>JAJOZX010007859.1:0-203949 GCA_023014485.1 Bathynomus jamesi
TGTTGAAGGCAGGAATAGACCCATAGGATCAAAAATTTTGGAAGCCTCTGATAATTTTGTCTTTTAGTATTTGCTTCCTCATCAAGTTTAAAACCTTTAGTACGATTGAATCATGACTGTTAGAAGTTGCATCCAAATACCAGTTCATACCTAAAGTTTTTAACTCTGTCTGTTGGCTCAGTAAGACCATTATTATCCCTTAAAATCTTTGTTTAAATCCTCATCATTTGAAATCCACTCTCTAAGTTCAAAGTTACCTTGTTGCATAATGTTTTGAGAGTGTTCATAGACTTCAGATAATTCAGATTTTGTTGTCGTTGAGCCTATTAGATTGTCTACGTAAAAATGTTCCTTAAGGAAGTTCAATGTTAGAGAGTTATTAACTGGTTTAAATGATGTTTAATTGTCAATGCTAATAGGCTAGGTGAGCAATTGGCTCCAAAACAACACAACATTAAATCTATAGGTATGAACCCTTTATTCAAATCAAATGGATCCTTGAACCATAAGAACCTAAGTTGGTTCTTATCATATTCATTTTTAAGATTTATTCTCAAAAATGCCTTCGAAATGTCACTTTGTACAGCAATTTGTCTAACCTGAACCTCAGAAGATCTTCACAAGGTCAGAAATGAGATTAGGACCCTCAATCAAGCAATCATTCAAACTATGTTTATTACTGTCTTTGAGGGCTACAATTATATACTACTCTTAGTTTTGTTGTTGGGGCATCTTGTCAATAAACCCCCCTGTGGGTTAAATAATGACAACCATCTTTTTTAAAAGGGTTATCTGTTACTTCTTCAATGAAGCCTTTCTGTAGCTGTTCTTTGAAGACATCACTGTACTTTACAATATTATTATCTTGTCTGAGTTTTTTCATTACTTTATATAAATGTCCTTTAGCTACTTTGAGATTGTCTCTTAAGTTGGACAATTTATTTTCCAAGGTAACTCAACAAAATAACTATTGTCTTTGCACTGAATGGTGTCTTCAAATCTTTCTACCATTAACTGATCTTCTGAGTTTGATTTGTGTCATATATACCCACAGATTCTAGCAACCATAAAGTTTGAATTGCCTCATCCAAAGTTTCATTTGATAATGATGAATTAATGTTCTCAGTCGAGATAATATTATTCAAAGTGTTGCTATTCTTACAGGTGTTATGTAGGACTGAGTTGAGGCACATAGTATTTGTTGGTCATGCACTGTTTTGGTTTAGGTCTAGGTTGTAGTCTGATAGGTCACCCAAAGGGGCTATCCCTGATGGAGTCTGAATAGCTATACCATTACCTATCTCTACTATGCCCTTATGAATAAGATTAATATAATCTGCCCCTATTAGCATTTCAATGTTAGCTATTGTGTGTTAGTGATATGTCTATCAGCTATTTTGTAGTGTTTTTTTCAATGATTTATGGTTTGTTCTAGTTTGGGTATAACCAGTTTGTTTTGTCTACTTTAGAAATAATAACTGCTTCAATTTTCTTGAATTTACTTTCTAAATGTAGTTCCAGGTCAATTGTCTTATAGCTATTTTTGTCCGAGTTATCCTTAACAAAGGACGCAATATGAAGTTTTGTTCATTCGGGTTTGGTGTCAAACCCAATTTATTAACTAAATTTTTTGAAACAAATGTTTGTTTGAAACAACAGTCTATAAGACATCTCACTGGAGTGGTACTACCCTCACTATTCACTAAGTCCAAAGTAATAGTTGGTAAAAGAATCTCAGTGTTTCTTGTTACATTGTTTGAACAAGCAGAATGTCCCATGAAAGTGGCATTTTCTTGATTACCTTTGTTTGGGGGGGTATCTTTTGAGTTTGAGTACTATTATTTGGACACTTTGGTGAATCACACATTGATGAGACATGTCGTAAACTTTTACAAAACTTACACTTGAATCTTAACCTAGATTTCAGTCTTTCTTATAATGTCCCTGGCCAGTACACTTTTTACACAGGTTCAACTGTTTCACATCTTTTAGCCCTTTGGTTAAAATCTGAATATTTGTCACACCCAGTACTACTGTGTTCATTACTTGCACAAAATTTGCATATGGTATGTAAGTTGAGGCAGCAGTTACATTAAAGTTCTGTAATGTAGGTGTTCGTGTTTTGTAGTTGGTCACATTTGATTCTACAATATCAAGTTTTGTCTGTTTGGCTGTAGCTAGTTGGTCTCTGGGAACAGTCTTTGGTTTATCCATAGTCTGGGTCTTATGTGTTGGAAAATCTCTCAAGTTGTAATTAGTTAGGATATTGGGGAAGTGTTGTCTTATTTGTGTTAAATTAGGATAATTTTCCCGTCTTTAGAATTAAATTATCTTTAACCCTCGAAGGAAGGCACCTAAGTACTATGCTTTGTATAAGCCAAGATGAAGTTTTAATATCTATCTCATTGCTAACCAGTTGTCCTATAATAGCTTCTAATTTTGTATAAAATTTTCCATATCACTATGGTTATCTTTTATGGGTGCAAATTCAAAAATTTGTTGAGATAATTCATATATAATCACATCTTTATTAACGTAATTACGTTTTAAAAGATCAATAGCTACTTCATATGAATCCCCTACAGCTGGTAAATAGGCTATCAGGTTATGGGCTGGGCCTTTAAGAGAACTAGTTAAGTAACTAAACTTTTCAACAGTTGAAATATAAGGTTTATTACTATTAAATTCTCAAATTTGTCAATGAAAGATGGGAATTGTACCGTGTCCCCTTCAAATGTTGGTATTTGCAAAATGGGTAACTGAGCCCTCAATTCTTGTGACTCAGGATTTTGCATGCCACTTAAATTTTGTTGAAGGTTAGCCTACTTTGATTAAAATCAGAATTAGGTTTTTTTGGTGTTAAGTCAGTCAACCGAGACCGTAGTTCCCTTATTTGCTGTTCAATTGAGCTTACCTGATCATCATCATCAGCGTAAAGGTCTATCAATTGTTCTTCAGCCATTTCGGATTCAACTAACTCTGAAATACTCTCATTAATGGCTATTATTTCCTTCTTTTTAATTTCTAATTTAATATTACACTCTCTATATTTTTCTTACCTGGTTGTGTAATATTGTTAAAAGTGTTCACAGCCTTTGTAACAGCTCCCAACTTTGCCCCCCTTTTCTTTTTTAACTTTTTCATTCTGCACTGTCCATGTCTAAGTCAAAATTGTTTAACTGGGATCGTAATGAAATATAGGACAAGAAGAAATTACCAGAGAAGAGAGAGCACAGACAAAACAGTCAAGTTCAAATTTGGTTTAATCCCCCCAAGTACTTGTGTGTCACTCAGGTCTAAGCTTATTAGAGAATGAGACTCCTTTAATGTAAATGTTTCCTAGTTAGGCCCTAGGTTGTAGACCTAATTAGGCTTGCTCAGGTTAGGCTTAGGCTAGACCATTTAGCCTAATTCTGCAATTTTTGTTAAGTAAGCTTAAGGTTTGTAAATTCCCCACACACGGACCACCAATGCGAAAAATGCTCTGTATGAATTGGTCCACAATTAACCCACCCTTAATCTCCAGTCTAACTATAGAGTAGATCAAGTCTAGCCTAGATGGTCAGCCTAGAGATTCCGGAAATGGTCCAGAGCGGGTAGATAAATTGAGGTCCACAGTAGGATTCCTCACAAGAATTAGGTTAGGGCAATCTACCTTCACCTTTGTTAAGCTATGAGTTGATGCTGGGTCTTAGGCCACAATGTAGGCCTAACTTGTCTGACCCAGCTTAATTTAATGTAATTAACTGTTTGGTGTCAAAACTCAGTTAGTCACTTACTTTTAGTTATTACAGTCTCTCCCTTCTCCGGTTATGTTTTCGAGAGCGCACTTTGCTGGTACGGTCCTCTCGCCCCGTTCTTCGTTTTCGTTCTCCTCTTCGCGGGGCTTCTCGTACCAGCGTTGTCTTGGTTTATTCCTCAGTTGGTTGAGCGGTAATGTTTCTCCATTACCGAGCACGCTCCTCCCACACAGTATATAAATACTAGTGTGGAGAATAACTCTGGTGAGCAACCAATTGGTTTCTTCCACCCAGTTATTGACATAAAAGGAATTTAATAATTGTTAGATTAACTACCTACCTACTCAGTGAACCATTTTCGTTACCTCCCAACTACCCACTCATCAGTTTTCCATAACTGTAGATACGAGTAATATTATAAGAACACTCATGAAAACGTGTGAATAAATACTTTTATTCATACAATGAATATGGAAAAAAGTTTATTGAGGAAGGAATGAAGTTTTTTTGGCTTTCCGTCTGTGTTTTTCTTCGGGCACGTCTCGCTTCAAACACCAGCAATAGTCCGCCAGCATATTGATATCCCAGTTTCCCTGGTACCTCTCCTCCATTATTTTGATATCTTGGTGAAATCGTTCACCCTGTTCCTCACTATAATCCCCGCAATTTTCAGGAAAATAGTCCAAGTGGGACCACAAAAAGTGCATTTTTATGGACATGCGCGACCCATGAGCTTTGAAAGCTTCCATCAAGTTTCGACAACGGACTCGTATTCTGGACTTCTACGCTTGCCAAGAAAATCAGTGACAACTGATTTGAATGCCTGCCAGGCATTCTTCTCAGTTGGAGTCATTGCGTTTTCGAACTGAGTATCCTTGATCAAAGTTCGAATTTGAGGACCATCAAAAACCCCAGCATTTAGTTTAGCATCAGATATATGAGGAAATTTACTCTCGAGATATCGGAATGCTGAACCCTCCTTATTCATTGATTTGCTGAAATTTTTCATCAAGCCCAGCTTAATATGAAGTGGTGGGAGCAAAATTTTTGTTGGTGGTACAAGGGGCACTGAAACGACATTATGCGACCCAGGTTCAAAATTCTCTCTGGATGCCCATTCACGCTATAAGAATCACGTACAAAACCCTTGACAGCAAAATTGATGCATACCAGTGTAATCAGTGGCGTATCAAGGGAGGGGCGACAGGGGCGACCGCCCCAAGCGGTACTTCCCGAGGGGCGGCAAATTACTGTCAGGCGGGCGCAGTATGCAAAATTTTGGGTTTTTATGTTTTAAAATGCAACCCTCCAAAAATTATATCTCATCATTGTCGCGCGTTATTTGTGTACAAAATATCCATGGTTTTGATGAAAAATCATCATTAAATGCTATATATGCCACCTCAATGCCACTATTTCCACAAATAGTTGCGTTAAATTTTCACATCGGAAAGGTTGCCAGCCCTATTTTTCAGACTTTCCCTATATTATTTAGGTTAGGCTTTGCATTGTTTGAGCTTTGATGATGTTAATAATTAATGGTTGTTTTATTTTGCAGATACCCTACTGAATTAGCAAACATGAGCAAACGACAGAGACTGAGTGGTGCTGCATACAAGAATCTTCGCGAAAAAAAAGAGGAGGAAGCCAAGCGTGCTGCTAAGCGATTTCATCAGTTAATGGGATTCTCAGACACACCTTCAGTGCCTTCTGGGAAGCAAGGAGATCAACCGCAATGTGATATATCTTTAGAGATAGATGTTCAAGCGGCAACTTCAAGTGAACCCCCAAATAATCAGGATCAACCCTCATCTACATCACAAAGTCACCCACCCACCCATCACCAACAGAGTCTGTTTAACGATTCTGGCAACTGGCCCATTCCAATGACGGACAATTTGAGAATCGAACTCAGTGGATCGTTAAATGGGATCTAGTGGAATCTTTGCCTCATATAACAATTGCCCTCCGGATCTGTCTAACTACATGCATGTCCGTGGCAAGTTGCGAACGAAGTTTCTCGAAACTGAAACTTAGAAAAACTTACCTTAGGTGAACTATAAGTCAATCTAGACTGAGCAATTTGGCGATTATTTCAATTGAACGCGAAGTTGCAGAGACAATGGACATAGAAAAAATCATTCATGAATTTTCTGTTATGTAAGTCCGAAAATTTAACTAGGCATTATACATTATATAGTTATTGTTAAAATTATGTAGTATATTATGTACGGTACATTATGTAGTATTGTTAAAATTGAAGTTGCTTTATTTAAGTTTTTCTTCCAATAAAAGTTTTGTTTAGAAGTGTATTTTTGTAAAGGAATTGTTTTTAAAATTAAAAATTGTTGCAGGGGGGGGCGGCGTTGCCATTTTCGCCCCGAGCGGCAAAAAGTATTGGTACGCCTCTGAGTGTAATAGGTTTAGGTATACGTATACACAGTACACACTAGTCAATGAAATGTAATATATTGTCTTATTTACCTACAATTAGTCTTTCCAATAATGTACTCGTGCATCCTCGATCAAAATTGGTTAAAGCTCGTGATATCCTGATGAGAACAAATGAGTTCGAAACCGGTCGGTGTCTAGTTTTTCATCGCTATTTGTGCGCTCAATTTACATACATTTCACTCCTGTTTGAAGGCTACCCGCTGATAGCAGAAACGAAATGAATTTTCGGCATCAAAATTATAATAGTGGTTATTTAGATATTTGTCATTCACTAACTACACATTACAATCTGTCACAACCACAATAGTTTATATAACACACTTAAGGCGGTAGTTAACTGCTAGGCCGTTGGCTCAGTCGGTTAAAGCTTGGGGGCAATGCACATCATATTTCTATATTTTTGTCACGATTTTATTTAATACATTTCTTTTGATACATTTGCTATATTAGCATGTATGTATCAATTTGTTTCTATATATATATACCAGTTTTATCAATAAATCAAATTTTAAATTTTTTATTTTTTTTTTACCAGAAATAAACACTATTATTATTATTATTATTATTATTACTATTATTATTAATACCCCTGTCTGTAGTGATGACACATGTCCAAACTTGCCTCCCGGCCGCGGATGTAAAATACGCAAATATCATGCTAAAAAAATTGCTCGCTCAGCCGATTTGGCGCCCCCCAAAATCCGGCGCCCAGGGCACGAGCCCCCCCTTTCCCCCCCCTCGCTACGCGACTGCGTGCATGATTCCTCATTCCACGGAGGTCAGGTTTGTTGCCCCTCATCTCAAATTGGTCTAGTGAAGTAGAGAGTTGGTTTCTTGCGCTCTCCACTTTACATAGCCAGGTACCCCCTGCTCATCTGGTATTGTTCTGAGACAAGCGTGTAATCTTCTTTTGAAGATTTCTACCACTACACGAGTCGTGTTCCATAGTTCCTTGGGCAGCTGGCTGAACAGACTTGGCCCTCTCACAACGAAGCTATTTTCCCTCAGGGTTGAGGATGTTCCCTGTCTATCCTTCAGTTTGGGAACACGACACATTCTTCTTTTCCTACTTCCCACTGTTGTGCGAGTGGTTATAGGGTTCAAAGTGAGATTAGGGACTAGTTTCTTCACTATTTTCCATGTGTACATAATGGTGTACCTCTCTGTTTTCCTTTCCAGCGAATATAAATTTAATTCATGAAATCTTTCCAGTAATGTAGTAATTTGCATTCATTGATCTTGGCTGTGAAGCTTCTCTGAATTCCTTCTACTTGACTAATGTCTTCTTTTTTTATATATATGGGGGTTTTAAGACAGCAATACTCCAACTTGGGTATGATCAGAGTTTTCAACAGAGGAATCATTATATTTCTGTCCCTTCTTTTATAGGTTTTCAGTATCTGTCCAGTTATTATTTTTGTTTTGTTTAATGCCATCTTATTTTGTTTTAAATTTCGCGTCATCAGTCGTTATAACTCTTAATTTTTTTGCTTTAGAGTTTCTTTGAATTTCTTGTTCATTTGGGGCATAGTAATCCATGGATTTTAGTTCCTCCTTTCTTCCGTATGTTAATAGTTGAAATTTCTCAGTCAAATTTCACATTGTTGCTTTCTCACCAACTGTAGATTCTGTTCATGTCTATTTATAGGGATTCTCGGATCACTTTAACATATTGCTTACCAGGAACCTCTCTTTAACATATTGCTTCCCAGTGTATATCACTTTAACATATTGCTTTCCAAAAATAGACATTACACAACTAATTATAGTTACATTACAATAGTTTATAATATTTAGAGGTTAGCTAGTCGAGAAAATGTAAATTTATAGACAACTTAACTTATTATGCTTTGCCATTTTTTGTGAATGTAAAATATTTGGATCACCTGAAGATCAGGGCCCCCCGCCTTCTTTAGTTAGCCTTATAAGGCTAACTAACGAAAATATCACGACCTAACATAACCAATCGTTAGGTCAACTGTACGCCCTTGACAATTGGTTAGGTTAGGTCGTGACATTTTCGTTAGTTAGCCTAGATTACCAACCTCTTTCTAACCAACCAACCTTTCTCTTTTTAACATATTGTTTCCCAGTGTTAATCACTAACATATTGCTTCCCAGGAGGGATCACTTTAACATATTGCTTCCCGAATGCTTTGGGAAGCAATATGTTAAAAGTTATCCAGATTCTCTATCGTATATAGAATCTATATTTTATATTCTATGTTCTATATCATTAGTTGCGATAAGCACGATCTTCCTGACTGGAATTCATGTTGGGTTTTACTTAGTTTTTTCAGTCCCCAAAATGTTTTTTTTTTTTTTTTGTGGTGGGGGGAGGGAGGAGAATGTTGAGAAAAAAATTGCACAAAAGTTAGTTCTTGGTGGAAAGGCAAATAAGATAAAGGTTCATTCAACTATTACGTAACACTCGATGGGGGGAGGGGGGGTATCAGGGGATGTGTTATACTTTATCATGAGAGGAGGGGGGGGTATCAGGGGATGTGTTATACTTTATCATGAGAGGAGGGGAGTATAGTTGAGTGTTATGTAACATAATCAACAGTTTTAATGGAAATAAAACTACTTGATATACTCATGAAATTTAATCAGAAACATGTCACATGTGTATGTATTACTATACTGAACAATCTATATATAATATGCGTACTTTACATATACACATGTAGTTCATACTTGTATGTAGTTCAGAAAATGCTTGCGATTGCTTAAAGGAGCACAATAAAAGACTAGAACTGGTACCAGCATATATAAATTTTCTGTACTGATCATGCCTAGGTGCCGAAAAGTGTATTAAAGGACCCTGATCCCCCATCCTAATTAAAAGGCGGGGGGACAGGCGTGGATACAGGGAGGGGATTTAGGATTTGTCATGCCGGTGCCATGTAAATATTGCCAGCCGAATATTATATAATATTAAAAATTATTAATGATTAGAATACAAGATGTCATTTAATTTAAAGCTAGAGGAGTTAATCCCTTTCGCCTCGGGAGAGGTATGACCAGGTGTTGCATATTAAAGTTAGGGGGTTTCACACTGTAACAAAGCGTTACAAGGGGCAGGGAAGTGTTAAAATTCCCTCCAAAAAGTGTTACGTAATACTTGAATGGCCCCTAATATATATTCTATAATAATAATAATTAGTATCTGTACAACATTATTTTTGTAATTTATTATTAAAATTATAATTTTTCATGTCAGTAACCGTACACAAATTATAAAACTGACCTTTCATTAGATCAATAAGCTATAATTTTTTGCACGGAATGGACGAGCTTTTAGGAATTTGCTTGTAAACCCACAATACGGTGAGGATTTGGTGTTATAAATTATGCGATAATGGCAATATACAACTGAATCCTGAGAATTTCGTGATAATACAAGTTTAAGCTTGTTCATAATTCATAAACGACTTCGATAATGGACTTTCGGATAACTTCAAGGCATGTAACTTACATTTCAAATTTCATAATATTCAATATATTTCGTTATATATAAACACCAAAATAAAAAAAAAAGATACAATCTCAGCATATTTTTCTATAATAGTTCATGTTCTTCAAAATGGTTTTCTTCAGTGTTGTACTGTATTTCATCATAAACTCAAATAATTTCCAAAATAGACCACCCTGTGACCCTGATTGTTAGTGATGACTGATGCAGTGCATTGAAAAGGCTAGACCTCTCGAAATTTCATCACATCACAATACTTAATATTCGAAACTATACCATATAACTTTTACTAACAGTGCCTCGTGGTTTAAATTAGCATAGATTAGGTTAGGATAGGTAAATTATACGTTAAGAGAATGCTGATAAAATTGACCTGTGCGTATATAGGGACTAGGGTATCACCTCAAACAACCTGTATTTTATATAGCTATGACACTTAACACATCTGTCTTAGACTTTTCACGAATGAGAGAGTTTATAAATTGTGTAAATGTATATTTTTAGCTTAAGTTATGTAGGCTACTTTAGTCGCTATGTAAGTAGTTTTGTGTTAATTAGTTGACTTGAGGTTGACAGTTTGCAAAATTTTCAAATAAAATATAGCTTATTTCTCGAAAAGAATATGAAGATGCATCATATATTCAGATATTTTTATTTTCACTAAAGGAGTTTTGGTAATTATTCGTTTTAGTGCTTTTCCTCCTTTCTGAACCAAACACATTTTCCTGGTGTTTTGTGGTGTGATTTGTTCAAATCTGAACTTCGTTTCTTTGGGAAATGAGCCGTTTTTGAGAAATTTTAAAATTGAAAATTTCTCAAAAACGGCTCATTTCCCAAAGAAACGAAGTTCAGATTTGAGCAAATCACACCAAAAAACACCAGAAAAATGTGTTTTGGTTCAGACCTAACCTAAACAGACCTAACCTAACCTAAACAGACCTAACCTAACCTAAACAGACCTAACCTAACCTAAACAGACCTAACCTAACCTAAACTAACCTAACCTAAACTGACCTAACCTAACCTAACCTAAACTAAACTGATTGGGTTTTGTTGCCAGACCGTAATATCCAGCTCTTCACGTCTTTCCAACAACACTCAATATTTTGAATGTGAACGGTGTCTTCCATGAACCACTGTGAATGGTTGACTGTCCGGAAATGTAGCCTAGATTTCCAAGTTGAGAATACGCACGCCACTCGTCGGAATAGATTGTAGTCCCAGGCCTAATATGTTGCTGGATCAGGCGAACAAGAGTTGTTGCGTCTCTCTGAGGAACCGCAAACAACAGTAGTTTTTTGGAACTGCGTTCCAAGGTACCAAAAACCCAGGCAATCGCAACCTCAACAAACCATAATGAAAACCAGACTAAAGCATTCTTGAATATGTATGTATTATGAGAGATTCAAAATGTACGTCTCTGATTGGTCGGATAAGGTCACGTGAAACCAAAACGAGATGTAATTGGTTGTTTTGACCTATGTTTCCTAATTTTGCCACGAGATGTCTCCCCATAAAACTGGAGAGGGCGACGTTCGTTAAAATTTTAACAGCGTTAAGAGCTAAATACTCGGTCAATGGCCTATAATGGCTGCTTTTTACGTCTAAATTTTTTTTTTTTTTCATAAAAAATAATTATTACATTTCCTTGATTTTTATCAGTTTCCCTGAGGTTTCAAGGTGTCCTGAATACGAATGTATATGTTAAATTGTCATAGAATGTCTCCTTCTATCGAAAACGAACAAAGCATTAAAACGAATATTAACCGGAGTTTTAGTAGCCCAGGCGCTTTGGCGTTTCCTCGCAGTATAGGCTAATGAACTTTGGTAAAGTTCCACAATCCAGACGCAGTTAAGAACTCAAAACCACCAGGGTCTTTCTAGGTTATCCATGTCCCAAATATGAACCCAACCACAAAATATATACTATACAAACAATGTTCCCTCTAATTTTTTTTAGTCTGTGTGCGCAAGAAATTTTCGTTATGGATACATTTAGATTCATGGTGAAAAATTGTGCAAACTTTTCTGAGTGCTATTATCTTCAAAATTAAATATATATAAATATTAAATACTTAATAAATATTATTTCTATAAGGTGATAGCTCGATCATTACGGTACTATTAAATGGATATTAAAAAACTGTTTACAATATTATATATTCTTAAAAAAGAAAATATTTTATCCATTCTAAAAATATGAATAAAATAAAAAATAGTAAAATAAAATTTAACAAAATAAAGAAATAAAATAAAAATAACATTAATTGAAAATGACTATTTTAGTTATCATTTCTCAAAACAATTTTTAGCATTTAGCAATTTAAAATAGACTATCAAGATTAATATGTGATTTTATCCATTCACAAAATAGGAATAAAATAATAAAATTCAATAAAATAAAATATAATCAAAATAATATTAAATGAAAGTGCCTTTCATTTAAGTATGATTATGATTTCTCCCAATGATCTTTAGCATTTGCCCATTCCAAATAAACTCTATGAAGATTAATAGATCTGTCATCATTCAGGTTAACTTTTAATTCGCATGAGCATGTCCAAATGATTTTCTTTCAAGCGGTTTCTTAATTTGTTCTTTATAGAATTCATTAAACTGAAATTTTTGAAATTACTTCATTTACTGTCGTGACTCACGATACGCTTGAGCCTGTGCACATTTTATTTTGGGTAATTATTCGTTTTTTGACTTAGTCTCTCTTTATAATGAGAGCAAATGTTTCTGGTCAATTTGGAGGTGCTCTGCACGAATCTGCCATCCATTTCCTGTGCAAATGTGTAGTTTTTGAGATATCATCATCTCGAAAACTACGCATTTGCACAGGAAACGGATGGTAGATTCATGCAAAACACCTCAAAATCGACCAGAAAAGTTTGCATTCGTGCTTAACCTAACTTAACCTAACAACCTAACTTAACTAGTCACCTTATTTTGGAGGATATAGTTCTGCAATTGCAGTAAGGAAGTGATGCAGAACTGTAGAATCATCAGGATGTTCTGCCAGGAATAAGTATTGTGTGAAATATTTCCGGTAATGAGGACGTCTATTCCCAGCACGTAAAACCCACGATTTCACATCCTTCCATTTTTTTTAAGGCACCTAAACACCTTCGAGTCTTGTCTTAAAATATAGGTAGTATTACATTTAGGGCAAATCACGGATGTCGGAATTATGCTATGATTGAAAAAAAAATCTAAACTTTTATCTTCATCAAGGCCAACAAGGCGGATTAGGTCTTCGAAATCAAGTTCACAAGATTGACACGTCATACCAGTAGAACAAAAATTACCACACTAACCAGGAACAGAAAGAAGTAGCCCAAAAAAGCCAAGAAAAATCTCCAAAAAGGTAGCCCAAATAAACAAACCAACCGAAATTTATATACATACATATTAGAAAGTAGAAAATATATTTTTTAAAAAAGTACATTTTATACAAATTTGCACAAGTATATATATATTTTCTTATTCAGCTTTGATTGGTTATTCAATATATATTGCTGTTATAGCTGGGTGACTGGGTCAAAAAACGAATATTAACCTTATTTTGCTGTGTGCGCGCGCACATGCGCACACCTTAGAGGGAACATTGTATACAAAGAACTCCAGCTATTTATAGTGTTTCTCCTCAAACCATTCTCAGATCCATAAGATTGTTATTCAAATTTATGCAAGAACCCCGCCCATTTACAAAGTTCCCATTTTTTTGCTAGTCATAAAGTGACCTTAATTATATCACCATCCATTGGATTGTCACTACAAACTAAACTTAACCTTATATTTACAAGATTTTTCTTTGATTAAAAATTTTTTAATTATGCAGTAAATGCCATGACCTGAATTTCTAGCAAGAAATATATTTTTCTAGTGTAATTTGATGTGCTTTATTTAATCTAAGCTTCATTTATTGTGCAAGTGTTCCAAAAGGGAACCTTTGGAACCTAACTTTAACCCTAACATTTCCTAACCAAACCTAACAATATAGAATTACTTTTCAAATCTGAGTTTAATTTGTTGTGCAAATATTCAAAAATGGAACCTAACAATGTAAAATTACCTATAGAATTACTAACCTTATATTTAGTCAGGTATTTTAAGAAATTTGAATAACAAATGAAGCTTAGATTTGAATAAAGCACATCAAATTATACTAGAAAAATATATTTCTTGCTAGAAATGCAGGTCATGGCATTCACTGCATATTAACCCTTTCAAGATGACTGCTTCAAATTAGTACCATTTCAAATATATGCATTTATAACTTAACTCTACAAAAAATTCTGGCCTTAAAAGGTTAACTGAGTCCATAATTACTGACCTAACCTAACAATGTATCACTATACTATTATGAACTGTCTCTGAACTGCATTTGGATTCTGGAATTTTACTTGTATCTAGTGTATATGGTATTAGTGATGAATACACCCCATTTTGTCACCAACTCGTTTCATCACCACAATTTTACTAACATGTTGATTACAGTTGATAACCATCATCATCTCAAGAGCTTTGTACCTTCATTATGTATTCATTGAAGTGAACTCCAATGAAGACATAATGGCTAGTTTACTATATTTTTGTAAAAACATTGACTGCTTGGTTAGGTCAACTGTACACCCTTGATGTTTGGTTAGGTTGTTGTGATATTTTTGTTTAAACTAATGAAAATATCACAACTTAATCTAACCAATCACCAAAGGCATACATTTGACCAAACTGGGCATTTAATTAACCTAACTGGGTATTCAATTAACCTAACATAATGTCTATATTTATTATTCATGTATGTAATCTACTTCATATTATTTACAATTGGTAATATATCCTCATACTATCAAGGCTGATATCACATTTACAGGAAAAATTTAATTTACCAAGTTATGAGCAGATAAAAAAATTTGCTCTTCCAGTATGTGCTCTACCGCAAAACTGTGATCTACCATATTCCAATACGTGCTCTACCATGAAACTAGCCTTATAAGGCTAACTAACGAAAATATCATGACTTAACCTAACCAATCGTTAGGTCAACTATACGCCCTTGACGATTGGTTAGGTTAAGTCGTGATATTTTTGTTAGTTAGCCTTATAAGGCTAACTAACGTACCTGCTGCTAATCTGAATAATCTAAGGTAGATCACGTATTGGAATGTAAATTTTCGCGGTAGAGCACATATTGGAAGAGCACCAAAAATTTCAGTATATATATATATATACCTTCATTTCAGTATAATAGTGTTAACCTTGTTGCTGTTCTATGCATTGGTCTCTCTTCACACGAAGCTCAAATGGGAGACCCTGAATGAGTGTACATTCAAATACTCTATACAGTTTCACCTACTCCTTTTATCTTAATTGCAGAGCTTGTATTATATTATTCAGGTTATAGCTATATAGGTCCATGTAAAACTTCTTGTGATGAGATAACCATATGATGTCTACAATTAGTACAGTAGTGGTATTGATGAATGATCCACAAGATCCAAAGTTTTGAAGTTAATGTACAGCTAGTAGATGTGTGACAATCTGCAATTTGCAGAGATCAATTGGATCTTAATTTTGCATGTAACTGTATTTATGGTTTGTTTATATTAACAGTAGAACCACCCAGATGGGCCGAAGGGCCCCTAGTGTGCCCACTATAAAATTTTTGGTAAATGTACAGTATTACACCCATCTCCCTTTTGAGGTGAAATTTATATTTTTCCTATGGTTTTTGATGTGTTTTGAGCGAATCTGACCTTCAAAACCATCGGAAATGACTCATTTTTGAGATAACCCCCCTCCCCCCAGCTGGCAATCGAAAACGAGTCATTTCCAACGGTTTTGAAGGTCAGATTTGTTTAAAACACATCAAAAACCACCCCATAGGAAAAACAAATTTCACCTTCAAAATTGACCTGACCTAACCTATCCTAACCTAACCTAACCTATCCTAACCTAAATCACTTAGTCTTGTAGGCAGCCCAGGAATCACTGTAAATCACAGAGCCAGGCCTAATGTACTTCTGAATGAGTGGAATGAGTGTTCCATTCCGGTAGGAAAGTAATTCAAATTCGAAATGGATGGATCGCAGTGATTGGGTAGACATGTAATGAACACACAAACGAACGTACGAACACACTAGATACACACCAAAAAAATGTTTATATCTCGAAAATGAAGCATTTGCGACGGAAACGCTATAGAAGGAAAGTGTCTTAGAATTAAAAAATCTACTTAATGAACATATAATAATTGCTGGACGTTAGACGGGTGTAATAGTAGAATAATACCAAATTTTTACCATGTGGCCCCGCCTCTAAGTCTGGTTTGGTAGAGGAGTGAGTTGCTTTCTTGCACACACCACTATACATAGCCAGGTACACCTGGCTCATCTGGTACTGTCCTGAGCCAGGCATCTAGTCTTTTCTTGAAGACTTCAACTTTGACCCTATAATGTTTCTGAGGTTCTTTGGAAGCTGGTTAAAAAGTCTTGGCCCCCTGACAACCAAGCTATTTTCCTTCAATGTTGAGAAGGTCCCTTGTTGGGCCTTTAATTTTGGAACACTACACATCCTGCCTTTCCCATTGTTGTTTGGATGGTAATTGGGTTTAGTTTGAGGTTTGGTACCAGTTTTTTTTATCATTTTCCATATGTAGATTATGGTGTACCTCTCTTCTTCTTTCCAGGGAGTACAGATATAGTTTACATAGTCTTTCCCAGTAGTTGAGCTCTTTGCAGCCATCAATCTTGGCTGTGAAATGTGTCCGAGTTTCTTCTAGTTTATTAGTTTCTTCCTTTTTATATGGGGACATCAAAACTGAGCAGTATTCAAGTTTTTGTATAATCAGTGTTTTTAACAGGGGAATCATTACTGTCCTGTCCCTTCTTTTGAACTTTCTTAGTACCTGTCCTGTGACTCTTTTTGCCTTATTTATTGCTATCTGATTTTGTGTTTTGAATTTCACATCATCAGTCATTATTACCCCCAGATCGATCACTTTCATGCTTCTCTGAATTTCCTGCCTATCTGGAGCATACTATGCAGTCTATTTAAGTTCCTCTTTTCTACCATATCTCAAGAGCTGAAATTTCTCAGTGTTAAATGTCATGTCTTCTGACCATTTGTATATTTTGTTCATGTCCCTCTGCAAGGCCTCCACTTCATTTACATTGCTGATTTTTCTGCTGATCTTTGTATCATCTGCAAAGGATGTTACTATACTGTTGCCATTTACTCCGCTGTTTATGTCCATTAGCATGATAATGAACATGGGTGGGGCTAGTACTGTACCTTGTGGTACTGAGCTGTGTAATTCTGATGATGATATACAGGGTGTCAGGAAATGATTGCCCCCCCCCCTGTAGAGCAAAAACTAGAAGAGATAGATAAAAACTGGCGAGACCACTTGAAAGAGCGTTAAAATCTGAATAAAAACCATTATATTCTATTCCTGTGATTTTAATTCTTACCATTTTTTTCCCCACAGAAACCATGGCATCATCTATTTTGAATGATTCAGAGAAAAAGTGAGTTCTTGACCGCATTCGAGCTGTCACATTTCGTGAAGCAAAGGAAGCTGGTGCAACTTTCATAACTCGACACTGGGTGGCTGAGAGATTAAAAAGATCAGAAGACTTTGTCAAAAGGAATTGGAATAAGAATCCTGAAGATTGTGAAACAGAATTTCGAGGAGGAGGACCGGAGAAATTATTTCAAGAATCGAAAGACATTGTGCTTGCTGCATCACAGCGCCGAAAGAAGAGCTGCTCTGAGGTAGTGAAGAGATACTTATCCGTCGTGGTAAGATAGTCAATCGGCAACTTGTGCATCAATTTCGAGTTCGCCAAGGCTTGAGTGCTTGGCATGAAATAGCTAAGCCACGGAAGAGTGATCTTAATATTGAAGATCGGCTATGGTTTTGTGATTATCTTGAGGAATGGACGGAAGACGATTTCCTTCACTTGGTTGTCAGCGATGAATTCTTCGTTTACGTCTCCAGAAAACCAAATTTTCAGAATGATCGGGTTTGGGCAACAACTCCTGATGAAGTCCCAGACGACCAGAAGTATCGAGAAATAGTAAAAAATCCAGCATGTGTGGGTGTTTTCATTATGTTCTCTATTCGGAAGCTCATCTGGGTTATCAAACCAAGAGGAACCAGTTGGGATGGGCCTTATTTTTGAAATGTAATTTTAGCCCAACATGTAATTCCATTTTTGAAAGACCCCGAGTGTGTTTTGGATGTTGAACAGGCAACCTTTCTTCACGACAAAGCTCCCTGTATGAAAGCACTTGCGACAACAACTGCTTAAGGACAATAACATTGATTTTTTCGGAAATAATGAATGGCCTGGCAATTCTCCCGATCTTAATGTTGTGGTGGGATTCGGAGTAACCTAACGGCCGCACCACGAATAAGAATTTTTTCTTTTGTTTAAGAACTCCACGAAACCAGGCTGCTTACCTTGAAGGGTTGTTGGATCCAGGCTCGCTGCCCAGACCTCCGATCCACGACTGCTGGCTCCCGCCACCAACAGTTTCTTACTTGCCAGAATAGCTTCCTTCTGTTAGTGGTTCACTATCTCCAGCATCCCCTTCCTAACAGAACTTAAAGTTCCCTTGGTCCAATAACGGTCTTCAGCCTCAGACAAATCCAGCCTGACTTTAGTTTCCTCTGTTATGTTCTTTATTTTCTCTTGTCAAATTACCCTCTTAAACTATATTTTTTATTATTTATATTTCCACACATGCGCCAATTGGTTCCCTCCACTTCTCAAAACTCGAGTTTTGACACACACGCCGACACTTTTAAACCTCAGAAGCGTCTCTTTTACTAAATTTGTTTATTCTTCTTTTCATTTTTGTTTGTTTTAAATATTAACAATTTTGTACTTTATTATTCATTTACTAACAGGGTTTAACAAGCACTGTCCAACTCTCACTCTTTTTCCCATACTAATTTAATAAAACTGTTTTATTCCTCATTCCTTGTTTACAAGTTTAACATTTCTTTATATAACTTATTGTTTAGTCTTTTCATTCATTAAAATATTAACATTAACATATCTTATAACTTATTTCTTTATTTATTTGTTTGCTAATATTAAAGTTAGTACTTAATGTTTATTATTTATTATCTTAATGCTTAATAGTTTACTACTATCTTTCTAATTTCCTATAACAGTTATCATTCTATTCATTATTTGTTTGCTGGAAAGAGAGAGAGAACCATTAAAATCCTTTCTATAACAAATATTTCATTCAAAAATCAAAGAAATTTAATATATAAATAATAATAATCAAGGCCAGGGGGAAAGGGCTGAGAACTAAAAGGGGAAAGGGTTCACCCTCCACATCTTCCCCCCCCCAAGCTCCTTTCCACCTGTCTTGCCATATAGCCTACACACCTACTATATTACCCTAATATGGTTCTCTCTTCCTTTCCTTACAATTTTTATACCAAAATATTTATTAACAAATTATTTATATAGATACCCTCTTTTTTCAAAAATAATTTTTTCATTTTCAAATATATATATATATATATAATTTTTTTTTTTTTTTTTTTTTTTTTTTTTTTTTCAAAAAATAATTTTCAATTTTTTTTTTTTTTTTTTTTTTTCAAAAATAATTGTTTTCAATTTTAAATCTTTTAAATCATTAATTACATACATGGCTATCATAAGAATAACATATTTACAAATTTACTTTATAAATCATTTTTATTTATTTAAATTATAATTCAGTTATTTAATAATCTTTATATTTAACAAATACAGTAAACATTCAAACATTCAATATTTAGGACTAACAGCTGGCTAACAATTACTTTCTCTTTAATAATTTACGTTATACTAAAAAATATACCTATAATTTCATTTTTTAATCTTTATTTACAATAGTTATTTACAATAGTTATTTACAATACCAGGAATGAGGTTGAAACCTGCAAAGTGGCAAATCACCAGAGGCAGGGATCAGCAGGTCTGGGAACTCACCCAGGCACCTTCCTCCTCCAAGCACAGCCCAGCTTCTGGCCTCAAAATGTAGGCTGCCACCTGGTTGAATTTCCAACCACTCACTCTTTCACACATCATACAATACTACTATTTTTTTTTTTTCCTACAGAACACTACACCAATACTTTATACTACATTACCATCACCATTCCCTAAACACTGTTGCACTTTCTCTATCATTCTAACCCATCTACTTTTAATATCTTCTCTAATACTACTTGTTAATTCTACATCTAAGCTTTTATTCAACACATTTTCTTCTATCTCAAGCAATAACATTCTCACTTCCTCACAAAAATCAATCACATTCATTCTCTCCCTCATTCTTTCATTTATACTTCCTTCACCTCTATCTACTCCCCATTCATCCCTCACACTTTCCATTAAGGTCACAATACTTTGCTCAGTTACACTCCTTTCTCTCTCACATACATTTTCCCTTTCACTCTCAAGAATTGTAAATCCCACACTCTTAATGCCCCCTCCCTGACACAATCTTTCCACTTCTGAGTGAAGAAGATTTCCCTTCTTCTCCCCTTCTCCTCCACCCTCGGAAAATCCCAGAAAAGAAAGGCCCTCAAGGTCTGAGACCCCAAAACCCTCAAACGAGAATTCCCCGGATGGACCAGGCTGGCACCATGAACCACCAAAGTCCCGAACATCCCATTCTAACTCTGCCTCACCCGCGGCTGTTCCAGAGTCCAACTGGGAATCCTTCAGCTCATATACTTCACCTATCTGCCTGGCTTTCTCACCTTTCATTCCCTTTCTTCTCACCTTTTTCTTCCTTTTTGCCCGCTTTGACACAATCAAGAACTCCAGATCTGCATCCATCCATTCATCCTGGATTCCCATCATGTTCTTGGTTTCTAGCGCTTTCTTTTGTTCCATCCTCTCACACATATCATACATTGGGTGACATACGATGTACTCCGGAGGTATTCGCCATTTGCGCAACTGCCGATGATGTGCTCTTACTTCTTCACACTGTCCATTCTCTTGCTCCCTCTCAATCACATACGTTACCCCATTCTCCCATACCTTTTTCACCACAAATGGACCCTCAAACTTTTGCGCCAACTTATACTCATTCCTTCTTCCAGCCTCATGCACCTCTTTCAAAACAAGCTCACCAACACCAAATGACCGAAAATGCACACCAGCCTCTCTCCATCTATCACATGTATTCTCATTTAATCGTATATCCTTTTGCACAAACCTTCCAAATGTAGACACATACCTTCTTGGGGAAGTTTGAATGGCTGAGTGGTATGTCGAATTGTAGCACCAGGCAACTCTTGCCAACTCAGCATCCCACTCAGCCCCTTCCCCAATACATACACGCAGCATTTCACTTATCGTTTTCACCGTTCTCTCAGCCAAACCATTCGAAGCAGACATATACGGAGTTATTCTAACATGCTCTATCCCATTCTCACTCAACATTCTCTCAAAACTAGCACCCCTAAACTCAGGCCCATTATCTGTTAAACACTTACGCGGCCTTCCAAGCATCATTGGTAACATACTCTCTCTCATCACTCTCGCAACATGCTCACTTGTTTTATTCTCTAACGCAGCAACATACACAAACTTACTCTTGTGATCGACCCCTACTAATATTCCAACTTTCCCTCTACTCGTTCTCGGCATACTCACAATATCAACCACCACAAGCTCCCACGGTTCTTTCACTTCAATCTTTCGCACTGGGGGGCGGCTATGCTGGGACTGGTATTTTCGCTTTTGGCAACTCTCACAAGTAGTTGCCACTTCTGCAACAACCAGTCCCAGCCTAGGGTGGAAAACCATTCCTTTCATCAATTCCCATAACTTGTTTTTTCCCACATGCCCATACATCCTATGTGTAATAATCACCAATCCTACCATACCCTCAAATGTCATCACTGGCACACTCTCTGTCTCACCCACCTTATTTACTCTCATATAATATAGCACTCCCATCCATACAGCCAACTTTTTCGCATACCTTTTATACTCTTCCACCTCTTTTGACCACTCTCTCACATCTGTACCATTATACACATATTCTCTCAACTTGCATATCACCTCATCTCCCTCTTGCATATCTAAAATATCTTCATCTCTCAACACTTCACACTGGTCTTCCACCTCTAACTCAATTGCTCCCACTAACACAGCATCTATACCTGTGCTCGGAAACATTCCCATACTGACCACATGCTCCTTCTCTCATTACTGAGCCCTGACCAACATCCACACTCAAGTTCATATTCTCAAGGAAATCAATCCCAGTAGAAAATCCCAGGGCATTGATTCCCCTTTCAAGACTATGAACTTGTGCTCCCATACCTCTTTACATGCACCTAATCCCACCCTCAACTGCACAGCTTCATGTGACGCGACTGTTCCCCCTCCGATACCACGTATTCTCACACCCACTCTTTCTCGGGATACAGGCACATTCTCTTCATCTAAATCACACAACACTCGCTCATTCACCAGACTGATTTGGGCACCTGTATCCACAAGACCCCTGTAGAGCTCAATAGGACCTTCTGGAACCCTTACAGGAACCACAGAAGGGCTGAGCTCTACCTCATCCACACAGTCACGTATCATCCATGGCCCCTCTAACATACCTACTTCCATACAACCTTCTCCCTCTGACTCTCTCTGTGCAGCTCTAACTTCATCCAAAACCCTTTCCAAATTTTCACCTGGCACTATGCTTTTATACCTCTTCCTTTCACTCACCCAATTGTAATGTACACCACTAATACACTGCAAATGCAAAATCAGGGCTCCTTTCTCCTCGATCCTTTCATCTTTATACACAATCGGACAATCATTACCATAATGCACATACACTTCAACACTAAACAATGAGCTGACCACCATGAGGACCTCTTGAAAAGGAAAAATACCCGGGCTCCCCATGGCTTTCAGCTCACGTACATAATTGCGGACCTTACAAACACCCATCCTTTCTGGTTTCTTAATCGCTTCATTCATAACCAAGGTCCGCAATTCATTCACACTCCCTGGTATTCTCATTTTTAACCCATCCAATTTCAAATCTTTCAACCCATACCATACACTTTCAAACAAACTGTCGCCACCCCCCCTACTTTCATGCAACTTTACTATTCCCACTGGCAAATACTCAGGGTCGACCACCTCTTTCTCACACCTTTCATTCACCCCAGGCATTCTTGACATAGGTCAGCCATACAATTCCTCTCCCCTGGCACATACTCAATCTTATAATCAAACTCACTCAACTCAAGCAAAGTTCTAGCAATTCTTCCATCCACAACTTTCATTCTCTCCATATATACCAAGGGCTGATGATCAGTCTTTAAAATAAATTTCATTCCATACAAAAATGACTTGAAAGCTTTCACACAAAACCTCATTGCCGCAAGTTCTCTCTCAATTGTACTGTACTTTCGCTCTGCCTTACTGAATGCTTTAGATACATACCCAATTACTCTCCTTCCTTCCTGTCCTTCCTCTCCCTGCAACTGGCACAAGCACCCACCCATACAAAATCCACTCGCATCTGTATACAATTCTAGCAAACTCGCTCCTTCACTCAGGTCCGGATAAGCCAACTCCACATCTTTCGCTGCTTCCACTCTCAATTGCTCAAATGCTTCATTCATCTTCTCCGTCCACACCAACTGAGTACTACCTTTCATTCCAGTCACTTCGGTCAGGGGTTTCGAAATCCCAGAGCAGCCCGCTATAAATTTCCTCTGAAACTCTACAAGTCCCAGAAAAGATTTAAGTTCACGAACTGTCCGAGGTTTCGGGAACTCCCTGACTTTTTCCATATACTCCCCACTCTTTCGTATACCACTCGAACTCACCTTGTGCCCCAGAAATGCCACACTTTCCCTGAACCACTCACACTTACTTGGTTTCACTCGTAGTCCACTTCATCCAACACTTGCAGTACCTCTCTCATTATCTTCAGGTGCTCCTCAAATGTTCTGTCATAATCAAAATGTCATCTATAAAACATATGACATTTTCCCTTGCAAACTTACCAAGAACACGATTCATTGCTCTCTGAAATGCAGCAGGTGCAGCTGTAAGTCCAAACGAGAGAGCACGGAACATATAATGATTCCTGGCTGTGGAGAAAGCAGTTATGGGACGAGACTCTGGCTCAACCGGCATCTGGTAATATCCCCTCAATAGGTCCAATTTACTAAACACCCTCTTTCCATGCAAAGAGTATACACTTTCATTTATCAAGCACATCGGAAACCTGTCTTTCACTGTCCTTTCGTTCACCATTCGATAGTCCACACACAAGCGAATCCTTCCATCAGGTTTCCGCACAGGCACTATTCTACTATTCCACGGACTTGTGCTCTGTTCAATCACTCCCATTCTCTCTAATTCCTCACACTGCTCTTCTATCTCATTCATTACTGGTGGGGAGAACCGTCTTGGCCTTTGGTAGATCGGAGTCTCATCCGTTAACTGGATCCTGAAGGGAGGTAGTTTTGTTAAACGGAGGTCATCATCTCCTCGGGCCAATACGCTCCTTTTCTCCCCTGCCAACTGCCACACCTGCATTCGCTCACTCTCACTCAACTGTTCGCCAACAATCACCTCCTTTCTGATTTGTTCAGTCGTCCATTCCTCCCCACATTCTTGCCCTCGTTCATCCGTTTGTATTCCATTTTCTCCCTCCTCACATACTTCCTCAATCACTGTATATGCTCTCCCTATCACATCCCCCTCATTTATTCTCTTTCGCCATGCACCCCCATCTTCCCTAGCTTGCACACAAATCCATGGGTTACTCTCATCAATTATACCATCATACACATGCCCAACTCTTTTCACTTTATAGGATGCATCCATACCATTCACAAAAATCATGCTTCCCTGCCTTTTTCTTCTATTATCACTCACTGGCCACTCAACATGCACCAATGCTGGGGTTCCCTTTTCCAGATTTACACTCTCAGATGCTCTCACCTCATACCCTTTTATTACCCTCATCCAATCCGATTCACTTCTCCCCACATAGAATTCACACTTACCCAACTCATTTTTCCACTCAATCATACGTCTAGCAGGATGGATCACCAATCGATTCTTTTTCAAAAACTCATACCCCAGAATCATGTCATACTTTTCACTCTCCTTATCAACCACATAAAGCACACATTCTTCCATTTCACACCCCATCACTTTCACTTTAATCTGCACCTCTCCCAACACTCGTACTGGGATGTTCCCAACCCCTTTAATTTCCCCAGTTACTCCCCAATTCACTCTTCCTAATTCATTCTCTTTACACAAACATCCAATTCCTTGCTTACTTATTAAATTAGGTGAACATCCTGTATCCACTAATGCCCTCCATACACTCCCTCCCCATTCAACAGGAATAACCATACACTCTGCCTTTTTCTCACTCGCTCTCACTTCCTTATTCACTTGACACCATCCTGCTAATGCCTCAAATACACATTCATCATTCAGAGAAGCAGGGACCCCAACCCCAATGAGAGGCCCCTGCCCTATGCGTTTCCCGTACTGGGACCAGCCTCGCCATTTCCAGTGACAGCACCCCCTTGAGGGCCCTGCCTCTGAGGTTGAGGAGCTGGCATGGCTGACACTGGCCGATTTCCTGCATGAGAGACAGGACTCCCTCCCGCCGTGCCGGAGCACCCTGCTGTTGGGCTTGACAGAACCGGGCAATATGCCCAAAGTTCCCACATGCCCTACATTCATACCCAGGTGTTCTGCATTCATACGCCATGTGTCCCATCTGCCCACATGCAAAACACGCACCCACTCTTCTTCTACAGGTCTCTATACTATGTCCCCCTCTACCGCAATATGCACACCCTCTCACATTCCCCATATTCCCTCCATTCACTGGCCCTCTTTGCTCATTCATTGTTGACTGGCCTTGAAGCCCTTGCCTTCTATACGTTTGCCCCAGCATCGGACCATTCATTCTGGGACCCGATGTGGGAGGAGGCCCTGGTTGTTGCATGGCCGACCCTCCATACACCCTTGTGAATTCGTTCACAAAGTTAGCCAGCATTTCCATTGGGTTTTGGGCCATGGATGCTTGGCTAACTGGAGGGTGACCTGGCCTAGTATTTCTTAATGCGTCCGCATAACTAGGAAACACAGGTACTTGTTCCTCCCTCATCGCTGTCCCCATTCGCACATCTGCTTCCCTATTACGCCCAATCACACTCTCATACACTCGGTCCTCTAACAATTCCAAGATTTCATGCCACTTCAAACGTGTCCCTCTCACTCTTACACACTCTTTCCTCTTAACATTCAAAAACTCTCTCACACTCTCAGGTACTGTCTCAATCAACTTTCTTACCAACCTTTTATTCTCATCTATCCCATCATCTCCAAATTTCTTTCTCGCCAAAGTTTCAAGTCTATATGCATACAAATCAATACTCTCCCCCTTCTGCATCCTTGCTCTCTCAAAATCATCCTTCTTTCGATATTTCACACCCCCTCTTATTCTTAACACTTGCTCCACCAATCTCTCCCTTAACACCTCATACTTCACAGGCACTCCTGAATTTACAACAACATTGTAAAACTCTAGCAACCTACCTTCCAAACAGTCACCCATCTCTTTCACCCAATACTCAGGAGCGTCTGGATACTTGCTCTTACAATAACGTTCATACTCTTTCAAAAACTCTTGTACATCTCTCCCACTATAAACATTAAATTTTGCAACCTTCGGAATCTCCCTAATTAAGATTCCCTTATGCACTCTTACACCCTCACTCGTATCACTCTCAGTTTCAGTCTCACTCTCACTCTCATACTGTCCTCAATGCTGGAATAGAGGGAGTCATCTGCGCTAACGCAGCGTTGAACCTTCCGAGAAGCCCTCTTACCAGATGCCCTCCGAGCCCCCTTCATTCCCGCCTTGCCCCTCTTAGCCTGCCCTTCCATCCTCTTACCTTTCTCCCTCTGATCCTCACCCTCAAGCTTCTTCTTACCCTCCTTAGGGGTGGAATGCACCATCACCTTGTAAGGTCTTTCTTCTTTCCCCTCACTCACGCTTTCACTCCCTTCTCCTTCCAGGCCCCCTACTGCTACATCCTTTAGATGTGCCCCTTTCTTACTACCAACACCCTTACTATTTTCCCCTTCAAAACCCCCTTCCCTTCCTTTTTCACTTTCCCATCAAGCTTGCCCTCCAACTCACTCATTCTCTTAACCATTGCCTTTAACCCATCATCCATCTCTTTCTTACTCTCAATCATTCTTTCTTCCATCTCTTGACGACAAACTACTAATTCTTTACTCTGTTCCTCTAATCTACTCTGCAATTTCCCCAAAACATTCTCTAATTCTGCCTTCTGTAACTCTAACTGATGGTTCCTAGCCTTTTCTACCTCTAATGCCTCCTCTATCTCCCTCAACCTCCTTTCTAACTCCTCCTTGGTAGGCATCTCTAAAGATGCTACCCTACTTCACTTCTACTCTATTACTACTACACCCAACCTACAACTACTCTTTCACTCTTCTTCTATACAACCCAACCAGGAAACAACCCACTTTTCTGAGTGGAAGTCCCTGTTCGGGCGCCACTTATTTTATGTGGTGGGATTCGGAGTAACCTAACGGCCGCACCACGAATAAGAATTTTTCTTTTGTTTAAGAACTCCACGAAACCAGGCTGCTTACCTTGAAGGGTTGTTGGATCCAGGCTCGCTGCCCAGACCTCCGATTCCACGACTGCTGGCTCCTGCCACCAACAGTTTCTTACTTGCCAGAATAGCTTCCTTCTGTTAGTGGTTCACTATCTCCCATCCCCTTCCTAACAGAACTTAAAGTTCCCTTGGTCCAATAACGGTCTTCAGCCTCAGACAAATCCAGCCTGACTTTAGTTTCCTCTGTTATGTTCTTTATTTTCTCTTGTCAAATTACCCTCTTAAACTATATTTTTTATTATTTATATTTCCACACATGCGCCAATTGGTTCCCTCCACTTCTCAAAACTCGAGTTTTGACACACACGCCGACACTTTTAAACCTCAGAAGCGTCTCTTTTACTAAATTTGTTTATTCTTCTTTTCATTTTGTTTGTTTTAAATATTAACAATTTGTACTTTATTATTCATTTACTAACAGGGTTTAACAAGCAACTGTCCAACTCTCACTCTTTTTCCCATACTAATTTAATAAAACTGTTTTATTCCTCATTCCTTGTTTACAAGTTTAACATTTCTTTATATAACTTATTGTTTAGTCTTTTCATTCATTAAAATATTAACATTAACATATCTTATAACATTATTTCTTTATTTATTTGTTTGCTAATATTAATTTGTTACTTAATGTTTATTATTTATTATCTTAATGCTTAATAGTTTACTACCATCTTTCTAATTTCTATAACAGTTATCATTCCTATTCATTATTTGTTTGCTGGAAAGAGAGAGAGAACCATTAAAATCCTTTCTATAACAAATATTTCATTCAAAAATCAAAGAAATTTAATATATAAATAATAATAATCAAGGCCAGGGGGAAAGGGCTGAGAACTAAAAGGGGAAAGGGTTCACCCTCCACAATGTCTGTGAACATGTCGGATCCATCATGAAGGATCGGGTGGGGGCGTTGGCATTTTCGCCCTGAGCGGCAAAAAGTATTGGTACGCCTCTGGGTATCACTTTGTTACTTTTTGGGGTACTGACAACTGATTCATACTGAACTCTCAATGTTTCAGATATTTCTTTTGGATGATCGGTTAGTTCATTATTTCTCTTCCTTAAGGGCCCAATAGCGGCGCCTGTTTTTGTTTTCCTTTTCGCATAGCTATAAAAGTATTTTGGATTTTCCTTTATTGCTTCTACTGCCGTTTCCTTTTCCCTCTCTGTATGGTCCTTAATCAGGGCTTGTATTTCTCTCTTGATACCCTCCAGTTTTTCTTGTATTACTTTCCTGGCATTATCTCCACAGTTGGCTACAGTAACTTTGCCTCCACACTCTCTCTTTTTCAGCATACCCCTTAGTGAATACTTACTGAAGTTACAAGTTGAAGTAAAACTGACTGCATTGTATTGTAGGTAGTGCTATTTTGCTTATCAGATGGTCTCATAATAGGTGAAGCAAATGAATGAATGAAACACTTTTTTTTCTTTATTACTGTAATATTTTAAAGTAAAAGAAAAGTAGTTCATGTGAATGCAATAAAAAATTTAAAATTATGTTTGTAAGATTTTGCATTGCATTATTAACCATTTCTGAGAAAAATTCAACTTTTGTCGTCATTTTTATTTTATTTACACCTGAAAGTAACTGGAAAATATTAAAATTAGTGGCTTTTAGTTTTTAAACCAAGGTATTATTTACCATAGGCTATTACAGGGACATAGGATCAAACAGTAAATTAGTAGAATTTTAAATAAAAGTAATTTTATTACATTTCCTTGCATTATTTAGGATATTACTAAGCCTTTTTTTTTCCTCTAATGTCGCAACCTAAGAAAAGAGGGGGGTCCAATAGTTAGCATGATAATATCATAAAGAAAAAGTCAGTAGAGATTTTAGTTACACAAATCCTACATGATTTTACTGTAGGAAATACTGATTTTTAAAGATTTCATCAGTACTGTGGAGGCTGGACCTTATAGCTACGTACTGTACTGTAGTGTCTGGATTTAAAAAAAAAAATTAATTCAGATTTTCTGATTATTAACCCTTTCATGCCTGAATTAGGAAATTTTTATTTTGACATTTTTTTCCTGTTCAAGCCAAAATAACTTCTAATATTCAGATCATAAGGCTCAAAATCAATTGTCAAACTCGTATTGCCATAAGGTACTGGTCAGTGTTAAAGGGTTAATAGTGATACAGCCTGAGATCCTTGGACTGGTTTGGACTATGGACCACTCTAGAATCAAAACATGATTATTCCAACATTTATATATATAATATATATATATATCAAAGCTATTGACTTCTCCTTAGGGAACCGGAGCTTACAGATGAAAAGAAGGATCAACACAACGGCAAACATTTTCATTTATTTGTACATCAGACGTTTCGACAAATCTTTTGTCATCATCAGTGAGTTAAGTCTTAAAACCTTAAAAAAATTGAAAAGTGAAAGTTACATCAATACAATATTAAGACCATTAAAATTAAAACCTTAAAGCAAAATGAAAATTGCATCAATACAAAATTAAAACATTTAAATTTCATCACTATAAAACTAAAATTAAATTAAATTTCATCACTATAAAAACTAAAATTAAATTACCTCAATAGGTAAATACACAATGTTTACATCCACCTCCATACTTGGCAAAGTCTAAGAGACCACTAGGTGGTCAGGGGATTAGAAAGGGTATATCTGTGAAACACGGTTTTGTCAAAAGAGTCTTAATTTGTAGGATGAGCTATTATTATTAAGGGAGGGTTTGTTTCTATAGATGTACAAAGATTCTAAAATTCGGAGTTCTGTAAGGTTATTGGATCTAGTTAAAATTTCAAACTGAGTTTTGTGAAGGGGATGGTCGTTTTCATTACTGTGGTTTCTAATTGCGGATTGTGGAGGGCTACTGAGGGGACGGTTGGTACGGACTGACAAGCCCAAATGTTGAGAAAGGCGCACCTCCAGTTGGAGTTGAGTGCTGCCAATATACGCAGCCTTACAGCTGTCGCACGTGTATTTGTAAACAACATTGGGGCATACAGTTTTGGGGAATTCATCTTTGAACTTTAAAAAATTTGATAATTTAAGTGGGTTGACGAAGGCGAATCTAAAATTTATTTGGGGATAACTAGACTTGAGTAGTTTGGACAATTCACCTCGAATACGCAATGATAAATAACCATAAAAAGGTAATTTAATATATCTGGTTTCTTTTTGTACTGTAGTTACGGGGAGTTTAGTATCAAAAGTGTTATTTAAAAATTTCTTTAATTGGTTATCGAATAGATGAGAAGGGTAGTAATTGTTAATAAAGTACTGTTTTAAAAATTTAAATTCTTCGTTTAACGAAAAGTAATCCGAACAAATACGGTAACTTCTTGTTAATAATGTTACTATAGCACTAATCTTATATTTATAAAACATACAACTTAAATAATTGGTTCCCAAGCCAGTAAAAGTTTGTTTCCGAAATAGTGAAGTATGGAACTTATTATGGGCCCGTTTAACTACAACATCCAGGAAAGGTAAACTATTATTTGTTTCGTTTTCACACGTGTACTTAATATTACTATGTTGTTTATTAAGATAATCACGAAAAAGTTTTACGTGTGAAGGATGGTTAAATATTAAGAAAGTGTCATCCACGTATCTTCTGTAATATATGGGTTTAAAACTACTAGGACAATTTTTCAACCAAATTTCTTCGTAATGGCAAAGAAATGCATTTGCTAGTGTTGGGCTTAACGGGGAACCCATAGCTACCCCATCAATTTGGCTGTAAAGGTTGCTATTAAATAAGAAAAGATTATCAAAACACACTATTTCGAGAAGGTTTTTAAATTGAGTCTGAGTGAGGCCATTAATAAGAGTATTATCAGTAGTGAATAACTTATTTAGTATGATATTTAATGTTTCTTTTAACGGGACATTAGTAAACAATGATGACATCAAAACTGGCCATAGTAAGAGAATCGGCATGATTGATCTCTTTTATCTCTTTAGCAAAATCAAACGAGTTGTTAATAGAATAATCATTAAAGGTGAGTTTTGAAAGTAAGGGAACGAAGAATTTAGCTAAATTCTTCGTTCCCTTACTTTCAAAACTCACCTTTAATGATTATTCTATTAACAACTCGTTTGATTTTGCTAAAGAGATAAAAGAGATCAATCATGCCGATTCTCTTACTATGGCCAGTTTTGATGTCTCATCATTGTTTACTAATGTCCCGTTAAAAGAAACATTAAATATCATACTAAATAAGTTATTCACTACTGATAATACTCTTATTAATGGCCTCACTCAGACTCAATTTAAAAACCTTCTCGAAATAGTGTGTTTTGATAATCTTTTCTTATTTAATAGCAACCTTTACAGCCAAATTGATGGGGTAGCTATGGGTTCCCCGTTAAGCCCAACACTAGCAAATGCATTTCTTTGCCATTACGAAGAAATTTGGTTGAAAAATTGTCCTAGTAGTTTTAAACCCATATATTACAGAAGATACGTGGATGACACTTTCTTAATATTTAACCATCCTTCACACGTAAAACTTTTTCGTGATTATCTTAATAAACACATAGTAATATTAAGTACACGTGTGAAAACGAAACAAAGAATAGTTTACCTTTCCTGGATGTTTTAGTTAAACGGGCCCATAATAAGTTCCATACTTCACTATTTCGGAAACAAACTTTTACTGGCTTGGGAACCAATTATTTAAGTTGTATGTTTTATAAATATAAGATTAGTGCTATAGTAACATTATTAACAAGAAGTTACCGTATTTGTTCGGATTACTTTTCGTTAAACGAAGAATTTAAATTTTTAAAACAGTACTTTATTAACAATTACTACCCTTCTCATCTATTCGATAACCAATTAAAGAAATTTTTAAATAACACTTTTGATACTAAACTCCCCGTAACTACAGTACAAAAAGAAACCAGATATATTAAATTACCTTTTTATGGTTATTTATCATTGCGTATTCGAGGTGAATTGTCCAAACTACTCAAGTCTAGTTATCCCCAAATAAATTTTAGATTCGCCTTCGTCAACCCACTTAAATTATCAAATTTTTTAAAGTTCAAAGATGAATTCCCCAAAACTGTATGCCCCAATGTTGTTTACAAATACACGTGCGACAGCTGTAAGGCTGCGTATATTGGCAGCACTCAACTCCAACTGGAGGTGCGCCTTTCTCAACATTTGGGCTTGTCAGTCCGTACCAACCGTCCCCTCAGTAGCCCTCCACAATCCGCAATTAGAAACCACAGTAATGAAAACGACCATCCCCTTCACAAAACTCAGTTTGAAATTTTAACTAGATCCAATAACCTTACAGAACTCCGAATTTTAGAATCTTTGTACATCTATAGAAACAAACCCTCCCTTAATAATAATAGCTCATCCTACAAATTAAGACTCTTTTGACAACCAACCGTGTTTCACAGATATACCCTTTCTAATCCCCTGACCACCTAGTGGTCTCTTAGACTTTGCCAAGTATGGAGGTGGATGTAAACATTGTGTATTTACCTATTGAGGTAATTTAATTTTAGTTTTTATAGTGATGAAATTTAATTTAATTTTAGTTTTTATAGTGATGAAATTTAAATGTTTTAATTTTGTATTGATGCAATTTTCATTTTGCTTTAAGGTTTTAATTTTAATGGTCTTAATATTGTATTGATGTAACTTTCACTTTTCAATTTTGTTTTAAGGTTTTAAGACTTAACTCACTGATGATGACAAAAGATTTGTCGAAACGTCTGATGTACAAATAAATGAAAATGTTTGCCGTTGTGTTGATCCTTCTTTTCATATATATATATATATATATATGAGTTAGACTACTCTATTTGTTGAAAAAAAATAAGAAGTGATTGAAGTGAGTAAACTTTAATTTTACTTCATTCATTTTATCATCAGTTAAAAGGTTTCCAAGTACTGTAGTTTTCCAGTATCAGTCCCTATGAGAAGAGGGAGAGAATGGAAGGAAAAATTCTTGCAGTCCCTGTTAAATACCAAGCAATGGTTATCTAGTCTTGCCACCCTTGTAATCAAACATGAACTAGCGAGAAACATTTCTTATAATGAACTAATTGAATGGTTTGCTAATGAAAAAAACAAGAAATTTACATTCAAACAAAACGCAAGTTACTAATTCCAGTTTGTTTTGAGTTTTTCAATTACATTCTCATTGTATTTATACTCTATCAAATTTTGAAAGGTGTACGAAGCTAGAATTTCAAATTAGGCAGTAGTAGTAGAAAGTAATAGTTACCAAATGTACTATTACTTAAACGCGCAACTTACCAGTTTTTATGGGGAATTGCTGGCCCTGGAAAACCTAGGGGCCCCAGACCACATCACTGACTGAGGTCCTCACAATTCTCTCAAGGGCCCTCCAGTATAATGAAATCTTAAGTATAATTATTTTAATTTTATATTTCTAAAGAACTATTCAAGAACTGCATTTACTCTTCCAGTAAATCCTGCATGGTACTGGTATCATATACACTTCCTTATTAGACAGATCTGTACTATACTAAATAAGATGTTCTTAATACTGCAAAGAATGAGAAGTCAGGTATTTTATGTATAATAAAATTATTCATTTTTTTATGAGGTAACTATTCTGCTAAAAAAAATTTGTTTTGTTAACCTGAAGTGTAACCACAAATTATTTATGGTACTAATTAAAATATGACAGTTTGCCTGGTAAAATGACTGTTATTTTATTTATTGGGCAAAATTCCAGATGGGAAGCGCAGTTTGGAGACAAGAGTTCATAATATCTTGGTAATATGTTAAATTTGGTTAGGTTAGGTTAGTTTAGTAATTAGGGCCCTATGGACTGTGTCTGACCTGTCTGGCATCTGGAATCTTACCATTTAGCGTACTGGTAACTTAACTTTTAACCAAACTGAATTCAGGTTGAGAGAAATTTAGAATTTATATAATTTATTTTTTATACCTTAAAATTTATATATTAATTTTTTTTTATATAAAATTTATATATTAATTTGATTTTTATATAAAATTTATATATTAATTTGATTTTTATATAAAATTTATAATATTAATTTGATTTTTATATAAAATTTATATATTAATTTGATTTTTATATAAAATTTATATATTAATTTGATTTTTATATAAAATTTATATATTAATTTGATTTTTATATAAAATTTATATATTAATTTGATTTTTATATAAAATTTATATATTAATTTGATTTTTATATAAAATTTATATATTAATTTGATTTTTATATAAAATTTATATATTAATTTGATTTTTATATAAAATTTATATATTAATTTGATTTTTTTATATAAAATTTATATATTAATTTGATTTTTTTATATAAAATTTATATATTAATTTGATTTTTTTATATAAAATTTATATATTAATTTGATTTTTTTATATAAAATTTGTATATTAATTTGATTTTTTTATATAAATTTGTATATTAATTTGATTTTTTTATATAAAATTTGTATATTAATTTGATTTTTTTATATAAAATTTATATATTAATTTGATTTTTTTATATAAAATTTGTATAATTTATTTTTTTTTTTAAAATTTGTATAAAAATAAAGTAGGATATATAGCTAACAGGTGTAATGGAGGTGCAACAAGCTTGATCTCTCTGAAATGAGGAATCATTGCACAGAACATTATGAAAGGTATAAAATAGATGATAATAGTTGCTCCAGTATCTTGTATTAAATGTACAGTAACTAGTTGCAGCATCTCTCATGTTTTATCTTAACATAAATGATGGATGTGGATGGAACTTCAACAGAAACTTCTGCGTATCCTTTTCTTTTGACTTATTTTTTTTATTAATGTTGTACTCCATAAATATTTTTGAGTCACGACCAGTGGCGGCTTGTGATTTTCAGTTATCGGGGCTGCCTCAGAAATTGCAAACAATTATCTCGATTATATATATATAGATAACTACTCGCTACTCAGTCATAAAAATAAGTAAAATAGTATCATAAAATCAATTATAGGGTACTTACGCTTAATGGGTAATTTTGAATTTGCCAAAAATTTTATTTATAAAAAAATTCCATTCTTCTGTTTTTATTCTGAGTGAAAAGGTCTATTACTTTTTAATTGAAATTCTGTGTACTGTTGATCAAATTTTTCTCTATTGAAATCATTGCAAGAGCATTTAGTCTCTCCTGATTCATAGTGCTCCTTAAGAACGTCTTTATTCTTTTTAATGTTGAATGGCAGCGTTCGGCCTCGGATGTAGTCATGGGGATAGTCAAAAGAATTTTTATGAGCTCCATGCTTTTCAGTTTTTTCTTTCATTTTGCTTATATTTGTAAAACCACTTTTTGTCCACGTCAAGTCACCACCGAGTAGTAGACAGGAAACAAAATAATGCATTTTTAACTTTACAACCACAAAGCCAACTTTTTCTTTGGTACCATTCTGAATTAAAACTCCAAATATATTTCTTATTGTTACTTATTCCGGGCTGAGATATTTGAATTTCTGGTGTAGGGTGTCCTTCAGTTTTAATAGCTATTTTTTCTTGGAGATAATTGTGAAAAATTATGAGACTGAATTTTACTCACTGTCACCCGACTCACTTCTGGGGCTAGTGCAGCCATGATAATAGAATAGGTGCCTAGTTAAAATTTCAAAAACAGTCACTTGTGAAAAAAAAATTCTAAGAAATGAAAGCTATATATTGTAAATAATCCAATTATTATATAATTAACTTCAATCTCACGACAAAAAATAAATGATAATGAATCATTGATAAATTCAATTCGGAAATTAAATTTTGAATTAGCAAACGATACAGCAACACAACTACCACATCAAACAACAAATTGGCACTGCTCTGTCCACAGTGCTTTGCATCCTCTTAAACCCACGATTCTGACTCACTCTTCGTACGTCTGCCACTGAGGTTTCAAGCATTTTGAACAAAATCTGGAATTGTTAAGTACGCAGTTCCACGGGAAGGCTGAAGCTACTTTCGTGATTCATTCATTCGGCATTGAAATAGTTTAAGGAAAAAAGGATATAATCTGATTTAAAAACTCAAAGTTCATTGAAAAAAAACAATCAGAGAGGCTATTTTAAATATTTAAATATAAAGATCATAAGATCATGGGGGTGCTGCAGTTCCACAGTGCCTACCTGCGAGCTGCTCCTGCTCATGACATTGACTATCTGCTTATGATACCTTCCAAGAGACCTAAACACAGAAATATGGAACCTTTTTTTATTTATTTTTTGTTCCATTTAAATAGTACATTTAACTGATGAATAGAGTAGAACCAAACTTTCTACATTGTTTCTCATTTGAAGAGGAGGAAGATAAAAGTTTGTTGTAGACCCATGCTGGTAGTAGTAATTTAAAAATTCTAGTTGCTATTTTCAAAATATGAATGATAGGATCTACTGGCATTTTTTAATGGGGTTTCAAAAATTTAGGATCAAATTAAGTCTGTGGTGATGCCATTTGGTAAATTACTGGAATTACTTTTTATTAAAATTTTAATTTATTCGTGTGATCCTTAACTTGTTGAGTTTTAAAGTATATTAAGTATAGATTTTGAGGGGCCAAGAGAAGCTGAAATTGCTCAAAATTCACTCCAAGTAGATCCAGAACCACGCAGAAGCAAGTCAAAAAAAGTCTTTTCAACATCAGGGAAAACCTTGAAAATGTAAGTTGTCACTTTTTTTAATTTTTTAGTCGTATCTTATAAAATAAATTTATTTTGTTGTAAAGAGGACTTTAAAAATTGGTGCAAAATTCTAGATGCCAGACACAGAGTTCATAATGGCTTGGTAATGTGTTAAGTTAGGTTCTGCTATTTTAAATATTGAATAACCTTCATTAATAAAATAAATGCGGTACTTTTACAATTTATAGTAACAAATAATTGTGAAGCTGGACTATTTATTTTATGCTTTAGGCATCACTGGGCTCTTAATTAAAAGTAAAATCGAGTTGTTATTAGTAATACATAAATCATGAATAAGAATTATTAATTAGGGTTTATATTAATCTTAAATTATTATTATTGATATAAAACAAATACAGTCATTACACTGCCCAACAAAAAAACATTTTTTGCTGCTGATTTAATTCTAAGACCTGTTTCTGGATAATATTGATGTGCTGATTTCAAAAATCACCTTAGATTTTGTCCATCACATCAGGTTTTTGTGCAATGCAATATGCCTATTTTGGGTGACCCATGAAGGGCACTTATCAAATTGATAATTTTTGAGACCTGTTAACAGCTGTTTTGCTATTAAAATTTTATCTGTGGAATACGCAAATCTGTGCATTAAATCTAAAGGTCATGTACAACATATTAAAATCTTGGGTATCTGTGATTTCCCCAAGTGTGAGCGTGATGTCATGATCTGCTTTGTGGCAGTAGTTAAGAACTTCCTAGGAAACAAAAAGTCTGAAAATTATAAAGATCTTGTAAAGATTTACTTGTAAACTTTCAGCAGTTGGGTTTGCAACATGAGCATTAAAGTTCACTATCTCAACAGTCATCAGAGCTGGGCAATAAATACATTGAATGTATTTAAATATTAATACTAAATACATTTTACGAATGTATTTAGATACTAAATACAAAATACATCAATTGTATTTAAATACATTTGTAAATACATTTTAAATACATACAAATTTTAACATATGCATTCACTAATTCATGTTTTGATAAATTTCTACTTTAGGGGGGACAGTGAATTTTGAAATAAATACACCACTCGATAGATCAGACAATTTTAAAAGCTTTTTCATCAATGAATTTTCCATCGCAAATTGGATTGATTGCAACGAGTTAGTTACACAGGCCCACTTAAGGCAGAGCCATTTTGTACGATTATTCGGTCAATTTCAAGATATTTTTTTATGTCTAAAAAAACACTTACCTTCAGATGAATGTACAGATTCGTTGTAGCATTGCTTGCAGCAGAGACTTCGTGTTTACACAGCAAGCAGGTGCACTTTACCTTATTACCGTCTTTAGATTTAATTTTAAAGTATTTTCCATCAAACAGAGGGTGCACTAAATTGTTATCTGCAGATATATCACTGTTTGATTCACTGGATTTGCTTGTTGAAGCCATGACACGCACACGATAAAGAAATCAACCGCTTTCGACTAAGAGTGGCACACAACTGATTGAACTGATACGTTGAAACATGAACCATGCTGTACTACACTGTCGACGCGTTGTACTGTGCTAGTACAGAATGTGTATTAAACCAGTAAAAGTATTTACATTTTTATATTTTGAGTATTTAAATACTCATTAAAGTATTTAAATACATGAAAAAAATGTATTTATAAATAGTTCTAAATACACAAATGTATTTAAATACGTATTTAAATACTGCCCAGCTCTGACAGTCATCTGGATAAATTTCCAGAAAATCTTGATGTTAGTGAAGAGCAAGGTGAAAGGTTCCACCAAGATATCAAAGTGATGGAAGAACGATACCAAGGAAGATGGGATACCCATATGATGGCTGACTACTGCTGGAGCCTGCAAAGAGATTGTCTTGACATCTCTCATTATAGGAAGTCCTATAAGAGAAAATTTATCAGCACTGAAAAGTAAGAAAACAAGAAAAAGACAATGTTAAGAAAACTGGTCCCGTGCTTGCTTTAATATGGATTCATTTTTTGCTTATTTAAACACTTTTAATCACTTTGTGTCAATATTACCATTGTATATTAAAGTTCACTCCCTGCACAATTGTTTACTTTTCTATGCTGATTCTGAGTATGTAAAAACTTATTTTTTGAAAAGAAAAAAAATTGGCATACCCTGCAAAATGCGATATCTCCAAAATATCTGTATTTGATTGCTCAAAAACCTGACGTGATAGACAAAACTAAGGTGATTTTTGAAATCAGCACACCAAAGTTACCTAAAAAAGGTGTTAGAATTAATCAGCAAAATTGGTGTTGGGCAGTGTTATTGAAGTATAATACCAATACTATACAAGAATTCAATATTGGAACGAGAGATAGAGATGAACATTTGCAACTAATGTACCTTTAATCCTAGATTACGTGCGAGAAATGAATAAACAATAATAATGTACATTTAATCCTAGATTTTTAATAGTATCCCATTATTAATTAAAATTTCCACTTGGTTTTAAACAAATTTACATTCACAATATTTTTTTTATATCCGCATTTAAATCATTCCATAGTTTCAACCCAATGAAATGAGTAATTTTTGAGATGAAGACAATCTAAATTAAGGTATAACATACTTTGATTTATTTCTAGTCTGATACGAGCAGATTTCTTGATGAGTTACAAAATATCTATTTACCCATTGTAAGTTAATGATTTTGTTCTTAAACTTGTAGCTAAATAAAAATAAAATGTGCCAGTTTGATTACATCTTGAGCTTTAGTAGTTTTAGCTCTAAAATGCACAAGAATGATCAAAGAAATCTCATCAGATAACCTTATTGCTAATTTCTGGATGACAAAGATACTGTTTAAAGTGTTGTTAGCATAGTTTTTCCCAAGCAAAAGGTGCAGTACATTATATAAGGAAGAACAAGAGTATGATACAGTCAATAACGTCTGTTTAGGGACTACATTTCCAAGTTTAAACAGTATAGTAATGCTCCTTGAAATCTTTTTCAAGCTAAGCTATATTAGAGTGATTAGGTTAGGTCAGGTTAATAATTTGGACCTATGGATTCTCTCTAAACTGCACCTGATATCTAGAATTTCACCAAAATCAGTTTTGTTTTTAAGCAGTGAAGCCATTCTGCCAGTATTAATTAGTTGGGAAGTAAGTTTGTTAAATAAAATATCTTCCAGCATGCTTGTAATTTGTTTCATGATAAAATGGCATTATAAAAGAGAATTTCAGGTTTCCTAAACATGCAAGTAGCATTTGCATAGTTCCCAGATGTCATAAAATTTCTATAATTCTTACTTTTTTATTTGTGTCCTACACAGTCAGTTTGTATAATTCTTCAAATGCCTTGTAATTCCTATAATTTTTTCTTCACTGATTACTTTGTGAAAAGCATTTATTTTTTGTATTGAACGTAGGCATATTTTATTTATAGCCAGTTTTGTCAGTTAACTGAGTTTATGCAAGCTTAGTAATGATTTGTTTTGAGATATACACAATTTGAAGTTTTCAAATACTAATAATGTAGGTTTTAGAGTTTTCCTTATCCATGATAAAAAATAGGTCTTTGTAATGGTAATGCCGAAATATGTCCTAATCTGATTAGCTGGTAGTACTTTGCAAGCAAAAGTTGTAACCTACCTTCATTATGCATTTTGTGCTACCCTAATTTATGTTAAAACTCGTAAATATAGGGAGTGAGGCCCAGCCAAATTAATTTACAAGACTGAAACCTTACATCACATAGTGAGAATAATTATGTCATATAATCTTTTCTCATGAAAATATAGGAATTATAGGGCTCTCTGTTTTTATTTGGAAATATAGGGCATACTATATGTTCTAAGAAACAATGGGAACTCTTATATATGTGGTCATAGTACTAAGTCCTAAGTAAAGTTTGGCTGTACATGAATTATTGTTTAATAATATAAGTGATAGTGTTTGTAGAAAAATTTATTTGTCATACACTTGAATTATCAATCAACTTCAGGCAAAGACAAAGAAAATTTGAATGACTGCTCAAGGAAATTGATTTTGTACAGATTAAATACTGACAATGAAAATAGTTACAGATTTTACTGTATGTTCATTATTTATAGTGTTCCATTGGCCTACATAGTCATTGTTCCAGTGACTTAACCTTCTATGGCTGACTTGTATAATGTTTGTACCTGTTGCTCTGAAATAAAGTTTTTGTTTTGTTTAGATAATCCTTTTAAGTATTGGCACTCTAGTAAGGAAAGAAATGATGTAGCTGCTGAACATGACAAAAGTATTTTACACTTGCAATAAATGAATGAAAAGGAAAATGTCTACCATGTTAAAAGTTAAATTAAGTTTGCAACTAGCCATAATTTATGAGATTAAAACAGACCAGTGAAATTGAAAGACTAGCTACAGTGAATTATTTCCAGAACACAAGATGCATTACATTACATTAGTAGAACAATATAAATATTTTGGGATTGCAAATACTCAAATAGCATAAAAACTTTGTGTAGGATAAGGCCAAATGTAATTTCGCAGTGACACAACTCATAAATGTTAATTGTAGAAGTGTTGCATACAAAGGAGTCTGTTACCTCCCACATTATTGAATATAATCAGTTGGAGTTAATGTTTGAAGTATGAGAATAAGCACTAGATTTAGACTTAATACTCTGATATTTAGTTGTTTATCATTTTCTCATTCCAGAGAGGTGTTTTGTCCCGATGTGAGAGAACTTAGAATTTCTCTTAATTCTCTCTTAGATCATCTTCATTTGGTCACTCAGACTATGAATCGATTTGGCCCAGCGCATCCCCTACTAAGAAGCTTTGCTTGAATAACAAAGAATAATACCCTTCATGATGTTTTAGAGTAAGAAACAAAGTATAACGATGCCTGAGCATACGCCAACACCTTCTACTGGAAGAGCATTTTATGGCTTTGTCATTTACCTGATTGGTTGGGCTTTCATAGTATCTTACCTGTGCTGGGCATTGGTGCCGCACCTTTACCTGAAGAGTATCGGCATAACGTACCTCCCACAACCTTATTGGGCACTAGCTCTACCCAGTTTTATCGTTGTATTATTACTCTTATTCGTATTTTGTATCTACCCAGCCATTAACTTTAGTCTCACTGTGCCAACAAACGATATAAGAACGATCAGAGACGAGTGTAGTGTAGAGAAAAATTCTTATGATGAACTTGAAAATTGTTCTGTTCCTCCGATATACGATATTCCTATATCATGTGTGTGTCAAAATCTTCATGGGAGGTGATCAAATCATTTCTTGAACATATCTCAAGTTAAAAACTCGAGAAGGAACTACAACCAGAAGGAATGTTGTTTTTTCTTCTTATTTTAATAGTTATGAGGTTTTCTGATGGATGTTGATAAGATTTGCACAAGTCTCTCGCAAGAATTGTTTACTGAACCACATACGAAGAACAGTAGGTCAAACTTTGAACCTTGAAAAGATTGTGACTATGATGATATAAATAGTGGCTTATGAAGAATGCCATTGTCAGTTAATAATGAAGGTATTTAAACACTTAAATATTAATTCACTGTAACTAACTAACTAACTAACTAACTATTGATTAAGCCTAAATAAATAGTTATAAGTCAGTGTTTATTGATCTAGGTTTCCTCATGTAGCTTATATACAGGGTGGCACAAAAGTTGGCACCATATGAATTTAAAAAAAAAAAATTATATATATAAAAATCTAAGGTCATATGACAGAGGGGACCTACAGCTTTACGTGGGATCCGAACCATGGGTCACTACATACTCTGGATGCAGTGGATGGTCTCCCATCCAACTACTACCCAGACCAATGTCGTTTAACTTCGCTGATCAACGGGAAGCGGTGGACATTGGCTATGACGTAGCTCATATATGTATAGGGGATGGCTGCGAAATTAACAATAGACGAGAGGATGAGCTTGGTTTTAATGAATGGAATACCAGGTACTACAAATTGATGAATCGGTACAGAATTTAAATTTTGTACTGATTTAACAATTCGTAGTACCATGTATTCTATACATTAAAACAAAGTTCACTCTCATGTCTGTTGTTAATTTCGCAGCCATCCCCTACCTAAAAGAAAACAAATATAGTCAAACACTGAAAATTTCTAGTGCCAGCCTATATATATATATATATATATATATATATATATATATATATATATATATATGTGCAAAAAACCTTAGGCCCACTTTGGTATTTGACCATTTCCAGGCATACTAATAATTTACATCAAATAAAATGTGATATGTAAATAGTATATGATAAACATCCAAATCTAATAAATTCGACACATTCTCATTCCTTTTCTGCCTAACTCTCTAACGCAAAGGTTAATCAGTACAGTATTTTTAATCTTTCATCTACTCAACTGGTCAACTCTGGAACAATCTTTCTACTCAACTGGTCAACTCTGGAACAATCTTCCTGAATCCATCTTTTTCCCCCTACAACCTCCAGCCTTTCAAACGCAGTGTCCAGGCATCCTGAAAACCCTGGACCTTGATTTTGGCTCTTCTTCTTCTTCTATGGTGGGGGATGGGGGGCCGCTTTTGTGGGTGTTCACCCTTGGACCCGACCTTCCTGCAAAAAAATGTTTTGCAGGACTTCTGAAGAAGAAATTTCAAATTTGTTCTTAATATCTCTCTGTTAGAAAATCTAGAAGAGGAAGAACCATTGCTGTCCCAGGGCGATATATGATGACTAAGCTGATTGATGCAGCATTGCTTGTATATATTAAGTTAAGGTGTGTATATATATATCCATCTCATAATTGTAAGGTTAGTGAAAAATTCACTTAATTTAGAGCTAGCATTTTTGGGCTCTTGTGGCATCAGTGTTTGGGACGCTGCGCGTCTTTTTTACTCGTTTGTGGGAAGTCTTACGTACAGGGTGTGGTCTGATAGAGAGCTCTTGCAATTCAGTTTGGTGGTTTAGATACAAGATTGTTGCATCGTGCAATAGTCCAGGTTGCGTTGTTGTTGTTGCAAGGTTGAGAAAGAAGACCATAAATAGTACCCCTTTTGTGTTTATATTAAATTTATGTAACTAAGGTCTAAGGTAGGCCCGCATCGAGTCAGCAACCCTGAGGTAGGACCTAATAGGATCTCAAATCCGTAAGTTTTAATTTTAGCTTAACTTGGGCTGTAGGTAGAACTGGCCCTTTAGAATTTGGCCGTTCACGGCTCAGCTGGGATTTTGAACCCAACAAATAAATAAAATAACACACTCCTTCACAGAAACAACAATCTGCCTTAAAATGATTGCTGCTATTTCTGATGAAACCTTCTGCCTGAAAGATTCCATGATATTGCCTAATGACTGTAGTTGGTTTGTATTCTGATTTGGTTGCTGTCCACTTATTTTAAGTTGACAGACACACGGAACCTCTTATGAAGTTGTGGGTAGAAAATTGATTATTTATCAGTACTTTGTTTCTTTAGGTGATAAAGAAGAAAAACCTACACTATGCCTAAAATATCAAATTTGATGAGGCATACAATAATAGTTTTAAATCAGGAAGGGAAATATCACGTAAAAATTGGATTTCTTGGTGTGGCATTCAAGTGACAATACGAAGGCATCATGAGATGGAGAAGGTTAGAGATAGAAAATGGACTGGAAGACTGAAAAAAACTAAGCAAATCAAATGAGCAACATTTAAGGACAACTTATCTCAGAAATAGAAAGAAATCAAGCGATGAACTCACGCAAGAAGTTGTACAAACATCAGGAGTTCAAATGAACTCATCAACTATAAGAAGGTCTCTTATCAAAAGTAGCCTCCACGGAAGAGTTACAATTAAAAAACCATTTCTCAGAAAATGTAATAAAGCCAAGAAACTAAAATATGCCCGAGAACATCATTATTTGGACGGTGATCAGTGGGGAAAAGTACTTTTGAGTGATAAGTCAATGTTTGAAATTTTTGGCACTAAGATAAGGCAGTATGTCAGAGGAAGGGTTTGAGAGAAATATGAAGACGTGTGTCTGCAGTCTACTGTAAAACATGGACACTCCATTCGGGTCGGATTGCATTTCTGCTGCTGGTGTCTGAGATTTGGTGAGATTTGAAGAAAATGTGAATGCTGGAAACTACAAACAGATTCTAATTCATCATGCTATCCTCTCTGGAAGGCGGTTAATTGGGAAAACTTCCTGTTCCAACATGACAATAACCCTACGCACACAGCAAATATAGTAAAAACTTATTTGAATAGAAAAGGAGAGTCTGGAACTCTACAGTTATTAGAATGGCAGCCTCAGAGTCCCAATCTGAACAACATAGAAACTGTATAGAATTATTTAGACAGAAAAAGAACGAAATGAAACCCAAATGAAAAGAAGAGCTATGAGACAGTTTGCGTAATGCTTGGGACAATATTCCAATTAATTATCTGCAAAAAATTGTAAGATAGTATTCCCATCCAGATCTCTGCTGTTCTTCATGAGAAATGGGCGCACTAAATATAAAGATGTATGTATCAGTAGAAAAATAAGAAACCCAGAAGGTTAGGATCTCTACAAACCGACATGAACAGAATCTACAAGTGGACGGAAGACAACAATATAGAGTTTAACACAAGAAATTTCACTGTTAAGGTACGGAAAAGAGAGGACCTAAAATCCATGGAATATTATCCCAAAATGGACAGGAAATTCAGAGAATTCTAGAGCAAAAGATTTATGGGTTGTAATGACTGATGATGGGAAATTTGAAACCCAAAATAAGATAGCAGTAAACAGAGCAGAGAATAACTGGGTACATACTGAGAACCTTTAAGGAAGAGATAGGAATATAATGATTTTTCTACTGAAAACAGTGATCATACCCAAACTGGAATACTGCTCGGTCCTAACATGCCCATATAAAAAAGAAGACATTAGACAGCTAGAAGAGATTCAGAGAAGCTTCCCAACCAAGATTAAGGGGTGCAAATAACTAAATTACTGGGAAAGGTTACGCGAACTAAACCTATATTCATTGGAAAGGAGAAGAGAGAGATACACCATTATTTACACTTGGAAAATAATGAGAAACTAGTCCCTAATCTTACTCTGAACCCTGTAACTCCCAAACAATGGTGGAGAGTAGAAAAGGAAGATTGTGTCATGTTCCCAAATTAAAGGCTAGACAGGGAACATCCTTAACCCTGAAAAAAAATAGTTTTGTTGTGAGAGGACCAAAACTGTTTAATCAGCTGCTGAAAGACCTAAGGAACACAAATGGCGTTGCAGTGGACATCTTCAAAAGAAGATTAGATGCCTGGCTCAGAACAATCCCCGATGAGCTGGGCATATCTGGCTATGTGAGGTGGAGAGTACAAGAAACCAACTCACTACACCAAGCCAACTCAAGAGGAGGGACGACAAGCTTGACCTTCATGTAATGTGGAATCGCACAGAACCTTTGAAAGGTTAAAAGATATTGATATTGTACAGGGTGATTCACTCGCTGGTAGCCTGAGCGGATATGTTAGCAATACTCTGGGGCAACCAGCAAGTGAATCACCCTGTATATCACATTTATTTTGTTTCCTTAATAAATATCTTCAAATTGTATTTTAGTCATCAAAGTAAGTAAATTTTCATCAAAAAAACTTATTTCCAATGTGGTTTAGGACTTGCACACACACACACACACACACACACACACACATATATATATATATATATATATGTATGTTATAATGTTTCAGACCAACAAAGACCCTAGGATCCACTCATGGCTGGTCTACCTAACTTCGTATCGTGTATTGTGTATGTCCTCCGTGGTCGCGGAGGGACCTACAATTTTACGTGGGTTCCGAACCACAAGAACAAGAAATTTATGTAAAAACTGCCGGTAAATTGGCAACGACCAATTTTACGAAACTAAATAATTATCAATTTAAAACTAAAGATAGAATCTTTGGATCCAGAGGATCAAGTCATAATAGACTACTATCCACAAATGTTACACACTATATCTATTTATAACGGACATGCAAATATATCGATCCAAAGAATCCAGTCAATTTCATTACGGTATCCATCAAGTCACGGTCCATATCGATTGCGGACCAATCAAAATTTACAACCAATACATTACAATATATACACTTACGAGGAAAAATGTAGGTGTGGCTGTAAAGACTGTACAGTAATGTAGAAATGTGTGTGCACCCATTATGGGTCTCCCATTTAAAGGTGTTTGTGGGACAAGTGAAGATCATGAGTTTTTCAATACCTCACAGTACTATGGGGGGCACCGCTCGGCAGAGGAATCTCTTTAAATGGGGTGTGTAAGGACAGAGAGTATCCCCTAACCCAAGACGCTGCCTCCCTATATCCCACAACACTTGTGTTGAGCTGTGGGATCTATCCCCACAAAGCCTTAATTTTACTACCTTAAACTATACCCTTTCTATCAACATGCGCGTCTAATCGATTTTTAAACATGTTTATAGACGTGCTACTAATTACTTATACCGGCAAACTATTCCAAACATTTACTATTATATGCGTAAAAAAGTTTTTCGCAACTGCTGTCTCGAACCTTCTACTTGTCAACTTACACCCGTTATTTCTAGTCCTATTATATTGAGATATTTCGAAAAAGCTAACTCTACGTTATCAAACCCATTCATAATTTTGAAAACCTGGATTAGATCACCCTTAACCTCCTAGTCTCGAGAGTAGTCAATTTTAACTCCTTAAGCCTATCCTCGTACGACTTTGACCTAAGAGACGGAATTACTTAGTTGCTCGTCTTTGAACTCTCGATTTTGTCTATATCTTTGCGCATATGCGGATTCCAAAATTGGACCGCGTACTCCAAATGGGGTCTAACTAATGATTTATAAAGAGGAACTATAATATCGCGCGATTGTACTCAAAATTTCGAGCTATAAAACCTAACACTTTGTTCGCCTTATTGACCGCTGCTGTACTTTGTTTCGCTACTTTTAAATCACCAGTGACTATAACTCCTAAATCTTTTTCCTGCTCTACGCTTGTTAAATCTTTCCCTGACATACTATACGCAAAATTACCGTTACGCGAACCTATATGCAAATTTGCACTTATCCACGTTAAATCTCATTTGCCATGTGACTGACCAATCAACGATTTTATTCAGATCTTCCTGAATTTTACCTCTATCTTCGTCATTAATCGCCCTACCACCCAGCTTCGTGTCATCCGCAAACTTTGAAACTGTACTGACTAGGCCGACATCTAAATCGTTAATATATATAAGGAAAAGCAAGGGCCAATACAGAACCCTGAGGAAGGCCACTCGCTACATTAGCCCAACACGACTCCGCTCCATCAACGACCACCCTCTGTTTCCTGCCTCGCAACCACTCTTCTAGCCAATTTATTACTACACCCCTGATTCCATGAGCCTTAGTTTTTCAATGAGTCTTTTGTGCGGCACGGTGTCAAACGCTTTTTGAAAATCTAAATACACTACATCAACCGCCCGATGTCTATCGTAAACGTCAACCACGCTTTGGAAAAATTCTAAAAGATTAGTTAAGCAAGATTTGTTTCGCCTAAAACCGTGCTGCGTATTTCTAACCAGATTATGCACTTCTAAGTGTTCGACTATACGATCCCTAATTATTGATTCCAGTAGCTTACCTACAACAGACGTTAAACTGATTGGCCTATAATTTCCCGCCGCACCTTTATCGCCTTTCTTAAAGATAGGTGTTACGTTTGCTAACTTGAATTATCTGGTACGCACCCCTCAGAAATAGACGCATTAAAAATCTTTGTTAGCGGCACAACAATGCTATCTTTTAATTCTTTAGTTGTATGGGATATATGGAATCCGGACCCGGTGATTTACGCGTTTTCATTTTATCAATATAGCGCATTACTTCCCCTTCACTAACGACAATATTATCCAAAATATTACCATTATCAAAAGGTATTATGTCTATGACCGTAGGGATATTCGTTACATCTTCTATAGTAAAAACTGACGGAAAAAATTCGTTTAGCAAGGTAGCCATTTTTTCGCGCTTGGACTTTTTTATTACACTTCGCTTCACGCCTCAGAGATATGTAGTTGTTTCGTAACAACAAATTGTCTTTATCGCACTTATGTTGCCTATAAGCCCTATCTCTACTCTTTATAATGTCTCGTACTCTAGAAGTAAACCAAAGGGCTTGTTGTTTACTTTCGCACGCTTAATTTTGTACGGTACATATTCCTCATTTATAGCTCTAAATACCGTTACGAACGATTCCCACATTAGTTTTTGCGTTGGAGTTCCCATTACGTTTTCCCAATTGACGCGTGAAAATTATTTCGAAATTTACTAAAGTCTGCGTGCTGGAAGTTAGGAATTTTAGTCGAGTTAGTTGGTTTCGAGTGACTTACTGAGAGGACAAACTCTACCATATTGTGATCGCTATTGCTCAACGGTTTCTATTACTTGAAGATCAGTAATTAGCCTATCATCCGTAGTTATACTAAATCTAAATACTGTCCAACCTCGTAGGTTCCCCAACCTTTTGAATAAGAAAAGCTATCCTCGAGAAAATTAACTAAACGATTACCTTCCGCGTCTCCTGCATTGTATCGTAATTCACGTTGGCGTAATTAAAGTCACCCATAACTAAAGCCTGCTCACTACCGATTATTCTCTTTAGTTCACGATATAACGCTTCGTCCGTATCATGTTTGATTTGGGGGCCTATATATAACCGCAACAGAAGTTTGAAATCGTTCAATTTAAGTTCTGCTATAGTCGAATCTATCGTTCTGGAATTGAGTGCTTTACTTCTATAACGTTCGCAATATTAGCTTTGATATACAACATAACACCGCCTCCTCGCCTACCTATTCTGTTTTTAACAAAAAGTCTATAACCTTTAATTTGATATTCCCCTACAAAGTCACGTGTTTCAGTGTTAAGCCACGATTCATTTATCGCAATTAAATCATAGTCTTTACAAGCAATTAAGGAAAAAAATTCGTTTATTTTATTTCGTAGGTTACGAGCATTTAAGGATAGAACCTTCAAATTGTTTGTAATTGCGACACCTTCGCGAGCGCGGGGAAATTTGTGGAATTTACGCTGGGACCGTTCGAGTTACGGCAGCCTGAAAAGAAGAGACAGTATTATGAAATAGTCTTCCTAAACGCGCAGCTCCAACTTCATTAAGATGAAGTCCATCTTCGAGGAACAAGTCCCTCCTGCCGTAGAAACTGTTCCAAAAATTTGCAAAATGCACTCCTTCCTGTTGGCAAAGAGACTTAGGTTATTGTTAATATAGGTCGCCTTGCTGTAGAAATCGCTTCGTTGGATAATTCGAGGAAGTATACCTGTTAAAACAATCTTATTAGTTTTCTCCTTTAATCGCTCTAAGTCCCTGTACCTAGCCAGCAGTTCTTCCGATCTAGAATTTAAAACGTTATTAGTACCGACATGAATAACATACGTTGTGTCCTCGGTGGTACCGTCTGTAAAATGGTCAACACTATTAGTTATATCCTCCACCCTTGCACCAGGGTAGCAGTAACGGTGCCTACGACGAGGGTTTCTCCCACAGAATTCCTCGAGCTGCCCTCGAACAATGGAATCGCCAACGAGTCGTATTTCCGGTTCATCAGCATCTTCGAAACCTAAAACAGAAAACTTATTGCTTGTTATTACTGGTAGACAGGTCTTTGCTTTTCTCAATGGGGCTCCAGTTCGCACTCGAACGAAGGGTTGGGAACTAGGGGAAGAGAGAGGGCTATTTATATTATTAGTAGAAACTGAGGTAGGAGGGGTCGTAACTGGAGTCTCAAGGGATTCTAATTTTGCCGTCAGGAGCATCACGCTTTCTTCAAGTCTCACCCTGGCCTCCCTCTCGCGTTCTAACTCGTTCCTCAGCACTTCCATGCTTGAGCACCACCTGCAAACTAACTGGTCATTATTATTAGCCATTGTAAACGCGTAACCAGCAAATTTCCCTTCACAGCGACTGCAATTACTTGACGGGGGTGCCATGCTTTTAGTTGAAAAACAAAAAACGAGCGTTTGGAAATTAATAATTACAACGTAGGTCTACTGCGTGCTTATTGTGCCGTCACCTGCGAAAACCCGCAAAATTGTTCTTGAAACGCAGAAACAGGTTCTTGTAACACAATTTTATGCTAAATGAATATATAATTAAGCTACCGACGAAAGAAATGCTAAAGAAAAAGTATTAAATGAAACTTATCTGGTCGCTGTTTACTGACTTAATCCTTTTTTTCCCACGGTAGGTGACCCTTTTGGAGGTCAGGTAGTGTGTGAAGGAAAAATGAACCTTAAGAAACCACGATTCTGATAGATTTGAAAAACAACAAAGGAAAACCAAGGGAATTTCAACTTTATGACTGCACGTTTTCCGATTGATTTGAAAACCAAACAAGGCAAGCCACGTTCAGTAGCCTTGGTTTGATCAAATAATATAGTACTGAATAACGTCAATAAATGAAATATATTCGTTAATGAATGATTAGTAGCACGAAGTAATTTAGTTAAGAATGCACGGAACACTTTTTTTAAAACACTTCATCGAAAACCACTTATTCAATTGATAACACTCGACACTCGATAAAACACGTCTGTTCACAATAATAAACGTAAACAAGAAGCGCCACTCATTTTTGTAATCAACTTCATTGAAAATTTAATTTCTTTAACATTGTTTTCACGGAAGAAATTGATATGACATTTTTATAGAATACATTGAAGTCACAAGTATATTGTGTGTGAAAAGTGCTTTGCATGAAATTAAATAGTAAAGTAATCCCTTTTCTCATTTAAATTTTAAATTGATATGAAGCATAATGGCAGAAGGATGATAAATAATTTCTCATAAACCTTTTTAAAAGATTAATTAAGGTGGGACTGAATAAATGGAGGATTGCTTTTATAGAAGTACATGAAGATAACTATTTAAGAGAAAGCAGCGAGAACATGCGTGTGGTATTGTGATACAGAGAGAAATGTTGAGAGATTTTGAATAAGTTCTTTTAATATTGGCAATGTTTGAATGGTAGGAGAGGAGTACTGGTGAATCTCTAGTCTAAAGCAAGGTAAAACAAAATAATCACACTATAAATGTAGTAGTAGTGTGTTACAAAAGAAGCAGTTGAGGGTGGATACAGCTAGAGATTTGCATGAAGATGTATAATTAAAATACAAGGACTACAAAGGATGAAAGATTTAAATAATTGAAGGCAAAACAGTCTATATGTTTTGCGTCCAAAAATATTAAGTGAGCAGTTATTTAAAAGAAACTAAAGAAAATTATGAGAACTATGATTTTTGGAGGTATTATTTTTAAAATAAATAATTTCAAAATAATTACAGATCCAATGAGAACATAAGACATTTTCAGTATTCATCAGGAGCCAAAATAATATAAATGAAAACAAAGCAAAAACTAAATAAAACTAAGGTTTTCCTATCCAAGTAAGATTGTAGTCATGGTAAGGAACCTAGTAGGGTAATTTCCCAATCTCCTCTAACGTCAGCACAGTTGGGTATTTTTATTTACTTCCAAACAGCATTTGAAGAAGTTAATTGAACTCTTGAGAAATGTAAGATAATATTTAAACTTCTCATCGCCATGGTAATTGGGCAAGATGAAGGTTTTGAGATGAAAATCTTCAGAGGGAGAATACTCGTAAGTAATCCAGATGGAGAAGACAGAAAGCATACGCCAACTGCTCCCAAGAAAACCAGGATCACAAAACAAAGGGTCCACAAAAAGAAACCAGAGAAATGTTCAGCAGTAGGGGTTATTTAATTATGGGTTTGTTAGTGTATCTCTGATTTGTAGTTATTCCTTGAAACTAAGACATCAAGAAAAGGCAAGCAGGTACCATATTCTTTCTCATAAGTGAAGTTTATAATGGACAGAATGAACTGGCCCAAATCCAGGCAGAAGGGTTAAACCATAGTTATAATGTAACCTACCGAAGTAGAAATGCTAAAACTATTACGATCAACATAAGAACATAAGAAATTTTTATAGTGGGCACACTAGGGGCCACTTCGGCCCATTGAGGTGGCTCCACTATGTAAAAACTGCCTGTACATTGGCAACAACCAATTTCTACAAAACTAATTAATTATCAATTTAAAACTAAAGATAGAATCTCTGGATCCAGAGGATCAAAGTCATAATAGGCTACTATCCACAAATATGTTACACACTACAGGGTGTCCCGTAAGTCTGGACCCATAGGGATTTATAATATATTTTTTTTATGTTATTATTATTATTTTATTATTATTATTTTTTTATTATTTTTTATTATGATTTTTATTTGTGGGGCCACTTGAAAGCCAAAGTGTACGAGGTCAAACTTCAGAACATTTTCCACCTTAAAGCACGCATTGTGGAGGCGTGTCAAGAAATTTCTGCGACTGTGATTCAGAAAGTGCTGTCGCAGTGGAGATTGCGTCTTCAACTATGTGTGCGACACAACGGCGGACACTTTGAACAGATTATGTAATAAATTTTTGGACTATTTTGTAATTTTATTATTTTTCCCTATGGGTCCAGACTTACGGGACACCCTGTATATCTAATCTATAACTGACATGCAAATATATCATCCAAAGAATCCAGTCAATTTCATTACGGTACCCATCAATACCAGTACCTTGCCAACCAAAAAATAAGTCACAGTCCATATCAATAGTGGACCAAGTCACAATTTACAACCATATACATTACAATATATATACTTAGGAGGAAAAGTATAGGTGTGGCTGTAAAGACTGTACAGTAATGTAGAAATGTGTGTGTGCACCCATTTAAAGGTGTTTGTGGGGCAAATGAAGATCATGAGGTTTTTCAATACCTCACAGTACTATCGGGGGCACCACTCGGCAGAGGAATCTCTTTAAATAGGGTGTGTAAGGACAGAGAGTATCCCCTAACCCAAGATGCTGTCTTCCTACATCCCACAACACTTGTGTTGAGCTGTGGGATCTATCACCTAAATGCACATAATATATATGAAATAAACTAGTACCATTCATGCAATAAAAATGGGCTTAAACACTGTCACCAGATGTCCCTTGCAGACATCAAACTATCCAACCTTTTGAAAGAATCGAATGTATCTGAAGTCACCACTTCTTCTGTCAGACTGTTCCAAAACTTAATTACTCTGTCTGTAAAACTATGTTTTCTTAAATTTGTTCTACATCTTGGCTTAAATAATTTCATACTATGACCTCTAGTCTGGTTATTGTGATCTTTAATGAAAAGAGACTCAAAATCTATCTTATCCAACCCTTTTATCATTTTATACACCTCTATCATATCACCCCTTAACCACGACCTTTTTAATGAGAACATGTTTAGATACGCCAGTCTTTCCTTATATGTCAATTGTCTTAGAGAGGGGATCATTCTTGTTGCTCGTTTCTGTACTTTTTTCAGTTTTTCAATATCTTGTATCAAATAGGGACTATTAAATTGAATACAGTATTCGAGGAGGGGTCTCACATATGAAATGTATAGTTGCTTTATAATATTAGCTGATTTTTATTCAATGTGTCTGCATGAGATTGAGTCTAGCATTTGCTTTATTTCTGATTACCATACAGTGATTTGAGGATTTAAGTTCATTAGTCACAGTGACACCCAAGTCTCTCTCTATCATCATTTTTAATCCAAATTCCATTCATATTGTATTCAAATTCTGGATTTTTTGGCCCAATATGCATAACCTTGCACTTATCAACATTAAATTTCATCTCCCACTTATCTGCCCAGGCTGTTACTCTAAGTCTTTTTGTATTGTCATTGCTCCTGCTACTGACTTAATATTAGGGGCTAATTTCGTATCATCAGCAAATTTTGAGGTTTCACATGAAAGGCCCTTCTCTAGACCATCAACAAAGCACTCATTGTTGTCTTCAATTTTGCTTTAGTCTTTTATCCGTGGAGATGAATTAGGGCCGTACTAATTCATGTATTCAGAATTAGTTTTATTTCAAAACTGAGAGTACTGGGAAAATAGTGTGAAAAAGATAGTGTGTTGAGAGGAGAAGGATTGTTGAAGGTGATAGAGGGTAGATATGAAGGTAGAAGGCCGAGGGGAAGGAAAAGGAAAACAATGCTGGGTGATTTGAAAGCAGGCAGGAGATACCATGAGATGAAAAGGATAGCTCAGGATAGAACACTTTGGCGGGACACGTTAGTTGGACCTGCCTAATAGGCAGAACACGATGGATGGATGGCTGAAGACAAATTTAACCAACTGAACAACGTTCATATTTTAGAATCTCTACATACCTATGATTCTTTTGTTCTTACGTTTAAGGTCTTTTTATCGTTTTTTGACTTGGAAAGAAGAAAGTCAAATCTGTCTTTCTTCCAATTAGAATTTCGACCCGTCTTTGCATATTTTTAAAAAAGACCCATCTATCAACGAGTCCAGTTATGGACTGTCTCGAGTCAAGTTTAAGCAATGGCGAGGGAATGCGCGTTTAATTTATTTGGCCTAACGCGTTGATAACAGTTTTTTTGGCTAATGGATTATGGGATCACCTGAAAATATATGTTATTGGTTTTAATGAGAAAAAAATGATGAGTAGAGCCATAAACTAAAATTTCATCCGAAAGTGGGTACATGTCACACAAATTTCTCAGTGACAATAAGAGAGAAGTATATATATATATTTCAACAATTTAAGTTATGATGATGCATTTAAAAGTAGGCATACACTGTATTGATAGTGTTTAAGAATCCTTAAATATTAAGCTTTAGTTAGATCTTAAATTTTGCTTTCCCTGAATATTATTTTACTTAGAAATTACAAATTAAATATGTACTGTATATAATTGTACAAAAATTAATTTTCTACTTTGAAATTACATAATGAAAATTTTCTGATTCGCTTTAATTTTAAAAACTTGTATACCTATTCGACTTTTCGCTGGTGGTTAAAAGCGCAGGCATTTTCACAAGAATAATCTCAGACACTATATATATATATATATATATATATATATATATATATAATATATATATATATATACAGTGATGGGCACTGATACATGAAAATCGCTAAAGCGATACCGATACATCGATACATGAAGAACGTTGTGAAAAATGCTCTGTATGAATTGGTCCACAATTAACCCACCCCTTATATCTCCAGTCTAACTATAGAGTAGATTAAGTCTAGCCCTGTAGGGGTCAGCCTAGAGATTCCGGAAATGGTCCAGAGCGGGCAGATAAATTGAGGTCCACAGTAGGATTCCTCACCAAATTAGGTTAGGGCAATCTACCTTCACCTTTGTTAAGCTATGAGTTGATACTAGGTCTTACGCCACAATATAGGCCTAATTTGTCTGACCGAGCTTAATTTAATGAGTTTACTTTAGACTGGGTTAAAACACAATTAGTCACTTACTGCTAGTTATTAGAGAGTCCCTTTCCCTGTCTTGTTTAATTGTTAAGAGCGTACTTGCTGGTGGGGATCTTTTTTCGTTGCCTGTTCTTCTCCCTCCTCTCGTTCCGTCTTGTCGCCCGTTCCTCGTTTTCGTTCTCCCTTGTCTTCCTTTTTTCGGGGCTTTTTCCACCAGCGTGGTCTTGGTTTTTTTTCGGTTGGTTGATCGGTAATGTATATCTATTACCGAGCACGCTCTTGTCACACAGTATGTAAATACTAGTGTGGAGAATAACTCTGGTGAGCAACCAATTGGTTTCATTCACCCAGTTATTGACATAAAAGGAATTTAATAATTGTTAGATTAACTACCTACCTACTCAGTGAACCATTTTCGTTACCTCCCAACTACCCACACATCAGTTTTCCATAAACGTCTTAGGCGATACCGATACGCCGATACTTTCTAGATGTCTTAAGCGATACCGATACGCCGATACTTTCTAGATGTCTTAAGCGATACCGATACATGCATCGCCGGTACATTTTTATAATTATTCATTTAATATGTAGGTATTAGATATTATTGTTTATACTAGTAATTTGTACGCACTGTAAGTAAAATCAACGACATTTTAATGGGTTTTATAGATGTAAATAAAAACAATTGCTTTATTTAATGAAAGTATGTTTTAATTTTGTAGGATACATGAATGACTGAAAATATTACACTAACAATTAAAAGTAATTACTATTACCCTATTAAATATTTAATAATATTATTATTTATGTATATTCATAAATATAACTCAGTAGTGTCATATTATAACATCTATTTAAATATTTAAAAATTCTTATTGATGTATCGAAGTATCGATTTTTTTCGATACATTTAAGAAAATTGACCTTAGCGATACCGATAAATCGATACTTTTGTCAAGTAGCTAAAGCGATACCGATACCGATACAAAAGTATCGATCGATACGTATCGACGATACATGTATCTAGATACTGCCCATCACTGTATATATATATATATATATATATATATATATGGTGCAGCATAAGTCGGTTTACCGAGAACAATGAAATCACCTTGCGAAGAATATTAATTATTTTTACAGGAATTGTTCAGTGTGTCCTCCATCATGTTCAATACACGTTACATCTTTGAACCATGAACAACAAATAGCACGACACAGTTCTTTGTTATTATTTAACGTTTCGAACTCTTGGCGCATCGAAGTCCCACGGTTTCTGGTCGTAGAATCTATCTTTGATTATACTCCACATTGAATAATCGCATCACATTGATTATTCAATGTAGGGTATAATCAAAGATAGTCTATGACCAGAAACCGTGGAACTTCGACCACATGAAGACTTTGATACGCCAAGAATTCGAGATGTTGAACATTTTTGGGATTGTTCAGTTCTTATATCTCGTGTATAATATTGGTTTCTTTGTATGGTATTGGTATAGTGCCTTCAATGATGACCTTGTATTTGTAATGTCAGTAGTGATAATTTAAGATTAATACATGTTTTAACTGTTAATAGTACTTATTTACTTATTTATTAATTTATTATTAATTAATAATTAGCTGTTCTTTTAAATGAGAGCCCAGTAAAGCCCAAAGCTTAAGGGCCAAATTAAATAAAATAGTTTTTTTATTCAATAACAAAGAACTGTGTCGCAGGGCCGTAGGCAAGAGGGGGGTGAAAAGGGCGGCCGCACCCTCCTGAGGCGTGGCCTAGCTGGCCACCCCTGTATTAGTACATATATTTTCTCAGTTTACGTGCCAAAAAGCACGGCGATTGAATTTTTTAGTGTGACATTAATTTATTACTAATATATTGATACATTTTTTATATTGAAATATTGATTATCGGTAGTGTAGTCAGTGTGCAGTGTAGTATTTACTGTTACCCAGTGGCGGTTCCTCATATGGGCAATATGGGCAGCCGCACAGGGCGGCATTTGTGGAGGGGCGGCATGAGCGCCTGCAAAAAAAATAAAAATAAAAATAAGAATAAATAAATAAAGAAATAAATAAAAATAAAAAATAAAATAAAATAAATAATAAAAGATCAATGACTTTGCATCAAGGAAGGTAAGAAGAGTCAGTCAGGCTTTAGATGGCAGTTGTGCTGTGGTGCAATTTATTTTGTTTCTTGTTCAAAGTGTAGCATAATAATTACCCTCTTTTAAGTGTCTTATTCTATTTATGTGATAGAGCATTTGTACAATTTATAAATTTGATTCTCTAGTTTATTTATGGCAGTTGTGCAATTTAATTTGTATTTTTCCTGTTCATAGTATCATAATTACATTCTCTTAAGTGAGTTATTCTATTTACGTGATGAAGGATTTGTAAAATTCAGAAATTTGAGTCTTTGTTTTGGTTCTGAAGTTCCAACAATTAGTCCAATAAAAAGTTATTTTGTGAAAGAGTTATGTCTGTCCTTTATTTTGGGGGATTCGAATGTGTGTGTGTTGGCGAACAGGGGGGGGGGCGCTGAAGGTGAGGTTCGCCCAGGGCGTCATGTAAGCTAGGACCGCCACTGCTGTTACCATAATGGACTTCATTGTCATTTTAGCGAGATTATTTCCAAAACTCGAATGTTTATACAATACAATACAATGGTGTGATGAAAAATAATATATCTAATACGATGATGTGTATATAAAACATGGGTTTATCTAAATGGTGATTTTATTACACCATAATTAGCAGATTATTCTATGATTATTACTGAACGTCTAAAATTTTCGCCCCCCTCCTAAGGAAAATCCTGGCTACGGCCCTGCTGTGTCGTGCTATTTGTTGTTCAATGGTTCAAAGATGTAACGTGTGTTTTGAACATGATAGAGGACACTGAACAATTTCTGTAATAAATAATAAATATTATTCTTCGCAAGGTGATTTCATCATTATTCTCGATAAAGCGACTTGTGCCGCACCCTATATATATATATATATATATATATATATATATATATATATAGGGTGGCCAAAAGTCGCGCATCATAGGAATTTTCATTGTTGACTATAATATATTATTATTATTATTATTATTATTATTATTTTTTTTTTTTAGTTAGGGGATGGCTGTGAAATTAACACTAGACGAGAGGGTGAGCTTGGTTTTAATGTATGGAATACCAGGAACAACAAATCGATGAATCGGTACAGAATTTAAATTCTGTACCGATTCATTGATTTGTATACCTTGAATTTACCTCGAAGCGCTTCTGCCTCAAGGGTGCGCTGCTCCCACAAAGTCCGCTCAGCGCCTCGAGGGGGGGCCACGACGGGGTCGCCACCCTTCTTTTCTCTTGCTCCTGCCATACGATTTGGTCCCCTATTGAATTTGTGGGGGCTGGTCTGGCAGAGGAATACCCTGGCACTGTGGGTTTGTCGGGTATGTTGGCTAGAAACATGTCCAAGTGTTTTTTTAAAAGTATCTACTGGGACTGCACTTATATCTCTAAGGTACTGAGGCAAGGAGTTAAACAGGCGAGAACCCTGCCTAGAGATATTATATTGAAGGGTTTGAATCCTTCTCGGACTGTTTGGTGGGAGGTGATGGTTTTGACACATTCTGCCAGTTCTTGTCAAAGTAGGCATAATTGGTTCAGTATTGGGGCAACTAAAAGCCTTTCTAGAATTTTCCAGGTGTAGATTAGGATGTATCTCTCAAACCTCCTCTTTATGGAATACAATACACTGTAGGTGCTTTGATGAAGATAGTCTTCATTAGTGTAGACTGTAGAGGAAGAGAATATATTTTTTCCTGACTACAGTGGTCAGAAAAAAATATGTGGCCAAATTAGACAAAAGTAAGCTAGCTAGCTTTCTGACTCTAGCGATGACGCCTTTAAATAAGGACCGTCAGCTGATTTTAGCGGGAAATTTGTTTACATGCAAAAACTGTACTTTTTTAAGTGCAAACCTAGGCCTACATGTGTATTGAAAAATTGGCCTTCATTTAAAATTTAATGAAGTAAAAATTAAAAAGCTGAAAGATTTTTTTTCTTAAGTGGACTAAGCTGTTTCTTGGGGTTGCAAAGATAGCTCCAAGAGTCTATGTTGGTCATGCGAATGAATATAACTTAGACCTAGGCCTATACACATGACAGGATTTAGTTTGTCTCTATATCTAATAGGTTAGGCTTAACTTGCTCATAATTGCCATAGACCTATTAGCTTGCCAGAAAACAAAGCTTTAAATTGGAGGTTTGAAAGGAATTAGTTGTTGGCAAGTGAAACCCAAAGGGACTGAACATAGGCCTAAGTTGAATCCACAAAAGTCACTTGTGACTTGGGTCTATCAAAGATGGTTGAAAGACCAGACCAGTTTTTGTAGCCAAAAATTAAATCACTAGCATATTGTTTACCAATCTGATGTAGGTTACAGTTAAGACTTCATTTTAGTAGGTATGAGAATTTAAACAACCATTTTTAATAGCTTAATAGCCTATAACCTATAGTGCTTCAAGGTAAATAGGCCAGGCTGCACAATCTGCAAATTTTTTGTGATGCTCCCATTTTTGGTAGAATTCTCACTTCCAAAATTGTGAAAGTCTTGTGTAATATGAAAAATGCTTGGGTAATTATATAGAAAATGGCGCAACCCGAAGTATGATGTAAAAAACATTTTATTAGGTCAATTTCAATGTGCTGAAGCCAAATCTGTTAACCATTTGGTGTGCAAATGCTTCAAATTAGAGTAAATGTTATTTATATGGTAATTATATAGAAAATGGCGCAACCCGAAGTATGATGTAAAAAACATTTTATTAGGTCAATTTCGATGTGCTGAAGCCAAATCTGTTAACCATTTGGTGTGCAAATGCTTCAAATTAGAGTAAATGTTATTTATATTTTACTCTTATTTTGAAGCATTTGCCTAAAAAATGGCTAACAAGCACATGAAAACTAACCTAACCTAACCTAAGAGTAAAATAACCACACGTTGGGCACGACAACTCAGAAAGCAAAACACCATGTTTTTGGAAAAATAGAATTGCTTCTTCATCATTTTCGTAACACTTTACAATAGCTTTAATGTATCTAACAGAACACCCTTCATACTCCATTGCTATACAACATTTAAAAGGGCATATTTTAAAAGGGTTATAAAATTGCTTCTGTTAAGAACTACTTTGGACTCGCGGAGCAAAATTATTGGAACCAAAACATAAATAATGGGCAAATGAATGAATTTCAAAATTTTTTAATTTTATTTATAATCTGTAAAAATGTAATTTGCACACCAAATGGTTAATAGATTTGGCTTCAGCACATCGAAATTGACCTAATAAAATGTTTTTTACATCATACTTTGGGTTGCGCCATTTTCTATATAATAACCAATGCTTGCACATAATAGGTATTTGTCTCATACTATTGTGCTTTAGAAAGAAAATTTGGTGCTTTCCTGTTAACGGGAATACCCAATTGCATGCCATCATCTGGGCTTGTATCTTGCGGAATTCATGTGGTGACAACGTAGGTTACCGAAAGCAGTGACATTTTTCCTGCGATTTTAGATGACATAAAGACATTTTGGCCCCCTACTAACTGATTATTATTTATATTTTAACTAATTTCATTTAAATGATTAATAAATTTGGTACTTACGTATTATCGGGACTACCAAACTGTTTTTGATGTATTTTTGCTCTCATCATATTCGTTTAAACTAATGAAAATATCATAACTTAACCTAACTAATTATCAAAGGCGTACAGTTGACTTAACAGCATTCAGTTGACCTAATGGTATTTTCCGTTATATTAACTGGTTAGGTTAATTCAATGCCCGGTTAGGTCAATTGAATGCCCAGTTAGGTCAATTGTACGCCCTTGATGATTGGTTAGGTTAAGTTATGACATTTTTGTTAGTTTAAACAAAAATAATGAGAGCAAAAATATTTAATAAATAGTTTGATGGCAGGTGGTTGGGTATTCTCATTAACAGGAAAGCACCGAAAATTCTTGCATTAATTTCAGTCAAAACTTCAATTTTAATTTAAACTTTCATCCTATATATTGCATTTCAGTAATTTTAATTAAAATGGTTTCAGTTCAGTTTGTAAAACTTTAGTTATGAGATGTAAGGGAATTGGTTAAGAGTATGTTGACAGGAAAAAAATCTTGGTGTTATAGTTAGTAGTGATCTAAAATCTTCTAAACAGTGTTTAGAGACTAGAAATAAAGCCAATAAAATGTTAGGTATTATTAAGAGGAATGTTAGTTACAAGAGTAAGGAAGTGATCTGTATGGAAAAACTATACATGTTTACAATATGGTATCATATGTGATACCTTTATTTCATAATTAAATACAAATTATTAATTTATTGAATTAAATATCTACAAAATTGCCTTGGGATTGGCGACTTAGCCTATTGGGAATGAAAATAATTGCTATACATACATAGAACCCAATATGGAGGCATTGGGCCCACCCATCCATAAGAAAAATTGGTACTTACATATTAACAGGAGGCCACCACATATTGATGATTGGTTAGGTTAAGTTGTAATATTTTTGTTAGTTGAAATTTCTAATACATCATATTTTTTAAATAGCAATATTTTTAAAAATATTCAACTAACGAAAATATTATAACTTAACCTAACCAATCATCAATATGTGGTGGCCCCCGTTAATACGTAAGTACCGAAAAATTTATTATTTCATATTCAAAAATTTTCCATTGCTGACTCATGAAAATTACATTGAGAGAAGAGTCAACAAACTTTGAAGAATCAGCAGATTCCTAATAATTATATTACATTGGTGGCACTCTGAGCTGCTTATGTTACAGCGATACTTTAAGCAAGGAAGATGTACATTATCTTCCTATAAATTCTGAGTGAAGTCCTCTTAATATAAAACCTAATAACTATAAAAAGGATAGGCCTATTCCATCAGGTATTTAAATACGTACAGTGACTGCCTATATTAGTTACATCAAATCAACTCGTGTAACACAATCGTACCATGGCCCCAGTGGCGGATAGCCCTATAGGCTGCACAGGCTGAAGCCTAAGGCCCGGATGTCTTAGGGGCCCACCAAAAATATGTGTATAAGTAAAAAAAAACAATCAAACAAAAGTATTTATTTCGGAAAATGAGATACATAAAAATTGAAATACATATATAATAATAGAAATATTTAAAATTGTAATTTGCGACATTTTTTGCCTGCGAATTCATTAATAATATCCTGACAGTCAATTTTATGCAAATGCTCCCACTCAATGTGCATCAATTATGATATTTGTAGCCTAGCCACAAGTCACAGCGCTGTAAACACGTTCAACCACGTTCACACTTGTTTTGTGCGCTATTATGCATTACTCCCTCAATGAAAATTAAATTTTTATAGTACAGGCGTCCCCCGTTATACGATCGTTCGGTTTACGATTTCCCGCATTAACGATTTTAAAAAAGTACCCCCCATCTTTCGATTTACGATTGCCTTATTTCGCATTAACGATCTCCAACTTAAAAGCATGTCTCAGAAAAGGCCAAGTGCTGGTGCTTCGGGTATTGCTAAGAAGCCTCGCAAGAGTTTGAGCTTGGAGGTTAAGCTTGACATTGTCAAGCATCACAAGAATGGACAAGGGGCTAATTCGATAGCGAAGATTCTTGGACTGTCTCAGTCCACTGTGTCGACAGTGATCAAGAATTCCGACAAGATCCTGGCAGCTGGCGAGAATGTGTCGTCGTTATCTGCCAAGAGGATAATGAAGAACCAGGATTCAACTATCCAAGAGATGGAGAGGCTTCTCAATCTCTGGATAGAGGATCAGAACAGGCGCAGGATGCCTCTCTCCACTGCCCTTATCTGCGCCAAGACAAAGAAATTGTGGGAGGACGTCAGGAAGTCGAGAGGTGAAACCTCCGAAGCGTCATTTAAGGCGAGTTCTGGCTGGTTCGATCGCTTCAAAACACGCGCTGGTCTGCATAACCTTTTTGTACATAACAGTAAAATATATAGCAAAATAATAGTGGAATCTGCAAATTTTGGGGGGTCTTCCAGAATGTTTGGGAACGTATCCCTATTTTTTCCATAAGGCCTTCAGTTCGATATACGATCGTTCGATATACGATTAGGTTTTTAGGGACGCATCCCAATCGTATAACGGGGGACGCCTGTATATGAATAAAAGGGCCCGATGATACATACTAAGCCTAAGGCCCAGAAAATGTTAATCCGCCCCTGCATGGCCCTACATCGAAACAGAAGTGAGGCCCAATGAAATAATAAGGTAAGGCAATTCCTTTCTTTACCATGAGGCAGCGCAAATACCGAAGGCAAATAAACATAGAGGTCCTTTGAAGACCTACATATACATAACACTAATGAAAAAATGTAGGGCTTTTGTCATTAACTCTCCACTATAATCTGCTGGAAATTTCCAATGGATGAGGGTATCAGGCAATCAACCCATAGCCTTAGATAGTTTTTTCAAAATCTAAATTATATAATTCTTATGTTAGGCCTCACTTCAAGAATATTGCATTCAAGCTTGGTCCCCTCACCTTAGACATGATATTGACATGTTTGAAGGTGTGCAATGTAGGGTAACTAAGCTTATACCTAACTTAAGAAGATTGGAATACAGGGAAAGATTAAAGGAAGTAGGTATGTTTAGTTTTGAGAGACATTGTGGGAGGGGAGATATGATATAGATGTTCAAAATGTTTTTAGGTTTGGACAGTTTAGATGTACGTAACTTTTTCTCACTAGAGGCTGATGGGATAACTTGTGGGCATAATAAGAAAATTAGAAAATAGACTTGTAGACTTGATCTATGATTTTTGGAATGACTTGCTATATGATATTGTAAAATATAGCTTGTTAGTTAATTTTAAGAAAAATTTTAATACTTTTATGAATGAAAGAGTTTTTATAGATTGTAAAAAGTGTATATTCTTAGCTTAAGTTATGTTGTTGTTGTTTAGCCGATCAGCCCACCCTGATCGAGCAAGCCGGCAGCACGCAGGTAACCGATCGCCCTCTCCGGAGTGGACCAGAGGTTCAGCGCACTCATGATGATGTGTTGTGTTCGTTGTTGTGCTAGAGCGGTACAGTCCGTCATAATGTGTTCAATTGTTTGTGGTGTGTCTTGGCACAGGTGGCAGGTGTCGTCTATGGAGTTGTCTAGTCTGTGTTTATATGTCCATAAGTTGGGGTGATGTCCACATTGGAATCGTGCTAAGTTAACTCGATCCGATCTGCTCAGGCTGATCTCTGACCTGTTAATGGGCGGTGGCTTCGCACCTAGGACCGCATTCGGACCGAGTCGTGTCAGTGCTTTGTGGGTTAGGTGTGTGTGTATGTGTTTTCTGTACTGTGTGATGTCTGTGGGGCATGGTATGGAATGGAGTATTTGGTTATAATGTGTGTCTGGTGTTACCTTAATGGTGCGAGGTGTTGGTGCATGATTGTACATGTAGTGGTAAGGGTGTTGTGGGTTAGTTGTCGCTGCTCCACTGTCGCTGCTGCCATGAATTGTGTTCCTCTCATGTCTAAATGTTCCCTAACTTTTAGTATTTTTGTTTCTGTGTGCAGGTGTTCTATTGGTGTTGTTTGAGTGCATCCTGTAATGATACGAAGTGCGTTGTTTTGTATTGTTTGTAAGGTGTTTATGTGTGTGTTTGAGATAATGGGTGCCCAGCATGGGCTAGCATAGTCCATAACTGAGCGAATATATTGTTTGTAGATGAGTGTTGTTGTTTCCTGCTGGTGTCCAAAGTTTGTGCCTGTTAGTACCCTAAGCGTGTTAAGTCTTGACGTACATTTGTTTTTAATGTCCTGAATGTGGTTTGCAAAAGATAATGATGTGTTGTATGTGACACCTAGTATTTTGGTTCTGTGAGTGTGTGGAATGTTGATGTTTAGTGTAAGTTGTGGAATTACCTGGTGTTCTTTTGTGTTGCTTGTAAGCAAGGTGATGGTTGATTTTGTGGGCGCTACTTTGAGTCTATTGTGTGTGAGCCAGTCTTGTATACTGTTTATGTATGTTTGTAGGTTATTTGTAGCGGTGTCGATGTTGTTGTGGGTGGATGTTAGAGTGATATCATCTGCATATGATGATAAGGTAAGCTTGTTATCTATGGTGTTGGAATGTCATGCATGTATAAGTTGAAGAGTGTTGGTGAGAGAACAGAGCCTTGAGGGACCCTGTTCGGAAAAAGCTTGTTTTTGGATGACTTGCCATTAAATGTGACATGTGAGTATCTTCCTGAGAGATAGTTGCTCAGCCACCTTTTGGTGTTATTGTGCATGTTTGTGTTGAGTATTTTGTTTATGAGAGGGAAGCGTGGGATAGCATCAAATGCTTTACTAATGTCTATTGTTGCTAATAGTGTACGTTGAGCTGGTCTTCTAGAGTTGATGCCATCCATGATGTGCTGCATCAGGTTAGTGAGTAATGTCGTGGTTGAGTGGTGAGGTCTGAATCCATGTTGAGTAGGCGATAGTGGTATGTGTGGGTTGGTGATTTGTAAGATTAGTCTTTCTGTTACTTTGGAAGGTGTGCATAGTAAAGTAATGGGTCTATAGGAAGCTGGTTCTGTTGGATTTTTGTTTGGTTTGAGTAGTGTAATAATTTTACCTTGTTTCCATATGTCAGGAATAATACAGTGTTGGTATGAATATGTGCTGATATTTGTGAGAGCTAGTATTCCTTGTGGGCCCAAGTGTTTAAGGTGTATGTTAGATATGTTGTCTGGTCCAGTAGCCTTCAAATTTTTAATGTTTTTGATGATCTTGGTGGTCTGGTCTGTATTGAAGGGTGTAATGGTTGTGTCGAGTCTGTAGGTTTTCTTGTGTCTGGCTGTTTGTCTGTCTGCGTGTTTCTGTCTCTGTTTAAGTGACTTATCTTTGTGTAGTGATTAACTAGAATGTTAGCTTGTTGTGTGTATGTTGGGATATTATTTTGGCTGCGACAGATAGCCGCGTGTGAGGTGTGAATGCCGCTGTTAGAGTGGGTAATGCTGTTTATAGTCTTGTATAGCCTGTATGTATCTGTGGAGTGGTTTAGTGTTGTTATGAATTCCCTGAATGTTTCTGTTTGTTTTTCTTTGAGTTTGTTGTTTATTTCTGTGTTGAGCTGTTGTATCTGCTGCTTTATGGCTTCTGTGTGTGGTGTTTGTGTGTTATGTTTGAGGTTGTTACGTTGCCTTATGAGGTGGGCTATTTCTCTAGTGTAATTTGGGTTGTATTTCCTAATGTTGCCCTTGGGTATGTATTTGTTTGCATTATTGATAATCTGATTAAATGTCTTGAGTGTTGTATCGATGTTTATGATGGGTGTGCTGTTTAATGTGGTGAATTGTTCCTCAGTCTGTATTTTGAACTGTTCCCAATCAGCTTTCTTGTAATTTCTGTAAGTGTGCCTAAGGCTGTTGGGGCAGAGTGTAGAATGTGTTGTAATGATGATGGGCAGGTGGTCTGATGACAGTTGTTTTTCTGTTCTCCATTGTGTATGTGTTGCTAGTGAGGGGAACAGAACGTTATGTCTGGGGAGGAGTTTGAGTATCCTGCTTGATGTGGTATGTGTGTATGTTCTTCTGTATTGTTAAGAATGAAGAGGCTGTTTAGTTGTGTGGCTATGTTGGCGCCTCTGGTGTTGTTTTGTTGTGTGGTGCAGGTACAACTAGTGTCTTTGGCATTGAAGTCTCCTCCTAAGATGACATTAGTGAGAGAGGCAAGATTGTGTAACTGTGGATTGTAATTGGCTGGCACCTGAGGTGAACTATCTGGTGGGATGTAAATGTTGATTAGTGTGGTGTGTGTTTTGCGCGTGTTTTAATGTTAACTGCCTGTATTTCTATCGTGTTATCTGCTTGGATTGTGTTTGTAATGTTTTGGGTAGCATCAGTGTAGCTAATGCTTTTACGTATGTAAGTGATGAGTCCACCCCCGTTACCCCCAGTACGATCTTGATGGATCGCCGTGAAGTCAGGGATGGTGGGTGTTTTGTGTGTGCGTTTTAGTTTTGTTTCTTGTATAAGTGCTATGTGAATGTTTTGTTTGTGTACGAATTCCCTAAGCTGCATGATTTTGTTTGTGAGGCCATCTACGTTGTACTGTAATATGTTAATATTATACTTCTGTATGTGTCTCATGGTGCTATTTTGTCTATGTCTTTGTGTATGGTGACATGTGTAAGTTGTAGTGGGGCCTGGATTAGTCTTAATGTCGCCAGAGAGTAAGAGTAGTTCGGGGAGCACGCAATTGTTCCCTGTAATTGAAAAAATAGCACGCTGAGAATAGGTCCGGCCCCGGGAGCCGATCGGCACTCTGACCGTGCCACGCAACAGGCCGTCGACTGCCAGTCTGGCCAACTGTAGACAGCCCACTGCACGGAGATTTGAGGAAGTTTGGCCACCAGCGCGTGGTAAATAGTTGTATGTTAATTAGCTGACTTGAGATTAATGTTTTGCAAGATTTTATTATTATAAAATATAGCTCATGACTTGGATAACCTCAATAGGCACCAGTGGCTTCATGTTTTCCAAATGAAATGTACTGTATCTCTCACTCAACATATTGGGTGTGAAAGTTATGGAGAAAATCCTTATGCAACAATTGGAAAACATTGTTTTGTGTATGTGTGTATGTTCTTCTGTATTGTTAAGAATGAAGAGGCTGTTTAGTTGTTGTGGCTATGTTGGCGCCTCTGGTGTTGTTTTGGTTGTGCAGGTACCAACTAGTGTCTTTGGCATTGAAGTCTCCCCTAAGATGACATTAGTGAGAGAGGCAAGATTGTGTAACTGTGGATTGTAATTGGCTGGCACCTGAGGTGAACTATCTGGTGGGATGTAAATGTTGATTAGTGTGGTGGTGTGTTTGCGCGTGTTTAATGTTAACTGCCTGTATTTCTATCGTGTTATCTGCTTGGATTGTGTTTGTAATGTTTTGGGTAGCATCAGTGTAGCTAATGCTTTTACGTATGTAAGTGATGAGTCCACCCCCGTTACCCCAGTACGATCTTGATGGATCGCCGTGAAGTCAGGGATGGTGGGTGTTTTGTGTGTGCGTTTTAGTTTTGTTTCTTGTATAAGTGCTATGTGAATGTTTTGTTTGTGTACGAATTCCCTAAGCTGCATGATTTTGTTTGTGAGGCCATCTACGTTGTACTGTAATATGTTAATATTATACTTCTGTATGTGTCTCATGGTGCTATTTTGTCTATGTCTTTGTGTATGGTGACATGTGTAAGTTGTAGTGGGGCCTGGATTAGTCTTAATGTCGCCAGAGAGTAAGAGTAGTTCGGGGAGCACGCAATTGTTCCCTGTAATTGAAAAAATAGCACGCTGAGAATAGGTCCGGCCCCGGGAGCCGATCGGCACTCTGACCGTGCCACGCAACAGGCCGTCGACTGCCAGTCTGGCCAACTGTAGACAGCCCGCTGCACGGAGATTTGAGGAAGTTTGGCCACCAGCGCGTGGTAAATAGTTGTATGTTAATTAGCTGACTTGAGATTAATGTTTTGCAAGATTTTATTATTATAAAATATAGCTCATGACTTGGATAACCTCAATAGGCACCAGTGGCTTCATGTTTTCCAAATGAAATGTACTGTATCTCTCACTCAACATATTGGGTGTGAAAGTTATGGAGAAAATCCTTATGCAACAATTGGAAAATTCAAGCAGATTCTGCAAACTGACATACTGGAAATTAACTAAAGAATTTTTTTCTAAAGCATGTTACTGAAAGACTGAAATATTATGAGAGAATATTCCACAATTTGGAAAGAAAGAAAGAAGAAAAAAAAAAAATGGGAGTGTCATGTGAGAATTTTGCAGATTCTCCAGTCTGGCTCACTAAAAATACCCAAATTCTTTAAAAAGTTATATCCTTAATAAAATATTCAACGAAGTAAAAGTAAAGTTAGCTTCCATTTTCTTATTTATGATTTGCTCATAACTGAACACCATTTCACTCGGAAAAGAGGCATTCCATATCAAGTGTACATACCTTATGTCAGGTCATCTCACTGATTTTAATGATTTTTGGTGTGGTAGTTGGGTATGATGAGTAATGAAGCGTGACCAAATTTTAGCCACTTCGGTCAAATAGTTTGGGAGTAATGACCACCCCCAAATTTGGGGTCAGCAGCGTAACCTTGTGATTTTGAAAGGTCATAACTCAGGATCTAATGGATGGATTTTAATGATTTTGGTGTCAAAGTACTCAGAAAAGACAGCAGAATAACTTTAATTTTATGCACAGAGTGCGTATATTCCATTAAGAAAAAGTTGCATTTATATTTCATCTTTGACCTTGACCTCAGGTCAGAGTTCAAAATTCAAGGTCATGAAAATTGGCATAAGCAAAAACCTGTAGATGAAGCATATTCAAGCAAAAAATTGGAGTGGGATCTCCATGGGTTTGCTTTCCACAAGCATTTGAAATTGTGCATGTTGAAAATTTTGAGCATTTTATTTAAGATAACTTCACAAATAGTTCATATATATGTATGTATATAAATATATGTATAAATATAGCTACATTCATGGTTTGATAAGTAAACTATCTATTAAGGTATTTGCTGCTCTAAAAGAACAATAATTTTCATCCCAGTACCTATATTGTATATTTAATCAATAATCATGTTGAATTTGTGTGTTCAGGTTTTGACTATATGCTGATAAAATGTCGTCAAAATATTGTTGTGCTCTATTCAATTCCCACACTAAATTAAAATCTTCTGATCTTCAGCCTGCTTCACAATCACTGATAGAAAAATTTCCAAATCATTTGAAGCCAGGCCAAAAGTTATGTTCATCATGCAGAAAAAATTTTTTCTTACCTATTTTACAAGTTCAAAATATAGCAGAACCAAAAATATTATCATCAAGCTCGTCTGATACTACTATGGAACCGTGTCATCAGATGTGTTTTTGTTGACGAGGCTGAATTGTCAGCAATGAATGAGACAATTGCCATGATTGGGGAAGTCTGATTGTCAAGCGCAAGATTCAAAGAAATTAAGCGTACCTCCCAACAAAAATGGCCAAAATACAAAGTTCAGTAAGAAGACACTTAGATATGGTAGGTGAAATTCCTCAAGAGCCAGGTCTATCAAATGTAGACAAACTGTCTGAGCCAGAAGTAGTTGTCCAAACATTGAAAGATAAATATCAAAACTCAGATAAACATGACCAAATTATGATTCTAACTGTTTTTGCACCATCAGTGAGTGTAAGAAAATTAATTCAAGAATTTAACTGTTCACAAAGAATCGCTGTTCAGGCTCAGCAGCTTGCAAAAGAAAAGGGAGTATTGTCATCACTGAATCCAAAGATGGGGGAAGGAATTGTCACTGGAAGTAACTAACACTGTTAAAGAGTTTTTTAGAAATGATGAAATAAGTAGACAAATGGCAGGCAAGAAAGACTGGGTAACAATAAAAGAAAATGGTGAACAAAAAAAAATATCAAAAGAGGTTCGTTTAATGTAATCTAAAAGAAGCATATCAACAATTTAAGTTTGTTCCCAGCTCTCTATAGGATTTTGAAATTTGCGATGCTATGCCCCAAAGAATGTGTTTTGGCGGGAGTAAGTGGGATGCATAGTGTTTGCATCTGCACAATTCATCAGAATGTTAAGTTAATGATGACAGGTTCTAGAATGGCAGAAATTACCAGTGAGGAAGAAACTCCATTGAGTAGTTACCACTGCACTTTAGCCAAAAATATTTGTGACAAAAGTTAACCTTCTTGCTATTTAGGAGTGTGTGTGATCAATGCCCTCGACCTGATTCGCTAAAGGAAACTCTTCTTACATGTTACAAAGAAAAAGGTATTGATGAAATCCAGTACAGTACAAACAGTGGACAATAACAGATCGATCTCAGCTGGACTGTGTTATTCAAAATTTAGAAGATTTCCTAGATACCTTTATTTCTCAACTAACTCGACTAAGGCATCATGATTTCATTGCCAAACAACAAGCTAATTATTTAGAAAAAAGAAAAAATGAACTGGATGAAGGCAATTTTTTGGTGATTGGGGACTTTTACGAAAACTATTCCTTTGTAATCCAAGATTGTGCTCAAGGATTTCACTGGAATAATTGCCAAGCAATTCTTCATCCATGGATTTATTATTACAAAGAGCAAGAAAAAGTAAATGACAGCTCTCTAACTATTATCTCATAGTGTAATACAGTAGTCCCTCGCCATATCGCGGTTCACATTTCGCGGACTCGGTGCATCGCGGTTTTTTCTAGCCGAAATAAAATACGTACTCTAATTGAGTTGACAAAGAACCGCGAGATAGGAAAACCAGCGAAGCTTGTGCTGCTTGAGCTACTTTGCCTATATGATACCGTACACGGCACACCATTGGCCGATGGATGAGACGCGACCAATCAGAGCACGCTGTTCAGTATCCTGGGCGCTGATTGGCTTAGCGTTTGTCGCATCTCGATCTGCAGCCTACCGAAGCATTCAGCATCTCGCCTTGCTCAGTTTGCTTCCACGTGTTATTCATTTAGAAGAGATGTAATGCTCTTCTTTGCTGTGCAGTACATTCATCTCATCATCGTCATCACCTTCATCGTTCAGTATTGCACAGCTAATTCATCGTCATCGTCATCATTCAAGTTTTAGTATCTTTGCTGGTGAGTACCCATACGAAATTTTAATGTTGGTAAAATTATTAAAAAAATACTGTATATACAAATGTTTTCTTTTTAAAATACTGTTAGTCTCTTTCATACTCCGAGTGTAGAAAGTGTTTATAAGAGCATGGGAAAGGTTTATAAGAGTGTGGGGAGGGTTTATAAAGGCGTAAAATACGTAATAAACATATCGTTTCTACTTCGCGGATTTTCACCTATCGCGGGGGGGTTCTGGAACGTAACCCCCGCGATATTTGAGGGAATACTGTACACATGATACTGTTGCAGTGCATTAATGGCCGGGCTGAAACTCAAGATAGAATTAATCAGAGTCATTAACAGTTGGCTTTTGATATAAAAATAAGATTCCTGAAAAAAATAATTGGTGGCCACCAACGTGTGTCCAGCCACCCCCGTTTTTGTAAAAACATCTAATGCCACACTAGCAAAATCAGGAAAATGGCAATATCTCTTTTTCTGAACATGCTAGAGAGATGGTTTGCATACCAGAAGATGCAGAATTTGATTTAGAACAAATTATTAGGAGTGGTATTTTTTCATAAAACCTTTAGTTTTTGAGTTATTTTAGAAAAACTAATTTTTGGGGCCCATAAGACCCCCTTTCGACGGACCTTAGTGACAAAAGAAATTCTAAAATAAGCATGATTTGGCTTTTTGATTACTAACATTGCCCTAAAAGGATGTTGACATGGACATAGTGATCACATGATATGACTTTTCCTTGTTATCTTGCATCCATTATGCTTGATTAAAGAATAGAGGGTGGGGCTGCTTCATGAACTTTTTTAAACGTAATAAATTGAAAACTTGCTTCTACCTCGACCATTTTACCCCGGAGAGTGGCAAAGGCATTGACATTGCTCATGGCATTTATAAGATCATTAAAGGGACAGAACTTGAGGCCAAATTAAACTTAGTTAAAGCAGATGGGACAAATACTAACACAGGACATATGCATGGGTCAATCAGATATTTGGAAATGTTTTTAGGGCAACCTCTTCAGTGGGATATTTGTCTTCTGCATCTAAATGAATTGCCACTTAGACACATCTTCATAACTTTAGATGGGACAACAAAAAGTCCAGACAAATTTTCTGGCCCTATTGGTTCTCAGCTCAATGGGGATGTGTCAGAATGGAATGTTGTGGACTTCAAATCTATACCTTATCCTGCATTTGTGCTTCTACCAAATGAGGTGGTCAATAATTTATCAACAGACCAATACTATGGATACTGCATCTGCTGGGCAATTATTACTGGTGAAGTGGATGAAGACCTCGCACTCTTAGAAGTTGGCCTGCTAAATCACTCTCGATGGCTCACCTTAGCCTGTAGAATTCTTCGCTTTTATGTTTCGCAAAAAAGACCCAGTAAGAACCTCAAAATCATAGTAGAATTCATCATCAAAGTATACTTTCACAGTTGGTTCAATATCAAGGCTAATAAGAGGCTAAGTGATGGGTCAAGAAACCTATTCAATATGATCCAAAGAGTAAATAAATTCCCTGACAGGAAAATTAGAGAAATTTGTTATGACGTATTAAACAATAACAGCTATTTTGCTCATGGTGAAAATATTGTAGTTGGAATGCTGGCTGATGAAGATGAAGAGGTGAGGAGGTGTGCTGTCAATAAAGTTCTGTGTCTGAGGGGAGTTATAGAGGATTTTGATGATGAATCTGGTAGTAGCAATGATTTTGCAGGTGGAATAATTGAAAGTGATGATGAGAATGAAGAGGATCATGAAGGTGGTACTGATGAATATCCTGCTATAGATGAGAATATTAGGGTCTTTAGAAAGCCAATCATCAATTTCAAAGCTTCTGCATACCATAAGCTGTCTGCTATGTCCCAATGGGAAACTGTTCCACCTGTATTAAAAGAATTCAGTAATGATGAACTGCGTGATATCTAATACCGCATTGAAACTGGATCATGAGTGCCACAGTCAGAATGTTGAAAGGCACATCAAGCTTGTCACTGAAGCATCCTTGGCTGTTGTAGGTCATGAGCGTAGAGATGGTCTTATTAGAAACAAAATTAGATCACGTAAATTAATGAAAGATTTTGTGTCAAAAATATTTTAAGTTCTAGATTATTTATCATGCTAAAATATGACAAAATGACAATTTGTTAATTGTATAATTTAATGTTTGGCGTTTTGGAATGTCAAAAAGCATTTTCAATGAATTTAAAATGGCTGATTTTGATTGATTTTGATTGCTGATTGAAAACCACTAATACATGTCAATTTGCAGCTTGAGAATGTTTTATTGTGTTGACATTCAGTTGAAAGAGGGTCTGTGGGCCCAAAAAATTAGTTTTTCTAAAATAACTCAAAAACTAAAGGTTTTATGAAAAAATACCACACTTAATAATTTGTTCTAAATCAAATTCTGCATCTTTTGGTATGCAAACCATCTCTCTAGCATGTTCAGAAGAAGATATATTGCCATTTTCCTGATTTTGCTAGTGCGGCATTAGATGTTTTTACAAAAACGGGGTTGGCCAGACTCACGTTGGTGGCCACCAATTATTTTTTTCAGGAATCTTATTTTATATCAAAAGCCAACTGTTAGTCACTCTGATAAATTAAAATAAAAAAATTATTTTCAGCCGCCAACTCACTCACTCATTATTCATAAAAGTTTTAATAAATCATCTTAAGTCAAATTTTCAGCTACTAAACAGAATTATCTATTTTACCGACGGATGCGCAGGTCAATACAAAAACTGCAAAAACTTTTTAAATTTATGCCGCCACCATGAAGAATTTAGAGTTAAGGCTGAGTGGCATTTTTTTGCTACCAGCCATGGCAAGGGACTATTGGATGGTGTCGGAGGAACCATCAAAAGGGAAGCATCAAAAGAAAGTCTCTGTAGGCCATATGAAAATCAAATTCTGTCCCCAAAAGATCTTTTTGATTTCTGTTCCTTAAAATTGACTCAAATGTCTTTTAGCTTTACAACGCAAGAACAATACTCAAATGAGAGAGAATTTTTAGATCCAATTTTATCAAAAGTGAGAACCATACCAGGAACTCAAAAATTACATTCATTCATACCACTGACAAAAAATTGTTTAGAAGTACAAATGTACAGCAGTTCAGTTGAAAGTCAAAAGGAATTGGCTTCTCCCCAACAAGCCACTCAATTAATTGAAAATGTCACAGGATACGTAACAGTGGAGTATGATAACCACTGGTGGATTGGGTGTGTGATGGAGACATATCCTGGTGAGGGTGAAGTGAAAGTAAACTTCCTTCACCCTTGTGGCCCAAACAAGTCATTTACTTATCCTGAAAATCCTGGTATACTTACAGTAGATTTGTCTGACATCCTCACAATCATAAACCCAATGACAGCTACTGGAAGAACATACCGTATACAATCACAAAAAAGGAAACCAATGGAACCAATATGATCCTGAAAAAGCGTCATCTTAAAAAGTAATCAAGAAACTGGATACAAACTTATTGTCAAAAACATATAATCAAAAACTTACAACTGCATGGAAAATATGAGTATTGCTATTTAAATTGCTTATTGACATGTATGCCTATATACTGTACTGTAACTAACTATATTTTAATAATTACACTTATGAATATAGTTCTAAGTATTAGTCTATCTTAAATTGTACAGCTTCCTAATATTAAATTATTATTAAATAGCGGAAATCCCTAACCCTCTAGTCGTTAGAGCCTGTGACTATGAATAAATGGTCCTGGGTTAGAAAATTTATTTTCTCCACAAGTACGTGCCCAATGCCTATGCTTGTTTCTGCCATACAGTAGAATATATAAGATCTCTAAACTAATATGGAATGAAAAAAAACCTGTTTTGGCACCCTGCATAGTATCTAGGCCTAGGTCCTTCAGAAGTTGGAATGAGGTACACACCTAGGCCATGGGAGGTAACTAAGGGATTTAACTACCTACCTTGCTAATTAATTTTTTAAACAACTCCTTATCATGATAATTTTACTTAAATTTTTAATAGGTATAAAATTTATATTTTTCAGGTTCAGCACAGCAATATGAAGTTAATTCATCAGAAATACCTGTACAAGTTAGTCATTGTTCACTGTTCAAACTTCAAACACCTAAATTTCAAGTTATTTTTAACTGCAAAAATTATATAGGATTTGTGATAAAAATTATTGATACTTTTAGAGAACCAAATAATTTGTTTGTAAAAATCTTGATGCTTACGTATGGTATATATCAAATCATGTATGTAGCTACATTATAATATGTATTATATATATGAACTATTTGTGAAGTTATTTTAAATAAAATGCTCAAAATTTTCAACATGCACAATTTCAAATGCTTGTGGAAAGCAAACCCATGGAGATCCCACTCCAATTTTTTGCTTGAATATGCTTCATCTAAAGGTCTCTACTTATGCCAATTTTCATGACCTTGAATTTTGAACTCTGAACTGAGGTGAAGGTCAAAGGTGAAATATAAATGCAACCTTTTTTTGATGGAATGTACACACTCTATGCTTAAAATTAAAGTTATTCTGCTGTCTTTTCTGAGCATTTTGACACCAAAATCATTAAAATCCATCCATTAGATCCTGAGTTATGACCTTTCAAAATCACGAGGTTATGCTGCTGACCCCACATTTAGGGGGGTCATTACTCCCAAACTATTTGACCCAAGTGGCTAAAATTTGGTCACGCTTCATTACTCATCATACCCAACTACCACACCAAAAATCATTAAAATTGGTGAGATGAGTGGCAAAATCACCAAAAAAGTGTGTACACTTGACATGGAATGCCTCAAAAGTCATTGATTCATGCTTAATTGAATTTTATGGTGTAATAACAGGTACTTTTTTAGCTAATTGTATTATAATGAATTTTAGATTAAGGAGTAAATATAGAGAACTAGTTTACATCAGGAATTTCATGCATATTGGTACATTTATGGCAGACCCTTGAACTTAATGTCAATGCAGAAGAATTTGCAGTGGAGTCATAGAGTACCTAGTAAATAGTAGCTCCTTAGATGATTTTAAGTAGTAGTTAGATGCTTTCATGAATATATATTGTGTAAATTTTTATTGTAGCTGAGACTCGAGTAATGTGTGTTACATCAGTAGTTTTGTAGTTTAATGATGATAAGCTGAATGGAAACTGATATTTTGTAAAATTATTTCCTAAAATATAGTTTTTAGCATATATATCTGACTGGGGTAACCTTGATAGGCTCAAGTGGCTTCACTTTCATAATATAATATAGCTAGTCATTTTATTATGACAGGTTGAAATGTATAATTATATTGCATTTTTGAAGGATCAACATAAATTATTCGCAGAATGATAATTGAACTAGTTAGAAATTAATTTTGTAGAACTTGGCAAAAATCGTCAGAACTATAGGCGAGTCAAGAACCAAATTAAGAAGTTGGCTGAAATTACTAGATCTCTCTAGATCAGTGGTTCCCAAACTTTTATGGTGGTGACCCTGAATACAATATTGTCCTGGCCTGGTGACCCTAAACGCTGGTACATGCAGTGTTAATGACCAATCATTTTGATACATTGTGTTTATATTCATATAGTTTGGTTGAATCAGTCATTGAGAATTTCCATCCCACAACCCTCAGGAACACCTTCCCGACCCTCACTTGGGTCATGACCATGGGTTTGGGAACCACTGCTCTAGATTAATAGATCTAGTACTATTAAATATAGTATGTCATTATTTGTATAACTTTTTCCTAATTTCTATAGGGTTTGGAGGCACATCACATTTTAGAGTCTGTGTATCATTTCTCATACTGAATCAAAGATTATTTTTGAAGTAAAATCTTAGGAAATTTTTATAGTTTAACAATGCTGGGGATTGAGTGTGGATCTATAACTGAAAAATTGTCTCCATAAAATAGTGGGTTATTATTGAATGTTTCACCAACAGTTTCATAACTTTGTTTTGGTTCATTTGCACAAGATAAGGGCATATTTGAGCAGAACACACCAAAATATATTGGAAAAATGTATTTTGGATACAGGAATACCTCAAAATTTGTCGTGAATTTGCGTTGGTGAACAGTTGAATTTTGTCAATTTCAATCATTTTTTTTTCACATTTAAAAAAAAAATGACAAATCTGCAAATATGGATGATGTATGTGAAACTATAGGTAGCTAGTGAAAGATTGATGACAAATCTGCAAAATGATAAAATTTTAAATGACGAATTTTGAGGATTCCTGTATTAATTTCAGTGTTGGTGAAACATTCAATAATTACCAAATAGTGTCATAACTTTTTAACAACTTGGGTAGAAAATAAATTCTGAGTTTTCTCTACTTTTCATTAGGCTCTCTATATAGAAATTAGGATTGTGAAGTTCCCCTAAGAAAAGTGACGGAATTTTATTCTTAGACTTGTCAAATTTAAAAGCAAATGTATGTTTATTTAATTTTAATCAAATTTTCTTCAGCTTTGAATAGGAGAGAAAGTAAAATATAGTAATGGTATACCAAGTGTCGGTTAACTTTGGTTTTGCTTCCGCCTGAATTGTTCATTCTGATGAAGGTCAAGCGTGTTGCTCCACCTTAGACCCACAGTTTAATGTGGAATCTGAACCACACCCCATCATGGGTGGTGAAAACTTACAAAGTTCTCACCCAGACTCAATCTCATGACCTACCGATCAGTAGCCCAGTGTCTTAACCACTAGGCTACCCAGGGTACTTATTTATCTACCAACCAATTTTTATTGTGTGGAAGGATGAACAGCTGGGTTTGCTGCACACTGCCTGCCATCACCATGTTTTGAACCTGGGGCTGGTGGATTCATAGTCAGCAATGCTGACCACAACCAGCAAGCTAAACTAAATCTGTCATGGGAACATGAGGCTTATTTTAGTTTTTTCCCTTTTCATGTGGGTATTAAGAGAACAGTCCTAGGCCAAAAATTAACCATAACTAGGTCTTGTCACAAGAAGTTGCTATTTACAATTTTTCCCTCCTACTGTTTCAGGTTTAGGCCAATACCTGTTTTATCACTGATAGCAATCAAATATAAGTTATTTATAAGGTCCTAGAACGAGGCTAGGCCTTTCTAGTTTAGGGATGACTTTTATAGTCCTAAACTATGATAGCCATTAAATTACCAATAGCTAATCTTATTTGAAAATTTTGAAATTTCAGTCATTAAAAATAGTCTAACAATGTGTGAACAAAGTTATGGTGTAGAATCTGTTCTTCAAAAAATGCAGAGTTCACTCGCATGTACAATATGGTAAGAATATATTATTTGATTTTAATAGTTATACTTAAATTTCCGTAAAATATTAGTAGGTGTACTACTTCATTCTTATTACTTTGTGGTGGTTCATGGTAAGGACTTAGTCACATTAGGTCATATTAAAGAATTATCAGGGCTAAAGAGCTGCGGGTATTATTAATACACTGTTTTTTATTGTTTTATAATTACAATATGCAATAAACACTAATATAGGCTAGTGATAAATACATAATTAAATTAAGGGATTTGTCTATGTGATATTAGTGATGATAAAAAAAATGATAATAATAATGATGGTGGTATATTTGCAGTAATGTTAATATCTGAAACAAAATGCTGTATTGCACTATTCATACATGTTTCAGCCAAGTATTTGATATGTAGCTATTTATAATTTAAAAGCCACAAGAATGGGTCTTCAAAGCTGTAGGTTTTCTGATCCTTGACTTGAAGCATGTTGGATTTTATTAAAGAAAAAAGTACACGAGTCCAAATGTGCAAGTTATTACTTGAAAGGACTAAGCTTATGAATACATTTCCCCTTTTTGTATATGTTAATAATAATAATAACTACAGTATATACTAAACCTGTTTTGTGTGTGTAAATAGTTTGACCCCTCTAAGGGTTTTGTTGCGCAGTTAGTAGGTCCCTATATAAGTTCTTCAATTAATTTAAGATATGTTTTCAGCCTTGATCTCCTCAGCAACCCTATGACGACAAAATGTGGACACACTTTTTGTAGGGATTGCTTGGACAGACTACTGCATGGTTCTAGGAGCTCGGCATCTTGTCCCCTTTGCGTGACCTCAATTACCAGACGATCAGTAAAGCAGAACAAAAAAATAGCTGGTCTAGTTGCTGCTGTTCGAAATGTAATTTCAAGCATTAAAGAAGACTGTGGATTTCAAGGTATGACAGTAAAGTATAGAATATGCAGCTGTTTTTGTTAATTCACCGAAGGTATTCATGCCAGGAGGTAATATTTTACTAAATGCTTTTGAATATTCAATGCAGACTACATAAACTTTTGCTTTAGTATAATGTATATCAGAGAGCCTGACGTAAATTACTCGTACAGAATTGTAAAAGTGCTCCATCTACCTAAAATGAATAGGTCCCACTTTGTAGAATTTGGCCAAAAATTTGAGAGAGCTTGAGGCAAATCAGTAATTTTGTTTGTATGCAAAAATCTCAGCAAATTCTCATATTTTAGTTAGGCTTTGGGTAACTTCATGGTAAGGAAGAGCTTTTTTTTTTTTAATTTTATGTAGGAAGGAGGGGGCCAATGGTGAGCACCTGCAAAAGTGGCTCCACCTTAGAAGGAGAGAGCCAAAAACAAGGCCTCCAAGGCTCAGTAATCCCACATTTTTTTTTATATATTTTGAAAAGATTGTGTAGTGTGCAAGATGCGTGTATGTGTAGCGAGGAATGGAGGAAGAAGTGCGTGTTTGAGAGCATGCTGGACTGTTCATAAGGTAGATGAGATACAGAAAAAGATCAGCTAAAGGGGACAATGGCAAGAGAAACAGGAGTGCCAGCACTTCCTGTCTCCTGCCTAATGCCCCCCCCGAGTACTTCCCTGGTCGATTGGTGTCTACAGTCTCCTCCTACAAATGTATTAGAACTAAATGTTGTTATTATGTAGACCTGTATATTTTCAGTTTTCTTTGTGTTAATCATGTTACTTACTGTAAATTACTGTTACATTACTGTAAATTAGTTTACTTTCACTTTTCTTCTCTCAGAACCAAACAAAAGTAAGAATTTGGCAAGCGGTACTTCATCAGTTCCTGTTGAAGAACCAAAGTTTGAAGAGGACACTCCCATTCGTCGAGGAACGAGAAAAAGAGAGCAGGTTTCTTACTTCGTGGCTGAATTACTTCCAAATAAAAGAAGGATGGGACTTAAGAACAGTAAAAGTAAGATTTTCATGGTTTTTTTTAAGAATCTAAGTTTAAAACAATAAAAAGTTCTTATTTATATTATCTAATAACTTACTCGCTTCTCATTCTCCATTGAGTGAGCATGATGCTTGAATTAGGAACTAAGCCTAAAATGGTTTATAGGTTTAAAAAAATGAATTTGAATAATTTTTAAAAACTGTAACATGGTGTCTTTCTTTTTTTATAAAGTTAGTTTGGAATAATAAGATACTTGGAGTAACTGGATTGTTGATTGTGCGTGAAATCTAAAGTAATTTAATCAAAGAACGAAGGTAATCAGTCGAAATTCTCGCGTAATTTTTTTTTATATGAAAACCTTCCAGTGACAACCTTGAATGAAGAAGGGAAAGTGAGTCCAACAGAAGCCTCTTCAGACCTTAATCCAACTGGAGACTTTGCTGTAAATAGAAAGAAATGTGAAGTTCCACTTCAGAAGCCTGAAAATGAAGAAAAGAGTCACAGTTCCAAGGATAAAAACTCATGGTTGACTCTTCCTTGTCCACCGATTCGAAGCTGTTCCTCGGAGACACAGTTAGAAAGAGTAGAGCAATGGCTCAGTAAAAATCAGTCTATTCAGTTTAATATTCAGTCGGATGGGGCCCCAAAACTGCGGGAAATTACAGTGGACACGAATAATGGCAACGATGATGATTTAGAGTCAACCCAGATTTTTGATGTAAAATCTCATATTAAGAATAAGAAAGTGGCCGATACTGAATGCCAGTCCAGTGGTGAAGAAAAGGGTTTTTTTGATATTAAGCAAAGCTGGAAAGATGAATTTCCGAGTCAAGCGACGACTGTATTATTTAAGTATGAAGATGTGCAACTTCGTGAACAGGAATTTATCGAGAAATCCGATCTTGTTGGTCCTTGCGAACAACCCACGAATAAATGTGAACAAAAAAACATCGAAGAGGAATTTGCAAAGGAAGAGACTGGTTCAATGGTCAGCGAAAAGGAGAATGAGAAAAGTCTATCCACCACTCATATGACTGATAGAAAACGAGGAATCAAACACGTACTTTCTGAACCAAACAAGATAACCCCTACCAAGAGATCAAACACTAGGGTTGTAGAAAATTCGTACCAAGAAGGACCTAACAACACTGAAGTGAAGTTTTATGATGATTCAGGAGAGAAGTTTGTAGATAATTCTAAAAAGCCTGAAGATCAGGAAATACCAGTAAAAAATGCTAAAAATATAACTTGTGACACAGTCGCACCAGTCAAAAATGTTATCCCAAAGAAATCAAGTGACGTGTCAAGTGCCAATGACTTTAAACAACAACCCAATAGTAAAGGGCATAATATTCGATTCGCATCTGAAATGAAGACAAAACTTTTGGACATTTCAAAACCATCAAAATTAACAACCAAGTCAAAAATGAAGAAATCTCCTGGATGGTCACGCATCGAAGGAGCTCGCAGAGATTTAAGATCGAAGCATACGAGTTTAGATATCAAAGGCGGTGAGCATAAGAGCAATTTAGACTCGAAAACAGAGAATTCAAAGCTGGTTGTAGATTCTTCGCAAGAATCTATGGTCATTATTGAAGAGGATCAATCACAGCTGAGTGTCAGTAATCCCTCAAATGCAGAAGGGAAAAGGGAACACTTCAAAAAACTTCGTTCCATCGTGTCTACTTTAAAAAATAAAAGTTCTGACAGTGTCTGCAACAATTCTAAAACTGGCAGTAAGTTCAAGAGGAAAGCCAAAAGTTTTATTGCAGGAACAAAACGAAAAGAAGTCATCAACGATGAAGCGATGGGAAAAGAAAGTACAAGTTATCCAAAAGAAAGTTATAAAATGCTAAAAACTGAAGAAGAATCAAATAGCATTGATAGAAATGACGCAGGTTTAGAAAAAGAACAAGATTTTCAATTAGAGGAATCTAAAAATGAATCTCAAACTCCTAATAAAGATGATTCTTATCCTTTAAGTAAGAATTTTCTAAAAAATACAAATGAAAATTCTTTACTTACAAATAAAGACCCATTCATTTCAAATGAAGATTTTATAGCTACTGTCAAAGAAGAGCATACCTCCAGTGATCAGAAAGATTGCTCAAACATGAATTTAGAAGAGAAACTCAAACAAACCTTAAGTAAGGGCAGACTGTCGAGAAAAAAAATTAAAAAGAAAACTGAAGAAGAATTGACAAGTTCTCTTAAACAAAGTCAAACTAAATTAAATGAAATTGAAGACATCCCCGTACAGACTACAGGTACAGAGCCTTTTAATTATAATGAGGTTGATCCTAACATAGTTGCCAGCAAAAGTATTTCATTTCGGAAGGAAAGTTTAAGTTTTTCAGTGAGAAATCGGGAAAATACTGAAGTACACGAGTCTCTGGGTGTTAATTCTGTCAATAACTCAAAAGTGCAGGAACTGAAAGCAGGAATAGAGGAGGAACATGGCAATCCTCCAATGTCAATTCAAGGGTCACATTTCACACCTGAAAACACGTCCGTACCTTTTCTTTTTAAAGGGAATCTCAGCCATCAAAGGTACTTAATTTATAAGTTCTGTAATTGGATTTAAATTGTATATTTTTTGCTGTTTAACATTTAATTTTTCGCGTAGAGTCTGTCACAATTTATTTTGAACAACTTGTGCCTACATCTGACGTTCTTTATTCATTCTGGCAGGGTTTGTTTCCTGACCGAAGGTTGAAGTGACCTACCTTTTAAACTTTCCGTCGTCGTCGTAAACGTTTAAGTAAAATACCTTCAATTGGAAAGGTATTTTAATTCAGTGGCTCCCAACCTTTTTCTATCTGCGGCATCCCACTGATTTGACCCCCCCCCCCCCATCATAAAGATCATCGAGGCTAAAGCAATGTTAGGTCCATTCACTAGTTGGATGGGTGACCCTCCTCCTCCTCGTTCAGATGCTGATGATGCGATCCTTATAGATGGTTTGGATCTCGCGTAAAGTTGTAGGTTCCCTCCCTCTGTTACAAGAAGGTTAAACAACGAAAAAAATAATTTTCAGCAGTTATTGATTCTACAATAAATCCCATAAACAGTCCAAGGGCTTCCGGTAGCACAGTAGTCTTTGTGTCTAGCTCTGGGTTCGTTCCCAGCTGCTGGCACCCGAGTGACCCATGACGTATGGGGCACTCTCACCCCACGTAGTGGGAAAACTAGTTTCCAGGCTTCATCCTCCCCCACCCTTTTTTTAATGAACAGTACAATACTGAACGATTAGAAACATATTTTTAAGTTAAACATTTTTTCTCTTCAGGAGGAAACCAAAGTTGTGTAATACTTCTGGAAAAGAATTGTGCCATCACTCTATCCCTTGTGAACTATTTCAAGTCATGGTGAAGTACTCGAATTATTTGGCATCTCATTCCTTCCAAGGCGGGTAAGAAATTTTCTTTGAAGTATTTGAGATAAGAGTAGTAGTTAATTACTGAAGATTACTGGTTATTGGGGATTCTGTATGTGATTACGCAAATGAGATTTATAGAGGAAAGATACCTGAAGAATCGGTTCATTGGTCTGGGCTCATAGTTTTTAAGAAATAAAGCTACTGAATAAATCGATTATGGATTTAACTGGCACCTACATTAAATAATTTAGTTATGCCACTGCAAACTGAAGTGTTCATAAATTACTTTAATCGAAAAGGGAAAGTTCAATGCCATAAAACAAATTACTAGCGTGTGCCAAATAACTCATCACAATCACACTAACGAAATCTATCTTTAAATATATTTCAGATGCTGCTTTGGTACAAAAACGGGAGGAGACCCTTATCGTGATATAAGCTTCTCCATCCACTTTCTCAGGACCAACTACCTAAATCAGTCGCTCCTAAACATTACACAAAATCTCCAGATATAAGTACTGAAGCTTCTATCATTCCCGAAAGCTGTCAAAGTAATTTCGAGCAAGAAGTTGCAGTAAATTTGCCTGACGAAATTCCCGGTACCACATTGAAGCTTAAAGAAACCGTAAATATTACTGAAAATGAATATCTTGAGGAAAGTGATGAGAATGATGTTATGGATAAATGTAAGACATCACTTGGGACAAGACTGTCTGTGGGAATGGATTCAGTGGAACTTAGGAAAGGAGGTTTTGAGGATGTTGAAAACTCTCAGAATAGTCAGTTGTCAGCTAGTGTTCTTCAGAACGTTACCAATAAGTCACTTAATGAATTTGAAAGTACTTCATATATTGAACCCAGTCATAGTTTACAATCAAATATTTACCTTCCTGAAGATGAAGAATATAATTCTAATTATGAAGATTGCAAACAGACGAGCGCATCTCCTCCTCTTCCTCCTCCTAACTCTCACTCAGACTTCAGTTTCTCTCGTAAGGGTGAAATTAATGACACCGTAAATATAAATGAAGTTTTCTCATCTTCTATTGAAACTAATACCAAGATTTCTACTTCCAAAAGTTCCTCAGAAAGTCCTGTAAACTATAAGCGCAGCAGACGTATTCACACATTGGATAGCTCAAGTTCAAGCTCAGACGATGACTTGCCTAATCTTTCCAGACCTCAGAAGAAGAAGAAGAGTCTTTCATCTTTAGATTCCCCATCTTCATTAACAAAAGAAAGCTCTCAAATAGATTCGGAAGAAATGAGAGATTTTGAGAGATATGATGAAAATGTTTGGCAGTATTACAAGAATAAATTAGTGGAGAATGAGAATACTACGAGTAGTAGTAGGAAAAAGAATAGTCCTGAAATTAATCCCAGTAGCGGAAATGAAGCGAAAAATGGTGGCAGCTCATTTGGAATAGGGAGTCCCGCAGAGGAAGAGATGCAGTCAGGTGAGGAAGACGATGATTTAATACCCGGTACGGAGGAAGTGATGAAGAATATTGATTCTGACATGGCACTTATCAAAGAGATGAGAGCGAAAAAGAAAGCTAGTCTCAGCGATAATGATAGTCGAGATGGCACTATTAATATTTACTCCCAAGATTCAATTATGACAACTTCAACAACAACGAATGAATTATCAACATCAACTAGGGATTTATTTAAAAAGTGCAATTTGTCTCTAAATCTAGCTCAGCAAATCCTCAATGACTCCCTGGAAAATATTCCTAAAACGTCTGAGGACCCAGAGCATAATTTGTCAAAGAGTAGAAGTAACTCCCCCGATAAAGGTAATTAATGTTTTCATAAATGTTAGTCTCATTATAATGTCGTTTATTTAATCTTAATTTAATGTTAAAATGTCTTTTTATGTTGGGTACCTTATATTTGTATTAAAAAAATCGATAGAAAGATATACAATATGAAGCGTGTTTACATTTAAACAGAACTCTCAAACCATGTTTAATAGTGAAGTGGTAAAGTTCACCATAATCATTGCACTCACGAGTATAAAATTATTTATCCAGAGACAACTGTTGCTCACAGTGAAGATGATGACACGGTTAACGCGAGTCACAGTTCTGCTTTTTCAACGCAAAGTCTTATTATTTCCACTCAACAGAGGAACAAAGTACAGGTTGGAAAATTTAGAAAAGAAATTCCGTTTATTATTCAAATCCCATTTCTCCAACGAAGTTAGTAAAATGAACTTCGCATTAAGGTTCAATACCAATTCATATTACTTCCAAACAAAGACAACCTCGATGTTGCGAAGCCAGAGGGACTACGAATAACCAATCGATAAATCACTCAATCCAAACAAAGGGAAACTAGTTTTTTTAAGTTAACTGGAACGGTAAACCAGATTATTTATATCTTACACTTTCTACCTTTGAAGGCGGAATACACGCACAATTGCAGTACGGAACAGTGATGTAGCCGAGACCGAGACTGGTCTCGAGTCCTACATCACTGGTACAGAATTTTTAGTGATAATCCATTCTACGATGAATTCAGCATCCTATGAAGATGAAAGATGATTCTTTGTAATAGCCATTTAAAAAGGGAATTGGGGTATCACCTATGTCTTATAATAGCTGGGCTTTGTGGGTCAGGGTATCATTTATGTCTATATAATTTGGGTATTCCTTTGCAAGGCCTAACGTGCGTGTAATGGTATTATAAAACTTGTAACTCAGTGCAACACGTCAGTGGGTATAACTTAACTAGAAGGCTCTTTGAATACGTTTTTCAAAAGTGCATTCACCGCACTTTTTTCCCTTTCCATAGAAGATTTTGTATGCATTTTTTATTTTAGAATGAAGTAGATGATCTGAAGAGCAAAATTTCTGCTCTCGAAGAAGAAATGAAGGAAAAGCAAGAAACTTTGGAACAAGATGATGATGATGATGATGAAAGTTTTTCGAAAGCCAAAGGAAATTACACGGAATCAAAGTCCTTATCCAAAACTGAAGGTCAGAATGAAGACACTCAGAGGGACTCTGATCTAGATTCAGAGGAACTCTTTGAAACTTTCCCTCATACCTTGGACTCGAGGCGCAGCGGAATCACATTTAGGGATGAGAAAAATAAAAACAGTATTGGCAGGAATAACGATAGGTATTTATTTTGTTTAATTTTGTATTTTAACTCAACTGTTTACCGACCGAAGGTGGGAATGAACTATTACTACTACTCGTCGTCGTCGTCAACTTTTTTAAAAAAGTACACCTACCTTAAAATGGATATTCTAATTATTATTGCATATTTATGTATGTAGATATATATATATATATGGGAATGAACTCAGAATTGAGCGAGTCTTTTGCTTATATTGAGGTTCTAAATGTAGCAGGGCTAGGCTGCTTTAAACCCTAGATCCATGTCCCAAAGCTGGATCCTGTCTGCTTTGCAGATAGCTGGTGAGGGAAGCTATATTTATGGGACCTCTTTGCGAGTGACCCGTTGCCCGCGTCGGGCTAGCATCATGAAAAAGAAAAACTATGGTATTTGTCATTTACCATTACTTATTCGGACTATAGTGGATTTAATTATCCCAGAAGAGTTCCTTGTTCCATGCACTGTCTGTGTGTATCATATGTATATATATATAAAATAAAAAAATCCAGCGTTTCGACACTGCGTATTTTTAATTTTTTTTTTTAATTTAAAAGTAAACAGTTTCTGCAGTTTCGGCAAATTTGCTGCAGACAATGAAAATGTTTATTATTCTTTTTTTATTTGCACTCGAGTGTAAATTGACAGTACGGGTTAATTATATATATAGTCTCACCCAAATAATTGGTGAGGAATTGTTATGTAAAGTTATGGACTCGAGTTCACCCTACTCATAACAATTATCAGTGGTTTAGCTTTTAACCTCCTTCGTAACTACAAAAGTCATTTGACGGAAGGAACCTACAGCTTTACCCGAGGTTCGAATCCTCTAAAGATCGCGACATTATCAGAACGCGGAGGATAGTCACCTATCCAACTATTGAATAGACCCAGCGTCTAATGGGAAATTAATAATAATAGATAATGTATTGAACTTCAAAATTATCACTGATGTCTGTTTTCAGAGGGAGAAAACTTCTAACGCTGATTTGTACGGGTTTGAGCCAGTCGGAAACGGCGAAAGTTCACACCCTCGCCACTGCCTTGGGTGGACCTGAAGCCAAAGTGAACACCAAGTGGTCGGAAGACACGACGCACGTGATCGTCAAAATAGACGCTGAAGGCACGACGGAGAGAACTTTGAAATACCTCTTTGGCGTTGCTAATGGGGCGTGGGTGGTCTCTTTAGCGTGGGTCACCGACTCTCTCAGTTCGCAGATGCTTCTGCCAGAGGTTTGATTGATTTTGCACACGCATTTACTGTGAAGTTTTCTTGATTAAGAGTTTAAATGGAGGAATTAGTTTTGGAACATATTGCGCACTGTGGCTACATTTAACAAACTGGGACTTTAAAAAGGAACTTTCAGCGTATCTCCGAGTCTAATTGCAAAATTGGCCTTAATTTCGCGCAAAATAAAATTAATTAGAAAGGTTTGCTTTTCAGAATATTTTAATGCTGTTGATACAAACCTCAAATTTACAGTTTCCTCGCCGCGACGTAAAAGACAGAAAAGACAACTGCCCAGCTCTGGATAGCACCGGGATTCAAACCCACTACTCGGAGGAGTCTCAGCATTGCCAAGCGGCGCCCAAACTGACCGAGCCACTTGACGCTCTACTATCATATACTTTTTTTTCTCTCAGAAAGAAGCCCTTTCATATGCTCCTCATAACACTTTTATCAATTCAATTAAACCGTCTTACGCTTTTTCCGGATGTAATAGCTTTCTAGTCGGGTGCAAGGCCTGAGTATGAGCTCGATACACTCAGTATCTTTAACATGGTGGCAAGCAACCTGGAAAACCTGTAAAACTTGAAGTGCCTGGAATTCATCCCTGGGAGTTATAAGCACTGCTTATTATAGTATAGGAGGTAGCATTCCTGGAGTCCCATGCTACAGATTATAAGAGTTAGCGCTAGTAATCAGTTTACATAGTGTTGTTGAGTAATTTTTTTCTTTATTTTTTCCAGGAATTATAAATGTACATATTTCTAAACTATAAATTAAACGAAGACAATCACTCGCTACTTTGATGAATACCCATATTTAGTTATACTCTTGGCTCCTAAAATTGGTATTATAATCTCGTATCGAGTAACTGTGCGTTGATTAAATGTGATGTAATAAATTTAACAGTATAGTTCCCCTATTAAATTTATGGTGAAGAAGTTTGGAAAGATTCACTGCTACCCTTCATACATAGAAGATTTAACTCTCAACGTTTTACAGTTCATAGAAATCATGTTAAGTAATTTTAGACATTACTCGGTTTTACCGCGCATGCGTGGAAATCGCTCTCTTTTTCTTTTCAAGTTTATGGGTCTTAAAGAAGATGGCGGATATCGCGCAAGACACGGTCTTTGGTTTATTTTGTCTGTTAAGTTTGGGAATATTATATAGTTTACTATTGATAAGTAATACTTGTATCATATTCATTTTATCATAATGGATGACAGGATGAGTATGAAGCTCTTGACTGCACAGGAGCACCAGGTCCTAATCGAGGGAGACGTATTTCCACTCCAATTTTCAACGGATGCCAATTTTATCTCATTCCGCCTTTTGAAGATGTAACACTGAACCAATTAAATGTACGATTTTTATGATCTTATAAAATATTATTGTTGTGAGCTATTTCTGAAGTTCGGTATTGTTGACTGATTATTATTATTTAAACCTACTATTATTTAAACCTACTATGGTATTGCGAGTCTCTGCATTTAATGCAGGACTACATTTTGGTTTGAAGGCACTGTAAACATTGTATGTAATTTTGAACTAACTAACTAACTAACTAACTAGCTAGTAGTTGAAATAACACCGCTTGATATTTATTATTACTAAAATATACTGAAGAATTTTTCTATTCTCTTTTACTTCTAAAGGAACTCGTTAGAATTTGTGGTGGTGCAGTTGTAAAAAGATTCAGCGAGAGTAAACCAGGTCTCAAACTGATTGTTGTGAATTCGGAAGACCCTGACAAGGAATCAAATGAGTTACTTGGTAAATGTACATTATATATTTATTTCCGTTTGCCTCACCACGAGACAAACGGAAATAAAAAATAATTTAGATACATAATGGGTGTAGCCTAAACCAAAGAACATTTATATATAACATGATCTACTTTGGTGAAAAAATAAATAAATAAAAAATAAAATAACCTACTTTTATGATATAGTATGCGCAAAGTTCAAATTTACGTTTACGTCTCGCGCGGTCGTGATTGGATACCGCATTAAGATTTATGTCCCATCAGAAGCATTCGGAGATGAGCTTAAATCTCGAATGAACTAAAATCATTTAGCCCTTTTAATTGTGTATTTGCAGGTCCAAAGAAGCGTTCCAAGGTAATGATTGCCCACGATTGGCTCATCGAATGTATTGGAATGTGTTCTCTCGTTTCTCTCGGCAATTATGTGATAGGGTCACCGTCCGCGAGGGAGATAACTGCCAGTGGAATACCAGAATCACTCATATATGAAACTCAGGAGCTTGTATAGTCAAATCTGTAACTCGTATGCAACTTTTAAGGAATATAAAAATATATTTTATGGAAATTAAAAAAATTATGTTGATTTATATAAAGTTATAATAAAGATATAAAAATATACTGTTTTCTAATTGTTTAGGGGAAAAAAATCATTTAAATTTATCATCTTCGTTAGAATAATGGTCAAAGAAAATTAAAATAATTGGCATATATTTGTTTTTAGTGCCTTAATTATTATCAATATTTGAAATTCTGTATTTGCTCAAAATCTTCATTTAATGTAATTAAAATATTTTTTACTTATATTCACTTTCTTTTCCAAACTGCAGTAACGAGATTAATGGGACTTTAATTTGTAATATTTTTTTATTGCTTGTTGCAACTATGATAACCATACTTTTCAGGAGGTGGGTATACAGAATTATGGTCCTTTTTTTTTATAGTAGGTCAATCATGAATTGTGGTACCTCCCAGATAGCAAGTATCCATTGGGCTAGCCTTATTTGAAATACAAATACCATCGTCGGCCCAACAAATTACAATATTTGTTTGCATTGTTTTCCTATCGTTAATTAGGTCGTAGTAAGATTCTCTTTTGGAATCTCCTGATTTAGTTTATTTATTTTTTATTTTTTTTTTTTTAACTACCCTTGAAATGACAGATTTCGCCTATTTTATCTTCTGGGAGGATGGTCACACTTTTATTATGAACAACATTACATCAGAATTCGGATGAGTGCTGCAATTATTCTAATAATTTCGTGTCATTCACCTACTTTTGTAAGTGGTTATAAACCTTTTTGCGCGGCACCCCCTTCCTCCTGCAGTTTGCGGACCACTTTTAGATTACTAAATGAAGTAAATGAAGAAATAAAGATGCAGTTGATAGTAAAACATAATTAGACTGGTGCAGAAGGTGACTTTGGCAAAGCCTACCTGTATCTCGTCCGTCCACACAAGCATTATAACGTGTAAATATAGTAATTTGATACAAATGATTGAAAAAATTTCTAAACCAGAAAAATTTTGATGGTTGTAATATTTTTGTGGCTTTTCATCGAAACTGTCGTGGAAATAAACTCTGTCTATTAGAGTGGGTTTTTATTCTCATATTTTGACCTTCACGTAAAAAAGTGAAGTTTTTTGCATTTATCATGAAGAAAAGTTTTTTGAGAAAGTCGAAATTTGTTACAAAGGTCCTGATTTTCCGAAATTGTTGATGTGGGAAAAAATAAATAAATAAAAATAAATAAATAATTTGTTACAAAGGTCCTGATTTTCCGAAATTGTTGATGTATAAAATAAATAAATAAATAAAATAAATATATATATATGTGTGTGTAGTGGTTAGCGTCGCTGACTACGAATCCATCGGCCCCGGGTTCGAGACCCGACGGCAGCCGGCGCGCAGCAAAACCCAGCTGTTTATCCTTCCACACAATAAAGAAAGTGGTTGGTAGATAGATGGGTACCCTAGGTGGCCTAGTGGTTAAGACGCTGGGCTTCTGATGGGGCGTGGTTCGGATTCCACGTTAAACTGTAGGACTAAGGTGGAGCGAAAAGCTTGACCTTCGTCAGAATGAACAATTCGGGCGGAAGCTAACCAAAGGTTATATATATATATATATTCCCTGACGAGGTGTAGCTTTGAATACACGAAAGGCCTTGGAATCGTTTTTCTTTTTCCTTGTGGGTTTGCAGCATATATATATATATATACAGAGCTGGGCAGTATTTAAATACATTTGTATTTAAATACGTATTTAAATACATTTGTGTATTTAGAACTGTATTTATAAATACATTGTTTTTCATGTATTTAAATACAGTATTTAAATACAATGTATTTAAATACTCAAAATATAAAAATGTAAATACTTTTACTGGTTTAATACACGTTCTGTACTAGCACAGTACGACGCGACGACAGTGTAGTACAGCATGGTTCATGTTTCAACGTGTCAGTTCAATCAGTTGTGTGCCACTTAGTCGAAAGCGGTTGATTTCTTTATCGTGTGCGTGTCATGGTTTAGTGAATTAGTGAATGCATATGTTAAAATTTGTATGTATTTAAAATGTATTTACAAATGTATTTAAATACAATTGATGTATTTTGTATTTAGTATCTAAATACATTCGTAAAATGTATTTAGTATTTAGTATTTAAATACATTTCTCCCATGTATTTAGTATTTAGTATTTAAATACATTCAATGTATTTATTGCCCAGCTCTGTATATATAGTTCAGAACAATTCCAGATGAGCCGGATGTACCTGGCTATGTAAAATGGAGAAATTAAGAAAGTTCTCTCCAACATGAATCCAGGTCTAGTGGTGAGGCCACCAGCCTGATCTTAATGTGAGAAAAGAGCGACGTGCAAAACATCTGACGTATGTACACGAAACCGATACCTCATGTCTTTTACCTGTGGAAAGACAATGAAAGTATTTACTCAACGTTAATGTATGAACATAAGCACGTGACATTCAAGATGCTAAAACGCACTCGAATACAAATCCAAGTTAATTTTCGATGAATATGTCTAAAACTGCGTCTACGAATTGTTTCTCAAAGAAACGATTGATTTTTGCAGTTCTTTCGACTATACTAAGAGGATACAAGAATAGCCCATTGATTTGCCGTTGAAATAAGGTAATGTCCAGTTGTTCTTATATACGTCTACAATGTACATGGTTTGATTGAGGGCTATAAAACGCTTGAAGAAGAAGAAAAGTCAGAACATGGTGCCTGGGCTATTATTATTATTATTAACAATTGGTAGACTTCAGCTTTGTGTTGTGTTAAGTACTGTTATGTTTATTCTGTTTAGGTCGTAGAGAAGACCCTATTGTATTTTTAAAAGTTGAAACTCTTAAGATTATTTGGTTAGGTGTGCTGTGTAGGGCCAGGCCTAGTCCTAAGCTATTTCACAAAATTTGATAGCCGAATAAGATATAGCTTTAGATCATTTATCTGACTTGGATAGCCTTGCCAGCCCAGAGTGGCTTCATACAATTTAATGTTGCATAGACATACCCCTTGATGGGTTATCCTATGGCTAGGATAGGACTGAAAGGTCAACAAGGATTTTGTACTGGGTTTTCAGGCTTTAGTTAGGCTATGCCAGTACCATCTTGATGCAGGGTTCAATGTTGGAACAACGGATAAGAAGCTATCTAAATGGTTTGTTTCTCTCATCTCCTTCCAGACTGCAGAATCTGCTTGAATCACACAAGGATTTTTCCATAATATTTTCAAGCTTGATGTGTTAGGTGAGAGTTAACTAGCATTGAGAAAGAGGTTTACCTGAAATTATTCACCCCAGACTACAAAATCTGCAATTGTTTTGGACAATACTCCAGGGTGTTTTTGTTTTTTGGGGGGGAGGGCATCTTAATTATGTAGAAGTACCAAATGAATGGAAAAAAGCAAATGTAGTACCCATTTGCAGAAATGGTAGTAAGAAGGAAGTAGGAAGTTATAGGCCTTTTAGTTTAATATCATTGGTAGAAAAGATCGCAATCTTTCATTTTAGGTAGGGGCCTACATAAAATTGAGGCTACAAATAAGGTGGTGACCTTTCATTTTAAGTATAATTTTTTTTTTTCTTTTCAAAATAAATGAATTGATCAAAAATAAATGGTACTTCAATACTTTCAAATTACTTGTTTATATTAATTAGGTTAATTAAATACCCGGTTAGGTCAACTGTATACCCTTGATGATTAGTTAGGTTAAGTCATAATATTTTCATTAGTTTTAAAGATTCAAATATATACTAATGATATTTTTATTAGTTTTAACGAAAATATCATGACTTAACTTAACCAATTACACTAGGCAACAAATTTCAACTTTTTTTTTGTTACAGACACGTGAACTACTGATTCCTACTAAAGCGCTGATGTTGATTTCAGATCTGATATCAAAATTTCTCTATCACGTCCAGATTTTGTGTAACTGAAAACCCCTATTTTTCATTTTTTTTCTCACCCGCTTCTATTACGAAAGCCGTCTAAGCTACTTTTCCATGCCACGTTTTATGTTAAGCATACTTAAATAATTAGTGAACAGGGATGTCTTTCCTCCTTTATTCTGGCTTAAGACAGACAGCGGAATTCCGCTGGCGGAGTTACTACCCCTGTGCCCAACCATCCACCCAAAGCGCGTTAGTATTTTGTTGTTACTACTGAAAGGCAAATTCCTGTTCTTAAGTGAAACTTTGGTGTGTCCTCTTCCTTTGTCGCTTGTAGGATGACGAGCTCTCCTTCTGCAGGAACCAACAATAATCTCCCATCATATTTGGGTTGAAATTACCTTGGTATCTGTTTTCCATAACTGAGATCTGTTGGTGGAAGCGCTCACACCATGCTCGTCACTTACAGCCCCAAGGTTGGCCGGGAAGAAGTCAAGATGAGAATGTAAAAAATGAATTTTCAAAGACATTCTGCATCCCATTATTTCATAAGATTTAAGCATGTTTTCTACGAGTTTACGGTGGTTTTCAGCTTTGTGGTTTCCAAGAAAATTTTTGACAACTTCAACGAAAGATGTCCATGCTCCTAGTTCATTCTCATTTAGGTTAGATGGAAACGATGAGTTGTGGATGACACTGCGGATCTGTGGTCCAGTGAAAACTCCAGCTTCTAGCTTAGCATCTGTCAATATTCCTTTGAATTTATCCTTTAAATATTGGAAACCACTACCTTGATGATCCATACCCTCCATGAAATTTTTCATAAAGCCAAGTTTAATGTGAAGTGGTGGAAGATGTACTTTCTGAGGGTCAATAAGTGCTGGGTGTTTCACATTGTATTTACCAATAACATGTTCAGTTCTAGATGGCCAATCATGTTTTTTGTAGTGGTTCTTGTCATCTCTGCTGTTCCATAGACACAAAAAGCACATATGCTTTGTGTAGCCCAACTGTAACCCAAGAAGTAATGATACAACTTTAAGGTCGCCACAAATATTCCATGTGTGGTCCTTATATTTGATGAGTCTTAGCAGCAGTTTCATCGATTCATAAGTCTCATTAAGGCCAGTGGCATGTGCTACAGGTATTGAAGGTTTTTCATTGCCATTGTGCAGTAATACAGCTTTAAGGCTAGCTTTACTAGAGTCAATGAACAGTCTCCATTCTTTTGGATCATAGCGACAGCCAATCCCTTGCATCAGACCACTGATATTGTGGCAGAAACAAACGTTTTCTTCCTGTAAGTAAAATGATGAAAACTGCAAATGGCGATGGCGGAAATGGGAAACTTTGGTATTTGGTTGGAGAAGATTAAATTCTTGAAGTCTTGAACCAAGCAACTCTGCCTTTTCTTTGGTAATTCCAAATCGCGCACTAAGTCATTTAACTCTCGCTTGACTTAACAAATGTGGGGAAATATTTGCATCTGGAACATATATGCCATCTTTCCCTGTTTCTATATCACTAGCAGAATCTTCAGATGAACTGCTGTCTGTTATCGTTGCTGGTGGAACTGGTGGTGGATTTGTTTCATCATGTGGTACTGGTTTCATTGCTGATTCGCAGTTTGGGTACGTGATCTTTGATTTGTTTTTCTTTGTGAAACCAGCAATCTTTGTCAAACAAAAATAACAATCATTGAAGTGATTTTTCGGCTCACGCCAAACCATGGGGACTGAGAACGGCATAGCTTTTCTTTTACCATTCATCCAAGCTATTAACATTGCATTTCACTGTGCACAGCAAATATGTGGTGCCCAGTCCCTCTGTTGGTCTCCTAACTTAGTCAAAATAACACTTGTAGGCAAGTTTAATCTTTGTTATTATGTTTCTACGTTGTGGCTTAGGTGTATATTGTCCACAGACAAAGCAGAAGTTGTCTGGGTGATTTACACAAGCACGTCTATTTGATGCCATTTTGAATTACCATACAATATCTGAAAAAACGTAGAAAGTAATTATTACGATGTGCAAAATAAAAAGAAATACACACCGTAGTACAAAACAAATGCTATAAAAACACACAAGTCACCACAACCTGTCACTTGCTCATCAGCAGAGAGCTTCAACAACCGTTCTGCTTGACTGTCACGTAGCGACTGACCGTTGGGCCATTGCCCGTTACTATGCTCTTGACTCAGTGTTGCCAACTCGGGCTAAATTTTATTATCAAAATTGTTCGAATTTGTATATAGTTGGCAAAAAAAATTGCTTTAACCTTGAAAAGCAAGTTTCATATTACTGGCATTAAGCCGATTAAAACCAAAATCTGGACGTGGTAGAAAATTTTACTAAAAGTGATTTGCATTTTACACAAAATCTAGACGTGATAGAAAAAATCTAATTATAGATTTGAAATCAGCATACCAAAATTAGCTAGGAGCACCTATTTGGTCTTCTGTAACAAAATCTTTGTTGCCTAGTGTTATCAAGGGCATACAGTTGACCTAACTAGTTATTTATTTAACTTAATTAATATAAATAAGTAATTTGAAATTGTTGATTTACTACTAATTTTTGGTTGGTTTATTTATTTTGAAAAAAAAAAAAATTTGATATTAAAATTATGATTCTATCAAATGTAGGGATGATCAGTAGTTTTGGATCTTTTCCTTTATAGCACCTGTAATTTCTTGTTTTCAGTTAGTAATACTTTTGATACAGAATATTTTCATTAAAACTAATGAAAATATCACAACTTAACCTAATCAATTATCAAGGGCATACAGGTGACCTAACTGGGTATTCAATAATTTTCCCATAGGTTTAATGAAAATATCACCCCTTAACCTTACCAATTAATTAGGTTAATTGAATACCCAGTTAGGTCAACTGCACGCCCTTGATAATTAGTTAGGTTAAGTTGATATTTTATTAGTTTTATTTCATTATTTTTATTTGTAGCCTCGATTTTATGTACCTAAAATGAAAGATTGCCAGAAAGATACTAGAAAGAATTATAAAGAATAATATTCAAGATTATTTAGAAAGGTTAAGTATTATGGTACTTTCATGGTTCCACAAAAATCAACTTTTTAGTTATAAAAGTCGTGTATTTATACAGATATAGAATAAGTAAAAAAACCTTGCTATCTCTAATTTTTTTTTAAAATTTCTCCAAAAATTTTAATTAATATTTATTTTAATAAGAACTACTTTGTGCAATTTTGCCACATGATTGCCTATAAAATGTGGCAATGAGGTGGAAATGCATCAGTTGGATGTGTGCACTGGATGTTCCGTCAGTGAGCTTAAACTGTTTCTGAAGATGTATCCTGACCCTGGTGAATGTTTCCATAGTTTCCTTTTAGCTGCAGCAAAATTGTACAACCCAGGATATAATTAAGGTGTACTGTATGTAGAACAAAGTTAAATTAAGATTGTTACCTAGGTTAGTTATTCTTCCATAATTTCTGTCTAGATTCCAACCTGGTGTGTGAAACTTGCAATCTTAATTACAGTATATCGAAGTTCATCATTATTTTTTATAATTATTCTAGTGTGAATATGTAATAATGCAGTACTGCGATCTATCTACTTGTCAGTTGCCCCTGGTCAATTGAATGGCTGGTTAGGTCAACTGTACGCCCTTGATGATTGGTTAGGTTAAGTCATGATATTTTTGTTAACGAAAATATCTCGACTTAATCTAACCAATCATCAAGGGCATACAGTTGATCTAACTGCCTATTCAATTAACCTTAGTTATTTAATTGGTGATAATTATTGTTTTTTTCTGCATTATTTGGTGATAATTCTTGATTTTTTTTTTTTTTCTGCTACTTTTACCAGGTCTGTGGAGTTGGTGATAAAATTTGCCAACTCTGACTCCAAATATTTTAACACTCTGACTCCAGAAATCTGACTTGCATAATTATGACTCCGACTCCGATGGAATGTTAAGGCCAAATTGATTACGATTAGTTTTATTAGGCCAATGGAGATTCATAAACAAGGCATTTCATCACCACCACATGACTCATCAGGGTACTTAGTGGCTATAACTATGCCTTAATGGCTTTTTTCTCTTTCAAAAATTATAATAAATCCCAAAATACAAATTGATTGAAGCTTAAATAAAATAAGATTATTATTGGTTTAGCAAATTAAGATGATGTTTTTGTATTATTATAAACATCCGTAACAAAATGTACTAACCTAAACTGAATTTGTTTTTAAAAAAAGGATCGCTTCCATTAAATCTTTCAGTGATGCTTATCAAAATTATCAAATTGAAATCTAAAAATCTGAAAAAGATTTAGGGTTGCTGTACAAAATTTTTAAATTTCCTTATTAATTATGTTAATTAATTATAATCCTTATTAATTATAAGCAACTATATTTATATATTATTTATATTTATATATTTATATATTAAAACATTAAGTTAAATCTACTTTATTCATAAAATTGAGCTAGGCCTAGGCTGCTATGGTTATAATTGAAGGATTTGCACCGACCGACTCCACTCAAAATTGACTGACACTCTGACTCCACAGCCCTGGTTTAAATGAAAATAATAGCAACAACCTAACCAATTGTCAAGGGTATACAGTTGACCTAACTGGGTAGTCGATAAATTAAATCCCAAACCTAGATTAATATGGTAAATTCAAAAATGATAATAAAAAAGTTTTTCATTAATTAAACTGGATATATTATTTTGATAGTATACATATTATTAAACAACATCGGTTTTGAAATTTAATTTACCATATTAAAATAAGATTTTACCCAATTAGATGGCTGTTATAGGCGACACAATAATTTATGCCATAAACTTTTTCGAGTGTAATCTACACCTCTAAACTTAATGTTTACTGGATTTAGATCAGAAAGGTCTTGTTTGTCTAATCTCTCAGACTTTTTAGAGTTTGTAACTGAAACAGAACAAAACAAAACAAAAATCAGGATTCCCTAAGGCTTCGTAAAAGTCATGAGGCCTTTCCACTTTTCAGCTGGGCTTGAGGTCAACTGTCAAGGCCTGCAAAATATGCCCAGGCTGAGACCAGGCCTCAACCCCCATGTCTGATATGCAGTAAAATACACAATCCAAGATACTACTCAAATAGTCAAATCTATACTTTTCTAGTGTAATTTAGTGCGTTTTGTTCAAATCTGGCCTTCATTTCTTATGCAAACTTGATTTAGATTAGGTTTTGGCAATTTTGCACAAGAAATGAAGGTCAGATTTGAACAAAGCACACTAAATTACACTAGAAAAGTATAGATTTGACTAGAACTCTTGGGTCATAGATTTTATTGCATAATTACTGAAATCAGAATTTGTGGCATTTGTTGATATATAATTTTTATAAGTACAACTTTGAATATTTCTAGTATTGGCTAATAAGTTTTGGGGACACTAATTTTGTTGATCCACCCATTTCATACTTCAGGGCAATCAAAGTGACTTTTACATCTGGGTTAGGTTAGTCATTCTAGGTTGGTTAGTTATTTCTTAAATCACCTGGTTTTGGCCAGTCAGGTTTAAGTGAAAGAGTTTATAAATTGTGTGCATAGTGTACATTTTAACTAAAGGTATGTTGCTAGTTTGGTAGCTTTGTAAGTAGTTTTGTTAATTGACTTGAAATTGACATTTTGCAAAATTTGATAAAATATAGCTTATGTATGACTTGGATAACCTTGATAGGCCCAAGTGGCTTCATGTTTCCCAAGTGAAATGTTAATGTAGCTAATATAAAAAAAAAGTGTTCCTCAAAATTTAATATTTATCATAGTGTTGGAGTAAAATACATAAATTCAAAAACATTATGGTAACATTTCAGTTTTGACTTCTGGGTAATTCCAGGACAGATCATGCAAAAAAAAAAAAAAATATTTTACACCACACCCTTTCCAATTTTCCTATAATTTGTTGTATAGCATTGCCTATACCAAAAAACCCAAAATTTCAAGTTTCGGATTTATGGTTCAAAAGTTATGGCCCTTCCAATTTTGGGGAGTTCTCAGACACCCCTAAATTACAAATTAACATATCTTAAGCCCATAATTGAGAGAGAAGAATGATTCAAATTGCATTTGAAAGGTAATTTGTCAAATATGAGTATAGACATGGATAGCAGGCTTAGTTGAGGAGTAAAAATTTGTATTATTAAAGGGAGGTTTCATCCCCCACCTCAATAGATTTTTAAAAAATTTTCATACCAGATTAAGCCCAAACACACACTGCTAAGTGGCATTTAAGAAATTGCTGTGTATTTAGGTGCATAAACTGTGTTTTGAGATTTGAATAGTGATAACTTCACTGAAAAAAATATTTTCATTTTCATAATGATTTGTCACCTGCATTTAATTTAATTTTTTCCTGAAAAGTATGCTGCCTTATACAGGGTGTCCCAGAATTAACTATCTATTTCAATGAAATCGGACAAATTTTTTAAAAACACTTTTATTTATGTTTATCATGTTTAATATGTGTTAAAAATATATAAATTTCTAAATTTTTTTCATAATTTTATTTTCATAATTTTTTCATAGTTTTTCATAGTTTTATTTTCATTCTCTTTCAGAACCCTATTAATAATGAATACACAAGAATGCATCTTTGTTGTAACATCCTGTATCAAAGCCTTTTTCATCAGTGTCGAACGCAAGATTCTATGAACTGTTGTCTTGGATATGTTGAGTCTTCGACCGGCCTCCCTAACCGAAGTTGTTGGTTCATCCTCAAACAATTGTCGTACCTGTTCGGTACTGTTACGTGCTGTCCTTGGGTGTCCTCTTCCCACCTCGTTGTGTATGGATCCAGTTCTTTTAAATGTGTTCACAAGTTCACGAATCGCTTTGTCTGTAGGACTGGTTCTGTGGAATCATCTTGTAAATTTTTCTCTGATTTCATTACATTGCATTCCTTTGATACAGGATGTTACAACAAAGATGCGTTCTTGTGTATTCATTATTAATAGGGTTCTGAAAGAGAATGAAAAAAAACTATGAAAAAATTATGAAAATAAAATTATGAAAAAAATTTAGAAATTTATACATTTTTAACACATATTAAACATGATAAACATAAATAAATGTTTTTAAAAAATTTGTCAGATTTCATTGAAATATAGTTAATTCTGGGACACCCTGTACGTATATAACTACCAGTACAGGCATCCCCCGTTATACGATCGTTCGGTTTATGATTTCCGCGTTAACGATTTTAAAAAAGTACCCCCCCATCTTTCGATTTACGATTGCCTTATTTCGCGTTAACGATCTCCAACTTGAAAGCATGTCGGGTGATTCCATAGTCTCGGTCGTTACATTCGTAGGCAACTTATTGTTATATTCCCTGCTCTTGTGAATAAAGTATGAACAGCAGCGGCACAAATTTTCTTGTGAACATAAACAGATGGTTGGGCTCTAAAATGAGACTAGGTTTTGCATATTTCGTTTCTTGGTTTTTGCTAGGAGCGTATCCAAATTCGTCGTCTCGGTCGTTACAACGATGCAACCTCAGTTTTCAGTAGGTGGTACATATGTGTAAAAGTCAGTGAATTGGCCAGAGCTATTCAAATGAGAATTCTACCATGGATACTTGAATGTTGTGGCCCCAATTTGAGACAGTTTGTTAGAAAATATTAACTTGTATTTTAAATATATATAAAAAACTGCTGTCGGTCGTTACCTCGGTATTTCAATATAAAAATTGAACATTTATCATACAATAAAGCAGACATATATCATATTATTGGTATTTATGACTTACCCTTCAATGTGTGTATATATATATAATATATATATATATACTGTACTGTATATATATGTAAATATATTCCATATAAATATATATATAACTACGCAAAAGGGGAGAGTGCAGGAATGTTGCAAAGGGGGTGGGGTTGTTGCAAGGGGGTGGGGTGTTGCAAAAAAAAAATTTCAAAGGGCCCTTTGTTGCCAACCGGGTTGCAAGGGGCATGCAACTTGGGGGCCTCCCCCAAGCTATTCCTCCCAAAGGGCTGTCTTGGTCGTTACATTGTGCAATGTAACGACCGAGACGTACCTTTACAAGAGAAGTATAGGAGCTGGACTTAATTTTTTGTAATGGACACGTACCCCATAGGAAACTAGCTTTGCGATTAAGACAAATTTTTTTTCGCTTCAAATAACTAAAGCTATATAAAAAATTCGGAAAAAACGTCTCGGTCATTACATACAAATGTGCCTTATATAGATATAGGCTCAGTTTTTATTGATTCGGTTAATGAAAGTTATTTTATGTGGAAATCTTTAAGGAAGACCTACTTTATGACATAAATAAGAAATGCCTATTATCCCTCAACTATTTTGGCCATGCGAGCTTTCAAAATTGAGGGAAAATATCACAATGATTATTTAGACAATAGTGCATTGTGTATGAACCTCAGTAACTTTGTTTCTAGATGCGATAGAGTTAAAAACTCTTCAGATTTGGAAACTAGAGACTTACCTATCGAATGATGTATCACATGATACATTTTGATGAATTTTGAATTTTCGACCTCAGGTTGACACTTTCATGCATCGGACTGATGCATCGTTGACGACTTGGACCGGATTTGAATACGATTAGGTGAGTGTTCATGTATAAATTGTCTTTTATTAAACACAATTTCTTACTTTCAGACACTTTTTGTACATAACAGTAAAATATATAGCAAAATAATAGTGGAATCTGCAAATTTTGGGGGTCTTCCAGAATGTTTGGGAACGTATCCCTATTTTTCCCATAAGGCCTTCAGTTCGATATACGATCGTTCGATATACGATGGGGTTTTTAGGGACGCATCCCAATCGTATAACGGGGGACACCTTACTTGTTCGATTGTAAATTTGTTTCAAGAATGAAACAATTGAATTATTAGAAACTACATTTTATTTTTGTTCTTAAATGTATACAGAGTACAGTACACAGGTTCAACAAACTCATTAAACATAGTATAACATAACATAATAATTAGCAAATTTCTCAATGGAAGCCTGCAAACTGTGACTAAGTACTAGAAAGAATATACACACTAGGGTTATGACTTTTTAATTTTTTGTCATAAATATTGTTTCCTGTATCATCAATCGATGAACTTTTGCTTGAAAACAATAAAAAGGGCCTAATTCCTCAGAATTAAAAAAAAATGTCACCCCGAAAGCAAATATAGTAAAGGGTGTCAGGAAATGATTGCCCCCCCCCCTGTACGAAGAAACTGAAAGGAATAGAAAAAACAGACAAAACCACGCGAAAGAGCGTTTAATTTTGAATAAAAACACTTGTTTTAATATCGGGTGTTGCCCCCATTTGCAGCTCTGACGGCCATTAATCGACGGGGGTATGATCCCAGAAGTGTCTCAAAGTTTCTCTGAATCGTTCAAAATAGATGATGCCATGGTTTCTGTGAGGAAAAAATGGTAAGAATTAAAATCACAGGAATAGAATATAATGGTTTTTATTCAGATTTTAACGCTCTTTCAAGTGGTCTCGCCGGTTTTTATCTATCTCTTCTAGTTTTTGCTCTATAGGGGGGGCAATCATTTCCTGACACCCTTTACTATATTTGCTTTCGGGGTGACATTTTTTTTTAATTCTGAGGAATTAGGCACTTTTTTATTGTTTTCAAGCAAATGTTCATCGATTGATGATACAGGAAACAATATTTATGACAAAAAATTAAAGTCATAACCCTAATACACACACACACACACACACACACACACACACACTTAAACTTGTATGATAATAACTTAGAAGTACAGTACAAGCATCAACTGGGTGAGTATAATAGATCATACTAAACTTTTATGGCTCCACTAATTTGACCTCTTGAATGGAAAGAGTAGGCAATTTTAAGACCACACAGGATATCTGGATTGGACATAGGTTGAATCATTTTGCTTTGTCTTACCCAGCAAATCTTCCTTCTCCCAGCAAATAACACCCCATTTAGGTCTTAAATTTGCAAATGATGAAAAGCCAACACTATCATCAGTTTCCTTATATTTTGCATACAGCTCTTTCAAATTGCCTAGTAAAAGACATTTTTGTTTGTACTCCTTTTCACAATCTTTATTTCTTATACTGATACTCAGATTTCCCTGCACATATCTGACTTATTTCATCTTCATAGAAGTTTTTACTCTGAATATTGTTTCTTCAGTCAATTTTTTCCTTTATTGTACTTGGGAACTTCTAGAAGAATACCAAATTGAGCTCTCAAATGTCTGGCTTTGTCAACAGTGTACCTAGTGGCACCAAAAAACTGTTGGGTTCTAGTAATTGTAAAAGGAGACAGTGTAAGTATCTGAAGTCTTTGTTGATAGGAAGATGTCGAGTTGAATTCTTCTTTGAGATCATTCATCAGTATCTCATACCTGTTTGAAAGAAGAAAAATACATAATATAAATCATTGCAATTTTTTTGATGAATTTAATAAAATTCAAAAGTTTCAAAGATTATTCTTATAGTATATCAAGCAAGTACTGTTCATTTGAATTTTTGAATTGAATAACCTTTGTTGATAATAAAATAAATACATTCGTTTTACAATTCATAATGACATGAATAATTGTGAAGCTCAACTATTTATTTAATTTAATTTGGCCCTTAAACTTTAGGCTTTACTGGGCTCTTATTAAAAATAAACAGCTAGTTGTTAATTAAATAAAAAATAAATAAGTAAATAAGTATTATTAACAGTTAAAGTATGTATTAATCTTAAATTGTCACTACTGACATGACAAATGCAAGGTCACCAATGAAGGCATTATACCAATACCATACAAAGAAACCAATATTATACATGAGAGATAAGAACTGAACAATCCCAAGAAATGTTTTTAATACTAGATTACACTTGAGAAATTAATAAAAATAGTAAGAGATATTAATCCTAGATTTTTGTTAGTACAGTACGGTATACCATTATTAATCAAGATTTCAACTTGGTTTTAAACAAATTTACATTCACAATATTTTAATTACCTTATCTAAGCACACTGGACAAAAAATTAGTCACCCCTCTCAGAATGTACCTAATAACATGTGACGGCGCCTCTGGCCTTGATAACCGCACGAATCCGGCGAGGCAGAGACTACGAGGTTGTGCATGTACTGAACATCGATTTGCTGCCACTCGTTCATCAGCCGGTCCCGAAGTTCCGCCAGAGTCTGTGGGTGTCTATTCCTGCGCTTCACTTTCTGTTTCCAGCCTGAACAACACCTTCGACGCATTCAGGATTAAAGGCTTCATTGGACCTGTGATGTACTCGTTGCCTCCCATCATTGGAGAACAAACAAAAACGGGACTCATCGGACCAAATTACATGTTTCTAATCTGCCGCAGTCCAGTTTTTGTGCCTCTGAGCCCATTTATAACGTGCCAATTTGTGACTTGCTGTTAACAGTGGCCTCTTCCGTGGTACCCTGCTCCAGATGTCCATCGCATGCAGTTCTCGTCGCAATGTCCGTTCGGAAATTGGTCGCTGGAGAACCTCATTGGTTTCTTGGAGCAATTGTTCTCTGGTTTGAAAATGATTTGCAGTTACTAGATGAGAAACATGGCAGCAGCCCCTATTGTCGAGAATTGTTTTCCGGCCACAGTTACGCCATCCATTGTCAGTTGATTGCGAACTACACCACTCTTTGTAAACTCGCTGGACAGTACGCATTGACACACCAACAAATTGGGCTACTTCAGACATTTTGTGTCTGTGGGCTCTGCCAAACACGATGGCTCCTTTTTGCCACTGAGTAATGTCTGCCTCACGACCCATTTTGCAGACTATATCCAACACACACTTTGTTCTTCACCACCTCACAAAACAGATCTGATCCTGTGTGCTACATCAACGCCCTCTGTGTGACCTTGAACTTCCTACTATTGGTGGGTGCTATTAGGGGTGACTAATTTTTTGTCCGGTGTGCTTATCATATTTAGCTGCATTTGTGGTTTGACTCTCTCTTCCAGGTAAGAGACAGAGTATTAAAGTAATCTAATTTGCATACAGTTTCTTACATACCTTGCAATATCTTGCTCCAATTTTTAAGATCTTGTTTATTGGATGGTCCAGCATCATCTTCAACTATACAGATGATTCCGATGTGGACATCACCCCAACTTAGACATATAAACACAGACTAGACAACTCCATAGATGACACTTGCTACATGTGCCACGAGACACCACAAACAATTGAACACATTATGATAGACTGTACCACTCTAGCACAACACAACATCACTAGTGTGCTGAACCTCTGGTCCACTCTGGAGAGGGTGATCAGTTACCTGCGTGTTGCCAGCTTGCTCGATCAGGGTGGGCTGATTGGCTAACCACCACCACCAACAACAACAACAACTGTACAGACATTGAGTCTTCCAACTTCCTTTTTAGAGATGTTGAAGCTCTCTGGTATTTTGTAGATGCCATCTTTGATTTACCGATACTACTCAGGCCATCTGAAAATTTATATTTTAAAGTCTACCATTAGGTATATATTGAAAACTATAGAAGTAGAATATATCTTTCCTTTCAACCTTTCAAATGTTCCGTGTGATGATTCCTCATTTCACGAAGGTCAAGCTTGTTGCCCCTCCTTTTGAGTTATAATGTTTCAGACCAACAAAGACCCTAGGATCCACTCATGGCTGGTCTACCTAACTGTGTTCGTAATTGTGTATGTCCTCCGTGGTGGCGGAGGGGACCTACAATTTTATGTGGGTTCTGAACCACAAGAACATAAGAAATTTATGTAACAACTTCTTGTACATTGTCAACGACCAATTTAGCAAAACTAATTATCAATTTAAAACTAAAGATAGAATCTCTGGATCCAGAGGATCAAGTCATAATAGACTACTATCCACAAATATGTTACACTCTATATCTATTTATAACCGACATGCAAATATATCAGATTCAAAGAATCCAGTCAATTTCATTACGGTATCCATCAATACTAGTACCTTGTCACGAAAAATAAGTCATGGTCCATATTGATTGTGGACTAAGTCAAAATTTACAACCATATACATTACAATATATACACGTAGGAGGAAAAGTGTAGGTGTGGCTGCAAAGACTGTACAGTAATGTAGAAATGTGTATGCACCCATCTTGGGTCTCCCATTTAAAGGTGTTCATGGGGCAAGTGAAGATCATGAGTTTTTCAATACCTCACAGTACTATGGGGGGCACTGCTCAGCAGAGGAATCTCTCTAAATGGGGTGTGTAAGGACAGAGAGTATCCCCTAACCCAAGACGCTGCCTCCCTATATCCCACAACACTTGTTGAGCTGTGGGATCTAGCCCCACAAAGCCTTAATTTTACTACCTTAAACTATACCCAATCTATCAACATATGCGTCTAATCGATTTTTAAACATGTTTATAGATGTGCTACCAATTACTTCTACCGGCAAACTATTCCAGCTATTTACTATTCTATGTGTAAAAAAGTTTTTCGCAACTGCTGTCTCGAACCTTCTACTTGTCAACTTACACCCGTTATTTCTAGTCCTATTATATTGAGATATTTTGAAAAAGCTATCTCTATGTACGTTATCGAACCCATTCATAATTTTGAAAACCTGGATTAGATCACCCCTTAACCTCCTAGTCTCGAGTGTTGTCAATTTTAACTCCTTAAGCCTATCCTCGTACGACTTTGACCTAAGCGACGGAATCATCTTAGTTGCTCATCTTTGAACTCTTTCGATTTTGTCTATATCTTTGCATATGCGGACTCCAAAATTGGACTGCGTACTCCAAATGGGGTCTAACTAATGATTTATAAAGAGGAACTATAATATCGTGTGATTTGTACTCAAAATTTTGAGCTATAAAACCTAACACTTTGTTCGCCTTATTGACCGCTGCTGTACTTTGTTTCGCTACTTTTAAATCACTAGTGGCTATAACTCCTAAATATTTTTCCTGCTCTATGCTTGTTAAATCTTTCCCTGACATACTATACGCAAAATTACCGTTACGCGAACCTATATGCAAAATTTTGCACTTATCCACGTTAAATCTCATTTGCCATGTGACTGACCAATCAACGATTTTATTCAGATCTTCCTTAATTTTACCTCTATCTTCGTCATTAATCGCCCTACCACCCAGCTTCGTGTCATCCGCAAACTTTGAAACTGTACTGACTAGGCTGACATCTAAATCGTTAATATATATATATATATGAAAATTATTTCACGAAGGTAACACGTGAAAAATATTTATGATGAATAAAACCACGAAGGAAAGGAAACACAAAATGGTGCTCAAGCGCTTTCGTCTAATGACGAATATATATAAGAAAAAGCAAGGGGCCCAATACAGAACCCTGAGGAATGCCACTTGCTACATTAGCCCAACACGACTCTGCTCCATCAACAACCACCCTCTGTTTCCTACCTCACAACCACTCTTCTAGCCAATTTACTACACCCCTGATTCCATGAGCCTTAGTTTTTTCAGTTGGCCTGGTGAAGTAGTGAGTTGGTTTCTTGTACTCTCCATCTCACATAGCCAGGTACGCCTGGCTCATTGGGGATTCTTCTGAGCCAGGCATCTAGTCTTCTTTTGAAGATGTCCACTGCAACACCACTTGTGTTTCTTAGGTCTTTGGGCAGCTGATTAAACAGTTTTGGTCCTCTCGTAACAAAACTATTTTCTTTCAGGGTTAAGGCTGTTCCCTGTCTCACCTTTAATTTGGGAACATGACAGTCTTCCTTTTCTACTTTTCACTGTTGTTTGGGGAATTACAGGGTTCAGAGTAAGATTAGGAACTAGTTTCTCCATTATTTTCCAAGTGTAAATAGGGTCATTCCATGTCAAGTCAGCCACCTAAACACACACCCTTTTCAATTTTGCTCATACTTGGCACAATAGCAGATATACATGCCAAACTTAAATTCCCAAATTATTAGAGCTGACTGACCTTTGGTTACTGAGATACAAGGTCACAAAGTTGTGACATTTTGACCTTTTTTGCGTTAAATGACTATTTTCAAAACGGTGTAACTAAAAAATTATTAAAGCTAGAGCATTGATTTTTGTCTCATTTTAAAGCTCTTTAGTAGACCCTTGTTTGTTGTCTCTTGTTAAATATCTCTACTGTGAAAAATAAAAAAAATCCCTTCAAAAGTTGACCTTTGACCTTGAATAAAAAAAAATACCTTCTAAAAAATTCAATTTTTTTACATTAATACCTTGAGTCATGTACAACAAAATCCCAAGAAGCTGTAAGTGGCTGATAACTAGTTCAATGTATAAAAAATAATGAATTCAAGCAACATTTTGAAAAAGTCATTTTATACAAAAATTGTCAAAGTCATGACTTTGTGACCTTGTATGTCAGTAACCATTTTTGTCTAAGGTCAGCTCAATCTCTTACAAATACAACCCATATCTACATACTATCTGCAGCCTTCTGCAAACAAGCAAATGCTTATTTTTAAATATTTGTTCTTTACCCACCTCACCTGTATGTTGTGCATGTATGTGATGGTTTCAGTAGTTGACAAGATTCTTGTGGGCCACCCAATTTATTGTGATTTCTAGAAGAGAAAACAATTTTTACTGTATACCTAGATAGCTACCTAATTAACAAATACAAGTAACATATTAAAATGTATATACAATATGTATAGGTATAGTGCTCATTGATTTCTATTTATCACAACTTAAAATGTATGCAGTGTGTATATATAGTTACATGACCATTTTAATTTTGAATTCTTACCTTTCTGTGCTGTAGATCTGTCAAAGCTTTGGATGCCTTCAAAGTAACTTCTTTGCAAATCCTGTATGTTCGTCCATTTGTAGTAGATGCCTCAACTTGTGTTAGAATATCTGAATATGGTAAGATTAATTCATCTGGTCGACCAGGATGCACAAATGATGGGTTTGGGCCATGAGGATGAAGGAATGTGACTTTTCTTCTCTATTCTCTGGTATCTTTTCCAGCACATATGCCCCACCAATGGCCATCATATGCAGCAGTAACAAAACCATGTATTTTCTCCTCAGTCACAACTTCTTCCTTTTCAGTAACTTTCTCAATATTTGAATAATCTGATAATGAATAATGTTTAACCTTAAGAGAAGTCAATGAAACTGGCTGTAAATGGTGTAATTTCTGTGTACCAGCAATAGTCCTTGCAGTTGAGTGTCTTTCTTGGAGAAGTTGGCTTTCCTCTTCATGCTCTTTATTGGTTGAAAAATGACATTTTATATTTACAATATTTTCACTTGCAAATGTATATAACTGTTCTGCAGTAAGGATCTGTTCATCATAAGGTCGTTGTAGACTAGCTTTTGCAGCTAATCTCTTAACTGTGCCTCCAACACCATCACAGGGTCCCTTTCCATGACTTGTTGCAAAAAAATTCCATTCTGCCTCAATTCCAAAATCATCTCTGTGATGGCAAAGATTCAAAAAGTTTTTGCAGTTCTTATACTGTCCTGCACACCCATCTGAAAAGTAAATTATTTTGTGGATGGAACCGATGGATGAGATATTATCTTTTAGGAATTTTATCAGATGCTTTTGAAACAAATGTACAGCAACTGTGTTATGGATGTTACACTCTGAAATAATAACAAAGCTAAGGTGAGCAATCTCATCTTCCTTTTTATAGTAAATAACAAATGGATGTAGAGTAGCCATCTCATTGTTCCAGTGAAAGCTCTGAACCTCATCTTGAAGAATAAAGGAATAATTTTCAGCAAAATCACACACAGCAAGGACCTCACCATCTTTCAAAGACATTTTTGTTTCACGGTAATAAGTTGCTTGCATCTTTGTCTTGAAGTCATGTATCTGGTATTCTTTCAGTTGGTTACAGAATTGGTCAATATATTCATCTGTATTCAGTTCTACTGATTCAAGATTTGACCGATCTGTATTGGTCCACTTTTTAAAATTTATGATATCAATGAAGTTGTTTGTAAATATGTCCAGTAGTCTGTTTTTTAAATCTGATGGATCTCCACATTGTTCACATTGTCTGAGGCAGCATTTCTGTGAGGCAGGATTGCATTCCATAAAGGCAACACAATGACGTACATTCTTAATAGGTGTGTCATCATTTGCAGTTAGTTTTTCTAATTCAGCTCCTACAAACATAAGTTTGGCATTCTGATGAATTGTACAGACACATACTGAGTGAGTTCCTGTTGCTCCAGCAATAACACACTGCTTTGGACGCAATTCTGCAAATTTACTGAATCCCACCTTAACCAAAGGATTTCTTTCTTTGAAAATATGATAGGCTTCTTTTAAATTGCAAAGTAAAAGATGCTTTTGCAAATGTATCCTTCCTCTTTCATTGTCAATGATACTACAATAGTCTTTCTTTCCTGGCATTGTTCTACTGATGTCTTCTGAAAGATAAAATGCTTTAATAGCGTCAACAGTATCCTGTTTAATTCTTTTCCCACCCTTTGGATTTGGGTCTGAAAGGACACCTTTTTCTTCAACTATTTTTTTAGCAATAGATGCTGTATGCCTTGTTGTGTTAAATTCTGAAGCAATTTTCCTAATGCTCCAACTTTTGGGCAATACAGTGAGGATTTTTATTTTATCACTTCTTTTAGTATTTTCATTTTTGAATTTTTCCTTGAGTTGATTTATTATTTCTAAACAGTCTACATCTCCAGATGGCTCCTTAAATTGTGAGTCAGAAATCTCTTTTCCTGCAACTGTTTCCATTCTCTTCTTAACTGTCTCTGTCACCTTGCTTAGTTTTTTAGCTCCATATGACTTTTGCTCTACAAGCTTTCTCTTTTTTATGGGTGATTCACCAATTGAAACAAAAGAAGCATTCAAAGTACACATCTCATGGTTTTGCTCTGAAGTTGATGCATCACTATTGTCAACATTTTCAATTTTCTCAAGATCTTCAGGTGGTTCACTACTACAAGAAGAATCATCATTTATGTCTGAATTCAAAGTGCCTATTCCTTTCTCAGGCAAGGACTCAAGATGTTCTCTACACTGCTTACAAAGTCTGTGATGTAGTGTTAAGTGCAGATCGGGAAACTTATTTACAAGTTCCTGTGGTACAATTCTCAAACTCTTCTTTCGACACTGACCTTTGTGACGCAGCAAAGGATCAGCACACTTCTGTTTCAGTTTTAAATGTTCCATGTTTGTACTCTGAAATCACAAAAGCACAAAGAAAATCCTGAAAAGAAAACAATTAATGAATTATTAAATAAATTTTTATACATGTATTTAGTAAAAATAAATTAACTTTAACTTGAAGTCAGGAGTCAACTCTGTAAAGTTGACAGTACTTATATACTAGTTGGGCCTTTGGATCAGCGCTACTCCAGTAGATTTGGGGCTGTCGAGGGGTTTAACCCTGGTTGTCTTTTAAAAGACTTCTTTTGGCACAGGTCACAAAAAGGTTTTTGAACTAATAATGTTAAGTTGAACTAAGTCTTCACTGACACTATATCAGAACAGAACTTTTAAATAAATGAACTGACAAAAAAAATCTAAAATTGAAGAATGATGCCAACTTCATTTATTTTTTATACATTGAACTAGTTATCAGCCACTTACAGCTTCTTGGGATTTTGTTGTACATGACTCAAGGTATTAATGTAAAAAAATTGAATTTTTTAGGAGAAGGTATTTTTTTTTATTCAAGGTCAAAGGTCAACTTTTGAAGGGATTTTTTTATTTTTCACAGTAGAGATATTTAACAAGAGACAATAAACAAGGGGCTACTAAAGAGCTTTAAAATGAGACCAAAATCAATGCTCTAGCTTTAATAGTTTTTTAGTTACACCGTTTTGAAAATAGTCATTTAACGCAAAAAAGGTCAAAATGTCACAACTTTGTGACCTTGTATCTCAGTAACCAAAGGTCAGTCAGCTCTAATAATTTGGGAATTTAAGTTTGGCATGTATATCTGCTATTGTGCCAAGTATGAGCAAAATTGAAAAGGGGTGAGTGCAAAAAGTGCCATTTTGTGGCTGAGTTGACATGGAATGACCCCAATAATGGTGTAGCAAAACCCCGATTAGCACGGTTAATTTATTCTGTGAAAATGCTGTGCTATTCAAAACTGTGCTAATTGAACATAGTAATACATAGGAAATGCAGTAATTGGTTCCAGGACTTTCAAAATTTTTGCTATCTTTTTAAAAAGCATTTTTTTTACCATATTTCAACCTAATAATAATAAAGGATAGTCAAAATGTGTTCACTAATCAACAGTTTATTAGAAACGAAACATTATAGTAGGTACTGTACATAAAAAAGAGTGAAAAATATTCTATACAGTACAAATCTACTTCCTTGAAAAATATTTATCTAGGGTTGTTTGAACCGCCTTCTCTTCTTTTTCTTTCTTCTTCTCTGCATGCATCTGCCTGTAGCAGCGAAGACTGTTTTCCAAGTTTTGGCGAACATTCCGCTTCTTAACACCAGCACTTTTCTCATCAGTCTTTCTTTTATTCATAGTTATTGAGGGTAGATTACGTAATGTGCAGTTTTTTGTCAACACAGGATGGCATTGCCACTACACACAAACAGAAGGCTTACAATGATACCACATTTAGCATGACGCAATATAGTACATAATTTGACATTTAAAAACGTTTGAGAAGACACTGACTTTGCACGTGACATTTGAAAATATTACCGTGCTAATCGAAGTTTGACTGTTATTCAGGATTTGGTGTCAATTTATAAACAGTGCTATTCGAAACTGTGCTAATCGGGGTTTTACTGTATTTCTCTCCCCTTTCCAGTGAATATAGGTTTAATTCACGTAGGGGCATACCTAAAGTATTTGGCAACCCCCCATAAATAATTTTAAAATTTAAACACACAGAAAAATATATTATGTTTGCAAGTAGATTTTTAAACAGTACAGTACTGTCATAAGCAAATTGGAAATAAGAAAAATACAGGACATTAAAAATTTAGTGAACAGGTAATACTGCATTTTATTTTATACAAAAAACATAGTAAATCCAGTCTCAACGCTCAGCCTATTCTCAAAGGTAAATAGAGAGGATTCACACACACTGCTTTTGAGCCTTAATTTCTGCAAATTGATCAAAGACCTCATCAAAATTCACCTTTGTATTTGCCCTTCAGATTCACCAGGCTGAATATCTTCAGGACTTTCTCCTATTACACTTGATGTTGAAGGTGTCACATACTTCAAAATTGATCCAGACATTGCCTGAGACACACCTCTTGCCGCCTTCATTTTTCTTTATTGGAATCCACTGGGTCAATTTTGCTTCATAGTGGATGTTTTCTGCAAAATTTTAAAATCAAAAGGTAATAAGCATGAACATGCATAACAAGCATGAACTATTATGACTTGAAATACATTAACTGAACAAATTGTGTTATTATTTTGGGGGGGGTGCAAACATGACTCCTAAAAAAGCAGAAAACCATGAGCATTACTCACAAATAACTAGACCATTGACAAAATGAAAATTAACAGTAAATCCAGTAAATAAAGTAAAAAAAATTTATTACAACAGAAAAGCTTCAAACAAGTGGTTCTCAAACTTTTTCCAACCAGATACCCATTGAGTTATTAGATTATCAACCCAGACAAGCAGACAAAATTATCAATGCCAATGCATTAACACTAATTCAATATAGTATGGTATAACGCTAGCTATTGTAATTGATATCATTATTTAATAAGCAGTAAGCATTAACAACATATTAAATATACAATGATACTACACTGGATATTGTAAAATTGTTGAACTTGACTAAGCCAATAAGCATTAGTACTAATTCAATATAGAATAGTACTGTAGTTGTTGATGTAAATCTGAAATGGTGTTTACTATATTAAGCATGTAAGCATTAACACATCTCCATGCAGTCACATCATCACCCTCTCTGTCTTAACATCACCATGTAGTTGCATTAAAAAAAATCATGGTCATATCATCACCACCATCGTAAGATCACCATATAGTCATCATAAAAAACTCACTCATACACATTATTGTTACTCAGTAGTCATGGTTGTAGGAAAAAGTCAAGTCTAAAGTTTAGTGCAGTGTGTGACTTTCCTGTCTTTTTACTGATAACCAGTAGTCACAGGGACCACCATTCATAAACATGAGTTTCTATAACATCACGATGATGCATTTGTAAACACTTAAACATCACTATGATACCACATTGTCAAAAATTACTGGACACTGGTATAAGTACCGTGATATTGTTATAAACACCAGCACTTTATGCTTTATCATAATTATTTAATGAAACACCTCATGTATGTGGAATCCGTGTCAAGTGAACAAGACTTGGAATGTCAGTTGCAGCCAGCTGACTATGCTCAACAAACTGATGACTAAAACATCAACAAACATTCACCTTTCGATGTAATTTTATCAAATATTTAATTTTTCATTTGTAAATTTGTATGCTAATAAAAATATAAATTTATTTTTTAGTAGAAATTAACATTAGGCTGTTGTAATAGTTTGAACATTTTAAATTTTTTTTCTTACTTTGGCAAATTTTTCATTTGGTTTGAAAACTTGTACTGGTATTTCAACTCTCCCGATGGCACCCCTCTCCTGGCTGTCACCCGGGGTGGACCACCCCCCTCGCACCCCGCTTAGTACACCACTGAATTCGCGTAACCTTTCCCAGTAATTTAGTCTTTGCACCATTGATCTTGGTTGTGAAGCTTCTCTGAATCCTTCTAGCTGTCTGTCTTTTTTTATATGGGCTTGTTAGGACTGAGCAGTATTCCAATTTGGGTATGATCAGTGTTTTCAGTAGAGGAATCTTTATATTCCTATCCCTTTGTTTAAAGGTTCTCAGTATCTGCCCAGTTATTCAATTCTATATATACAGTGTGTGTAGTCACTGTGTATATGTATATATAAATGCAAAACTTCACTTTTTTTTACGTGAAGGTCAAAATGTGATGACAAAACCCACACTAATAGATAGAGTTTATTCCCACAACAGTTTTGATGCCCACTGGCATCCTCTTCAGGCGGATACAGAAAAACGAATTTCTGTATCCACCCAAATAGGTGGGAATAAACTCCATCTATTAGTGTGGGTTTTATTGTCATATATATATATATATATTATATATATATATATATATATATAAAAATTATAAAACTATAGAATGTATACTTACATAATTTTATTGGGGTGACATCAAGCTGTTCAAGAGTCTTGTCTAGCTGCTCTCTTTCAAAGTATGCTTCTTGAACAGTCATGCACTTAGATGAAGATTTTTGTGGTGAAGGTTCAGGTGTTCAAGTATCACTTCCTGAACTTTCTTTCTTGCTGAATAACTGATGTTTCATCATTTTTATTGATTTTCTAAAAAAAAAGTTTTTGTACAAACTTTTGATGAATGACCATTTCAATAACATGATTTGGGAGTGATCTCAAAGTACTTGCAATAACTTTTTTGTGTGTTTTGAATGGGTTACAGCAACAATAGGTATAGTCTTTAAATTTAGTTGCCATTTTCTACTAAGTACCATACGTAGCTCTGTACTATGAATTTCTGCAAAGAAAAATATTTCCTCAATATGTGCCTCTATAAGCTAATTATTTCACACATGTACATAATAAACAAGAGAACAGAACACTGATTACTCGATAGTATTTAACACTAGTTGTGTTAGCTTTTGATTCAGGCTTCCTTTATTAATTAATGTAGGTATTTTTGAAGACTATTTCTACTTATTTATATATTTTGTATCCTTTATATACTCACACAGACGTATGTATAAAATACATTGCTGTATAGTTGAAAAAGAAAAGGGTAAAATAATTTTATATTTTATATTTGATAATTTGCAAAAAATTTTATTTTTTTCAGTGAAGTTATCACTATTCAAATCTCAAGACACACAATTTATACTTAAATACACGACAGTTTCTTAAATGCCACTTACACAGATAGAGTTTGGGCTTGATCTGATATGAAATTTTTAAAAAATCCATTGAGATGGGGGGTAAAACCCCCCTTGAATAATGCAAATCATCACAATTTTTTTACTCCTTAACTAAGCTGCTATCCATGTCTATAACGATAAGGTAAGGTATACTCGTTTAATATTTGACAAATTACCTTTCAAATGCAACTTGAATCATTATTCTTCTCTCAATTAGGGGCTAAGATACAGTAATTTGAAATTTGGGGGTCCCTGAGAACTCCTGAAGATGGAAGGGCCATAACTTTTGAACCGTAAGTCTGATCAATCTGAAACTTGAAATTTCGGGTTTTTTGGTATAGGCAATGATATACAACAAATTACAGGAAAATTGGGAGGGGTGTGGTGTTAAGCACTGCATGAATCTGTCCTGGAATTAGCCTTTTATTAAAAGTACAATAACATTGGTATGGGATTTAGGGCTACACTCAATTTTTCAAAAATCAAAACTTCAGACAGTTTTAAAATTTTTGAAAAGTTTATCACTATTATATCCTCTAACTTAATCCATTTATGCCAAAACCAATTTTAATATTTGCCTTTAAATTATAATGTAAATATTAATAATCTGACCATCTTACATACGGTATGTGACAAGGCATAAATGGGTTAAAAATATTGAATTCCACTCCAAATTTGGCTTGTTTCATTTCTACAGTAGCAGTAATTAAGGTGCTAGCTTATATAAAAAGAATAATTAAGACATTTGTGACAATGTCTGAAGCACTTTTACTGTACAAGGTACCCTGAATTTGCCTTAGTCTAAAGAGTACTAGATTATAGTTTATGAGAAGGTACTCATTCTTCCTGTGTTGTTAGCATAGCTATACAATTAAAAAGCTAGTTATTCGTGCATGAAGGCTACCTTACTATTAAGACAAGATGGGAATGTTCTGTAGCACTGTACCATAATTCATATTAGTAATATCCTTAAAAGTAAGAATTAATGTCTTTTAGGTCCTTTCATTGTACTTGTAGTCCATTAAAAATACCAGGTCCCAAAGTAGGGTATATAAGCAAGGTCATATTGGAGATACCTGGCTTTCTGTATTGTAATTGAGTACTTCTAAATTCATATTTCAGAATGATGAGTATTTAAATGGCTTGAATACGTTGGTGGTAAACTTTTTAGTTTGTTATTATGGTAGCATTACCTAAAGCCTTCCATAAATAGATTAATATTAGTAATAATTTGAAGGAAAAAATGTCAGGATCTTTCAGATATAAAGTTTGGGATCCACCTTTAATTATATCACAAATATTAACAATTCAAGTAAGTACCTTATATACAGTCTGGAGCTCAGTGTAGGCCTAAATTCTGGGATAATTAGGTTAATCTAAATAAGGTATATGCATTGTTTCGCCTATTTAGGGTTATTGTGCATATAAAATGCTCTGTTGAGCTTGTATAAACAGTTGATCTTTGGTAGTCAAAATGAGAAGTCATGTTATATGTAGGCCTATATGTATATATTTTAGTGTTGCAACCCAAGATCCTGGGGCTGGTCCAGAATCCAAATATGCTTATTTCATACCACAAAGTCAAATTGTAGAAATGTTTTATTCATATTACGTATTGAAGCAAGCAAGCAAGCAGTGTAGTTGAAATTCACAGAATAGCCTCAATACTTAGAAAAATTGGAAAATAGTGATAATGGTTCAAACTGGTTTAGACCAGTCCAAACCATCTATCTCACAAAAAATGGTGATTTTTGGAGATATTTTTTATCATAGTTTCATCGTATTTCAAAAATTTTGCTACCAAAATGTAGAGAATAATGGTATCCTCTTATTGTGAATGTTTTAAAACTATTTTAGTTGTATATGGTGCTGATATTTGAGTGGACCTTGTGAAATTTTTCCCTCTGTTTTCATTTCTATAACATTTATTTACAGTATTTCCAGGTTTTATCTACAAAAAGTGTGCAAATACAGGGTGTACATAAAGTCAGGATCTATTTTTGTGAAGCACTTGGAAATTATATGGAATTCAATCATAAAATGATAAAGTGGTAACATTTATTAAATAATTAAGAGTAGGATTCGACGTGACGCCCATCAGTATCCCTGCATAGCTCAAATTGTTCCGCAGCATTTCTAAACACATTCTGGAGCATTTGTGGGGTTACGTTATCTGCAGCAGTTCGTATACGTAAGTTTTCAAGACTCGTAATCTTCGTCTGATAGACGTGCGATTTGATAGCCCCATGCAAAGAAATCTAAAGGGGTTAAATCTGGTGATCTCGCTGGCCAAGGTCTGTTGCTTCCGCGTCCATCCAGCATTTGGAAAATGTCCATTTAGATAATCCTGAACAATTTTGGCATAGTGACAAGGAGGACCATCATGTTGATAGACGACGGTACTAACAATCCTATCCCCGTCATCTATCAACATGGTGTTCCAAATCACTGGATCGGACGCGGAAGCAACAGACCTTGACCAACGAGATCACTAGATTTAACCCCTTTAGATTTCTTTGCATGGGGCTTTATCAAATCGCACGTCTATCAGACGAAGATTATGAGTCTTGAAAACTTACGTATACGAACTGCTGCAGATAACATAACCCCGCAAATGCTCCAGAATGTGTTTAGAAATGCTGCAGAATGATTTGAGCTGTGCAGGGATACTGATGGGCGTCACGTCGAATCCTACTCTTAATTATTTAATAAATGTTACCACTTTATCATTTTATGATTGAATTCCATATAATTTCCAAGTGCTTCACAAAAATAGATCCTGACTTTATGTACACCCTGTATTAGGGTGTGACCGTTGCCCTCCAAAAATCAAAAAATGGTCCTACAATGCTGTTCAAAGTTTTAGTGTTGTGTATTTATCTAGGAAACACCCTTGTAAATTTTCTTGGAGATCGGTGCATGTTTGAGCTAGCACCATCGTACCAGCAAGTATTGCTATTTCAGCTTATGAACTTCATAAATAAGTGTGAAAATAGCACATTTTATCAGATTTTCATTTCCAGGTCTGGAACGCTGACCCACAAATTTTCCACGTATTATTTTGTTGCATTTAATTTTAATGATGCTCTTTTCTTTTCCCTTGACAGTGATTTGATGTTGTGAATAGAGAATTTAATCATGGATACACGGCAAGATGATGAGTATGTCAGAATGTTATTGGGCACCGTACCCTGAGAAGAAGAAAAGGAAATAAAGGGCTGCAAACTGCCAACTAATAGGCAGGTCTTACTATGTCTGTTAGCAAACCTTCGGGATATGCATTGGGACCAGGCTTTATCTGCCACCATTGACAATGTGCTTTTGCATTACCAGAAGGCGAATGTCCCGACCATTACAGGCAGGAACAATATTGGCTGAGTGATTAAAACTTACTATGACAAAGACTACATGATACTTATGAAAAAGAATGAGGATAGAAGATGGGCTGATGATCCTGGAATTATGAAGTTTCAATCAGAATTGAGCCTGACGATGAAATTTTATAAGAACACAGTGTTGAAAGACATGGTGGCTGCGAAAAAGGGGAAAACTCAGGCTGAACAAGATGCCATCGATACTGACATACTCTCTATGAAAAGCATGCTAAGTGACAGAGTAGCTACCTACTCTGGGGTAAACAAAGTACTCACAGAAAAGGTTCAGAAACGACAGAAAAGGCAGATGCGAGAAGAGAAGCGACAAGAGAGAGAGCAATGTGATCATGCTGAGAATGTACAGGCTGATATTGATTCACCTATTAGCTCTGATGAGGATGATGATATTGATGAGGCCAGCACTGCTGAACCAAAGAGAAAACATCGGAGAACAGTGAAAGAGGGAGTTTCAATTTTTGTGCCCCATGATATTCTGAAGTCGGCAGAACTTGTTTCATGCAGTGTTCGAAATAATATCTCGCCGACCCAGCTGAGTGCAATTGTGTACTCCCTTGTATCTGCATGTGGTGGAGATACATCAAAGCTGAGTCTAAATGCAAGGATGGCCCACCGATACCGAGCTTCCATCGTGTCAGAAATAAGTTTAAAAATCATGGATGAATGGCAACCATCAGACAAAGTACTGGTGCACTGGGATGGTAAACTTATGGACACGCTGGATTCCAAAGGCACTGATGACCGCCTGCCCATTCTTGTGTCTGGTGTCAATGGCACAAAGCTTCTTGGAGTCCCACCTCTTCCGCATTTGACTCAAAAAGCTGGCCTGGTTCAAGGAGACTTGATATCAACAGCAACCAAACAACTTCTGGTCGATTGGGAGTGTGAACAGAATGTCGTTGGTATGGTTTTCGACACAACTTCATCCAATACAGGTAAACCTATTTCAAACATCAGCGTGAATTTATCACCACATTAATACCAAAATACAGTGAATGATTTAATAGAAATCTGCAAAATGCACGTGCCTGAAATGGTGGCCTTAAACTACAATTACATTTTTTTTTTCAGGACAAAAAACAGCTGCTTGCATCTCCCTCCAAAAGGAATTAGAGCGTGCCGTATTCTGGTGCGCCTGTCGCAGGCATGTGGGCGAAGTCATCCTAGGTGTTTGCTGGGATTGCTTGAAAGTGGAGGGCTCTTCAAGTCCAAACATAATGGTTTTCTAGAGGTGAGTCATAAGCTTTACAAAATAACAAGGAATATTATTATCTAATGAACAGATTTAGTGGAATTTCTTTTATTAACTTATAAGATATACTAACACCAAGCAAATGATCGATCATATCAATCTTAATACCCCTAAAACAATATTATAGATTAGTATGAAATACAATAATCCCAATAATTGCATTTCTAGGTTCAAGAACCATTTCTCTCAACTGGCGTACAATGAAAAAATAAATACTACTACCCGGCAATGCCTGGAGTGTTTGAGGAGCGCCAGCAGGAGATGGCTGACTTCTTCCGTGAATCTCTAGCCCAACTATTTACACGTGGTGACTACAAGGAGCTGGTAGAGCTTTGTCTGCTGCTTGTAACTAAAGGATCCGAGCCAGTGAACTTCACAATGGTCTACCCCGGTGCACTTCACAAAGCAAGGTGGATGGCTAAACTGCTCTATACCCTCAAGATTGTTCTTTTGTCAGGCTAGATCAAAGAGCAGTTTCCCAAAGCCGAGGTTGTGACTAAAAGCCAAATCAGCAAGTTAGAGTGGTTTGCTGTGTTCACAGTCGCTGTTTATGTCCCATGGTGGATTGTTTGCCCCGTTCCAGCAAGTGCGCCACTGAATGACTTGAATTTGGTCGAAACCTTGGCTGAATTTGCCCCATATGACGCCACAATAGTTGACAAAGCACGTGTGGCACTCGGTAGACACACTTGGTACCTAACTGAGGAGTTGGCCCCACTGGCTTTGTTCTCGTCCCAAGTACAAGAAAGGACAAAAGAGGAGATGAGGAAGGCCCTTCTTTGCCATGAAGGCACTGAAGTTACTAAGAGAGTGGGGCTCAATCATGGGGGCTATGGAAAGCCATATCTTCCCCCTGTCCCAGAAAGTGGCACTGCCCTGGTGGACCTAATTGGGCCTGACTCAAGCCGGTTCTTCACCATTTTAGGCATGCCCTATCAGTTTCTCCACAGTCCAGCCAGTGAATGGGTGGATCATGACGACTACCTGAACATGAAACGGGTTGTGGACAAGCTTCAGGTCGTCAATGAGGCTGCAGAGTGTGGTGTAAAACTTTGCCATGACTTTCTTAATGTGCCAGGGATGAGGAGTGCTTTCAAGAAGTCCTTCAAGTAGTTGAAAATGACAGACTCCGCGTTCCTAATCAGCGCAAACGATCATCTGTTTCCAAACAGAAATCATGGTTTCTTGCTCTAGAGAAATAATACCTTGTGAATATATGATAAAACCCCTTAATGTACCATGAGAGAATAAGAATGATTAACTTTTTTGTGTTAGTTTATTAAAATTAGTCAATAGTCATGGCTAACAGTAAGCCAATATTAAGAACAGACCTAAGAAAATATGATTCTTTATTGTGAAAGTTAGTGGAAGATATATGTGCAAGAGAAGGAAGCATGCTTCCAAACGAATAGTGAAGTTCTCAGTCAATTTTTCTTCTTCAGAAGGATCAAATGAAAAGTGACAGTGTCAAAGGAAGAAAATATTTGAGTATTAGATAAGGTAGAAAAGGTGTGGATTATGTCTGGCATACCATCAAAATCTGTTAGAAAGCAGAAAGGACACAAAAAATGTGGGATTTGATAAAAAGAGCATGAGAGTTGGGTAAAAATATAAAGAAATGTTATGAAACCCCAAAAATATTTTTTGTCTCGTTTAGGTAACTTATTTGATAATCAACTGAAAATGTATATAATGAGATCCAAAAATGATACATTGAGAACTATACAACAGAAGAATGAGGATCTTCACTTTTTGGAAGATCAACGAAGTGCTAGAATATATTCTCTGGGTCCAATTGATAAAGCTTATGTAGCCAAAACTGATCAAAAAGACTGCTAGAATAGAAGGTGAAGAACGAAGAAAAATTGAAAGAAAAGAGCAAAAGGCATTAGAAGAAGAGAGAGAGAAACTTGAATCATCTGAAGGCGAGTTAGTGGACTCAAGTAATGGTGAAGATGATTTTACTCTGAGCCCAGGCCCATCAAAATGTCCTAAGTTACTACAGTCAACATTAATATCTAATACAGCTGATCGTTTAGGACTATCATTCGGACAACGCTCAACATTTGCATCTGTGGTAGCAGCTGAATGTGGGCTAGATTAAGAGAGGTCATTAAAAAAGTACTTCTGCACGAGCTCCGAAGAAGTTAGGAAAGCTACTGCTGACACTATTAAAGAGTCATTTCACCCACCTCAATATTGTGTAGTCCACTGGGACAGCAAAATGATACCGAATGTTTCAGGAGGAAAGCAGGATCAATTGGCAATACTTATATTGGGAGAGAATGTTGAGAAACTTCTCTCGATACCTGATATCGGTGTCTCAACTGGATTGACACAAGCTTGTACTGTTTTTAGCACAATCCAAGAATGGAAATTACAGGATAAGGTTTATGGAATGGTGTTCAATACTATTTCATCCAATACTGGCTGGATAAAGGGGCTTGTAAAGTACTGGAAGACCTCTTTGGAAAAAAAATTATTATGGCTTGCTTGTCGCCATCATATGGCAGAATGAGTTTTATCAGCAGTGTATCTAAGGTATCTGGAAAATCTACTTCACCTGAAAAGAATCTTTTCAAGACCTTCAGAGATGTTATATGGGAGAAGCTAGATACTAAGCAACCCTTCAAACAGCTATCTATCAATGACAGACATCTCAGGACCTGAAAAAATGTCATAGATTTTATGACAGATTTGCTCAAAGATAACCAGAGCCTTCCCAGGGATGATTACAAAGAGGTAGCTGAAACAACTATGCTCGTTTTAGGAGAAATTCCTGCCAGAGGAATACACTGGATCAAGCCAGGAGCTCTCCATCATGCCAGATGGATGGCTGTCATATTGTATACAAATAAGATGTTAGCATTTTCAGACCAAGCCGGATATGATAATGTTACAATAAAAAAGCTGGAAAGAGTATGCTTGTTTCCATCACTGATCTACTCCAAGTACTGGCTATGAGTCACCAACCCACTTGAGGCTCCTGAAAATGACGACCTCCTATACAACAAATTAGTTCAGTACAAAAAGATTGACTTGGAAGTAGCAGAAACTGCCCTCAACACTCTAAGAGGTCATTACTGGTACCTATCTGAAGAACTTTTAACCCTTTCTCTCTTTGGAGATTTAACTCATAGTATAAAGGACAAGGTGGCCAAAAACCTTTCCTCTTTCAATCAACCACCAGAATTCAAACAGAGTAAGCCGATATTTCCCATCCTAAAAGAATGAATTAAAATTCAGCAATTAGTTGGTCCAAACTCATGGTTTGTATTCAAAGTCCTTGGTTCAATGGGAGATTGGATAAGGACTCCAGCTGTAACATGGGACAGCAACAATGATTTTCAACGGATGAAGAGAATACTCTCTCCAACTAAGGTTGTTAATGACACTGCAGAAAGGGGTATCATACTTTTGCAGGATTTTCATGGCTCATGTAGGGATGGTGAATTTCAGGCATTGCTTCAAGTTGCAGAGGAAAACAGCAGGTTTTCCCAAAGTTTTTCCAAAAGGTCACTTGAATTTGTAATTTCTTTCCATTTATAATTTCATTTCATTTAACAATTTTCATTATAATTTCAAGAATAGCACTTTGTTTCTATTTGATTAAAATTGTCTCGTGTTTGTGTTTCATAATAAAAAATGATGGGGGCTTTGCATATTTTTTAGATTAATAAAAATTTAAGTCTACAGTTTTTTTTATTTATTTATTTTTTTTTTTTATTTTTTTTTACTAAACGTGCAAAGCTGTTCTCACTTTGAATCTCTAAACCAAAAGAATGTTGCCCATTAAGCCCATCTGCTTTTTTGATTTATATTTTCAAAGCCCATTGCCGCAGAGCTGCATTGGGATGATGCTCTATGGATGGCAGTGACATCAAAGTAATAAGATAATATTTTATTACAGTTCAGATCTTCCAAAGATATAAAACAGCAGCATTTTTCTCTTAGAAATATTCATGGTTTTTGGTCAATTTGTCACAATGTAAGTGGTAAGCACCATAACTTTTCAAAAAAAGTCCAAAAGTGACACCCCATAATGGGTAGGTTCTGTTGTGACCCATTTAAAAAAAAAAAAAGAAAGTGAAAAAAGGCATTCATGCATTGACTAAAAATTTGATTGATCAAAATCCTGAATTGAAACTAACAAATATAATCATAAAGCATGTGCAACCTGTCGAAATATACTAGCAAATCATCCATCCCCAATGCCTGAATGTGAACCACTTGAAAAATCACCATCCACCTCATCAAGTGCCCCATCTGAGCTAGAAACCATTGGAGATGTAGTTGAAATGCAGTATGAGCTTGGTAAATTCAATGCTTCATTGGCCACACTTGATGAGACCCCAACAAAACCATGTAAACTCTCTGACAGTGCTGGTTACACAAAGAGATAGTTGAGGAAAGTAGTTAGTTGTGAAAAGAAAGCTTGAACTTGCAACTAAAAACAATTTCATGCAGTGACTCAGATGATACAGAACTGAGATTCTTCACAACTAGAGAAATTTAATCAAGTGACAAGTCGAAGTGAAAACTGACAATTCTTACTATCCTACCAAAAAGATGGGCACAAGTAAAGATCAAAGAAGAATTTAAGTGCTCATATTACATGGCTAGGCAAGCAAAGAGTTTGGTGAGGGAGAAGGGAGTGCTTTCAACTCCTAATCTGCGTTTGGGGAAACGCCTGAATAGTGAAACTGCTGCCAAAGTAATTGACTTCTATCATTCGCCAGATGTGAGTAGACAAATGCCAGGATTGAAAGACTATGTTTCTGTAAAAGGAGCTGATGGTAGGCGTGAAAGAAAACAAAAATCACTAATCTTATGCAACCTAAAAGAAGCATTTGAGCTTTTTAAAACAAACCATCCAACAATTAAAATAGGATTTTCAAAATTTGCAGAGCTTTGGCCAAAAGAGTGTGTGTTGCCAGGTGCCAGTGGAACACATTCTGTCTGCATTTGTACTAAGCAATGTAACAATAATAGCTTCCATAAAATATATTGTAAATACCTAATAACTGCCTTTTTTAAATATAAAGTTATGTTGATGCCTCTTTTTTTTTTTTATAGTTTCACCCAGCTAGACAAGAATTGGTTCTTATAACTCAATTAGTGAAAATAAAGGAATAGGTTATTTTAATATACATATTAAAAGGCAAATTGTCTTAAAAATAGCAGACATTATAGATCTCAGCGAGACAAATCTAATGGTACTTTTCTCAACACACTACCTCAAACAGTTCCAAAGAAATGGCACTCCAAAGTTTGGTGGAAAAAGGTACTTGGTCAAAATGGAGGTAGGTATGGTCCACTGAAATGGCTGTAGCATCTATACTAACTTAATTAACACTAAAAATCTTGTTCTAGGTTAAGGTAGACATGTGTACCCAAAATTGGGTGAAAGGAGAAAAAAATTGGTTGTGACATCAAATGACCTTCAAAGGTCAAAAATAAGATCAACTTTTGTTTTGACCACTGAGGTAAAATATGAATAGAGACAAAGTTGTAGATCTGCTGAAAAGCTTTAAAATAGTGTTTAAATGGTCTCTGTAAGTGCAATAGGAGCCGAGATATTTCATGTTGAAATATGGTATGACCTTGTAAATTGACCTTTTTTTACAAAATTTGAATGGTTGTATCTCCAGAACCATATGACCTAGAGCAGTGGTTCCCAACCTTTTCACCACAAAGGACCCCTTTTATTTTTATTTTTTTCCCACGGACCCCATGTTTTTGAAAGATTTTGTCTACCAAACAAACTGTTTTTATTAACTAATAATTAACTCGTTTTCTCATTTTTCACTATCAAATAAAGGACATATAAGAGAGTATGCAATTAAAAAAGTATTAATAATTCCAGCCAAGAGCAAGGAAACTTGAAATTTTAGCCTAAGCGCTCTTATCGTGGGTAAATGTACGATTTCCATTGGAGCCTCTCGAAATATTGAAAGCTCACGGACCCCCAGTACTACCTTCGGGGACCCCAGGTTGGGAACCACTGACCTAGAGTGTTGAAACAAGTGCCATTCTGCTTTTCTCACAGAGATCTATAAGTGTGCCAATTTAAAAAAAAAAAGTCGGTGATGGTCACGTTTTTTCAACCCGAAATTCCGTTGAACTGATATGGAATGACCCTTATATCAGTTTGAATATTTTGGGGGGGGGCCCCACCTCCTATGATACAGATATTCAGGATTTTTTTTTTGTCATTTTGTACCTTAATTACTCTTCTATGACTTAGTCAATGACATTGTGCATTTTTCTCCTTCATTAGATGGTGGTGGAGGTTAAAAACACATTCTATTTGCTGGACTTTGAACTTACACCATTATGCCTGTTTTACTTATCAAGCTCTTATAAGATTTTTTCCTTGACTTACAAGTGGATTAAGTATTGCTGTGGTGGCTGCGTAGGCCGTAGTCCCCAAGTATCTGTATTGTCGAACCACCCAACACCTTTTCATGTTTCTGGGTTCGGGATACTCAAGAGACTGGGCAAAGATGTAACCTCCTCTGGTATCTAGGAATGCCCCACTTGTAAGTGGTTTATTTCCGGGAGATTATTCAGGTCTGACTCGCATGTTAACTGTAAAGGATTTCCCCCCAGTTCAGGTGTCTAAATCCAACTCTCCAATGAGTAGGAGAACCAACCACTCAAGAGTCCAAGAAAGGGCTGGAATTCAAAGGTAGACCTAATTGAAGTAAACTACTCAGCTTGTTTTTCTCTTTATTATATCTGAAATAAACACTTATTCAGCATGACAGTACAAACACAACCAAAAGACTGGCAATGAATCCCAATTAACAAAACATGTGGGAAACCAATAACCCAGTGAGATTTGGCAGAAAGGATAGAAAAGTAAGTGGGAGACAAGTACTGGAAAAGACTTGCACAGAATGTTAACCCCTGTCCCAGCCTAGCTACCCTCCAAACTTGCCCCCCCCCCCCCCTATGACCTGAGTTTCAATTTCTTTATATACTGGCTAGTTAGTATGGTTAGGGTCACCAGCCTGATTCCAGGGCAGATCCCAGTGGCCAACAGTGGTTGACACAACCTCAATGGACTGCGTAGCTCCCACTGGATTGGATCCACAATCCAAGCCTGATGCATCTGGACCACATGAGTTGAATCCCAACTGGTTGCCTAGACAACACAAGATTATTAGTTACATGCACCAGGCACCATTAATCACAATAACAACATAATGTAACAGGCAATTAATTGACAAACATTAACTGGAATCATGCCTTCATAATTGATCACTGGAAAACATCATTTACACATGAAAGCAAAGCACATAAATAATAAATAACCAACATAAAAAATAATAACATTGACAATTATGGCAAACCTATCTCACATGAGTTAATCAACCTATAATCACTGCCAAACAAGCATGGGCAAAAACCTAACTCTGGAATAATGTGACTGGTGACCTATCATAATGATCAGTTCTCTAGCTAGTTACATGACAGGGTGGCAAACCTATCTATACTCACAGTTTCAGCAACCTATATGTATGTCTACTTTTAATAATAATAATTAATAATGATGGTGAAATACAAATGACAATAACTAGGAATAAGGATTATGAACAAGTTTTTATTCCTGTTGTACGCTGGCCAAGGATTACAAGCTAGACACTTAACATCATACCTTTAAAGGCTTTCCAAACTCCCTTGGTTTCCAACAGGACATGTCAGTATTAATCTCATCTATTCAGGTTTCATAACCTTTTAACCCTTCAAGATCAAATAGTCTGGATGTTATCATACATTGTTTTTACCATTAACAAGTTTACTATCTAGACTCCTGTGAGGAGAGAGAAACTTGAAAAGAGCCAGGTAGGACTTGAAAATTAAGGTGGGGCTTTTGTGAAAAACTCCACAACCCCAAAGGGGGGATTTGAAAATCAGGGGAGGTTGTGAGAAACTTCACAACCCCCACAGTATAGCTATAAGATAAACTTATTAGTGTTTTTCCTGAAACTTAATAATTCTCTCAACTTTGTCGATCTTCAAAGGCAAAAAAAATACTGCTAGTATAGTTGTTTTATTGAACAAATTAAGACGTTACTTGAATAAAAATAATTGTTATACAATATATTAAATCTGAAACATTTTTGGTACCTAGCCTAATTCTCAGTATCATGTATTTCAAAGATATACACAATTCTGGTGCCAGATTGAATATTAGGAGTTGACATTTCATGAAGGATGTTTTTGGCTTCTACCCAACAATCATCTTTATTAGTTGGGAAATAGTATATATTGTTTTTGTTAGAAATAGGAGTTAGAAACTTGATTTTATAATCTTGGAATTCTTCTGAATAATCTAAAATGATTCCTAGATATTTTCTACCATCATAAATACATGCAACATACTTTCCCACAGGAAATTTTTGCTCATTTGATAAATCTGGACTCGTGTCTGAGTCACCTTGTTCAGAGGTCATAACCCCTAACAACATTGTAGTCATTGGAGTCTGAAACTAAATAAGCTTTAATGTGACTGAGACATTGGCACAATTCTGTAAAAACCTCTCGTGCCCTTCACTGTCACTGCTTTTTCAAACCTACTACTGAGTTCTGTTTTATTATGATTTATTTGTTTTTTGTAATGAATTTAACTTGATGGACTCAAAATTTTGTGTACGAAAGTCAAAACTCTGTGGAGACAAGGTATGTCCTATTGTTCTTTGCAAACTAGCTTTAGCTGCTGCTCTCTTCACACTTTCCTCCAATGCCATCCCAGGCATTTTTGCCATAACTAGTGGCAAAAAAGTTCCACTCTGCCTTTATACCAAAATCTGTTTCATGATGGCATAAATTGCTAAAATTAAAATGGTTTTTGTATTGTCCAGCACAACCATTGGAAAAAATATTTCATTGTTTTCACATTAGGAATCTCACTTTAATGTCTTGAACTAAAAATTGTTGAAATGTATACATTGCTGTGGTGGTATGATCTAAACTATCACTAATGATACAATAGCTAGTGTGGCTCAATTTACCATCTTCCATTTTATATACAGTAGACCCTCACATTAACGTACACTTTGGGCGGAGCATGTGGTCACTAAAGTGAAGTACGGAAAACCCCCACTTTAATGTACCAGGGAACGATAAAGTGAAGTCTGGATATCCCCCACTTTACCAGACTACAGGATGTTAAAGTAGGGTTTTCCGTAACCAAAATACTTCAGTACAGTTACACATGTATGTACAGGTAAACCTCATTTTACGCTGCTTTAAATTACGTTGCTTCACTTTTACGCTGCTTAAAGTAAAAGCTTAAATATAAAATTAAAAATGGTAAAAAGCTGTAAACTATGCAAAATATGATTATGTAACTGTGCGGGACTAGTGGAAGTCATATGACATTTTGAAAGGCATTTCCAACATAGCTGCAGCTTGGAATGAAGTTTCAAAATCATGTCTAAATGGTGTCTGGCGTAAGCTGTGGCCTGATTGCATTGCTGATTTTGGTGGATTTGACAGTGTTGAAACTGACAAAAGACATCACTAAGATAGCGAATGAAGTAGGTCTAGATCATGTGGAAGATGATGATGATGATGATGATGATGAACTGCTCAATTCTGCAGTTCCTCAGCAAAAAGAAAGAGGATCTCCCTCCGGGATCTTCTTCCTCTCAATAAATCATCTCCATCTCACCACTGTCAAACAAGATCAAATAATTTTGTTTTTAATTGCTTTAATTACCAAAGTAAGTAGTAATTTATCTTTAATTCAATTATTTTATTAATATTAAGCATTCTTTTACTAGTTTTAAGCATATAACCCATTAATAATTTTCATTTTATGGAAAATATGGGGTCACTTATGGAGAATCCTGGAACCTATCCTATTTATTTAGGTAGAAGCCCATTATTTTTTAGCTTCAATTTATGCTGCTTCACTTTTTGATGGCAATCTGCTGGAACCTAACCCCGGTGTAAATCGAGGCATACCTGTATATGCCCTCGAATCTCCACATTCAACACATGAAAATATATACATAGACTTACCTACTTATGAACACATGCACATGTAAATATTTTTATGTACTCACCATATATAGTCAATCCTCCAAAATATCATCGGGAACTTCTGGTGTGATGGCCAGAAAATTCAGGTCTGGTGTGAGGGTCCTGAACTCCACTTCAGGCTCCGGTAGGATGGCTGGTGAAGGAGTACTACTGCTAGTACTTGCACTCTCAGGAAACTGGAGTGGTGACACAGTGAAACCAACACTGCTGCTAGTACTTGGCATTAGTGATGGTTTGGTGAGCAGTGAAAGGTCAGACAGTCCGCTTGAAATGGAGCTTTGGCGTGAAATGGCCATGGATGTGCATCAGGGCTTGGCAGCAGGGGGCTTGAAGAAATCATGAATTTTTGTTTTGACTGGCAATGATTTCATTTCAGCACTTCCTTATGTAGTTATAGTAAGGGAGAATATTAGGCAGTGCTGTAGTCTCATCAATGAATTTCAGCAGAACATCAGCAGCATCTCTTGCCTGGCTCAGCGTAGTCTTGGTTATAACCTCGGAGACATCTTCAGCATCCTCGCTGTCATCAAGAGGTTCATTGGTGGATCTGTCTTCAGACCTGACTGAAATGCTGGCTGCAATTTCACTCACTAAGATCTTTGTACCCTGGGTCACCATCATCAGCATCAAACCATTCCACAACTTTGTCCTCTTTAGCATCTGTTTTGCCTGCTTGTTGGAGAACACCCAAATAGTCCTGTGGCTTGAAGCCCTCGAAGTCTATTTCCAGGTCCTGGATGTTATGGAACAGTTTCTTCCAGGCATTGTGCAGAGTGGACTCCTTGACCTCGTTCCAGCTGTTGGCCCAATTGTAGATAGTAGACTTGATGTTGTAGGCTTTTGAGGTTCCTGAGTGTCTTCTCAGCCCTGTCCTCTGTGTCATCTTCAGAGATGACACACAAGCACTGCTCCAATTGCTTGGCCCTGTAGATTCTCTTGCAGCTCACTATCACCCACTGGTCCATAGGTTGTATTACTGATGTGGAATTATGGGGAAGGAACATAGCTTTGATCTTGCCATCCTCACTTGTGAGTTCCTCTGCACGTGGGTGTGCTGACGCATTGTCTAGCAAGAGGACAGCCTTCACATTTTCAGGGCTTATTTTCAAAACATGTTCCTGGTATGCCTTCACCTGCGCAATGAAGAACTTGTGGAACTATTCGTGAAAATAGTCTGCGTGGCTGGAAGTTCATGCATGCAGTCCTTGAGTATGCTAGGCTTGGCTGATCTTCCAAAGGCTTCAGTCTATGCATGCTGTCGGCATTTGTGCAGGCCAACACAGACACATGCTGTTTGTCTGTCTTAAAGCCTGGAAGATGTTTGTCATTTTTGTGGACAAACTCTTCCAAAATAAGCCTGTCTTATCACCATTATACAGCTGGTAGGAAGCAACCCCAGCCTCATCAATCAGAGTCTGTAGTTCACCTGAATGACTCCACTTGAGACAGGTTCACACTGGCTGCTTCTCCCATAAGCCTTCTGTTCGATAAGCCATGCCTGCACTGGAAAAGATAAGCCAGCCATCATTTGCTTTAAAGTCTGTGTCGTTGAATTGAACTCCTGCGCGAAATGCTTAGCTGCCGACTGGATGTTGATTCCTCTGACTGGAATGTTCTTGGCCCGTTGCTGTTTGAACTATATGTACACAGCCACATCTACGTTTTTCTTGTAGGATGTGTTCAAGCAAGACTGTTTTGAACTCCTGCCTCCGGATTCACTGTCTAGCATATAGGCATGTATTTTGTTGCACTTCTGCTTGACTTCGTAGATGGTGGTCTTGCTTATCTTATGCTTCTGCATAACAAATGCTACACTTAACCCTTGTTCTATGTCAGCAAGAATCACTTTCTTCTCTTCAATGGAGATTGTACGCCTTTTCTGTTTGACACTGGTAGTACTACTTGTGGATGCCATTGTTCAGAAAATAAGTTTGTACAAGCAGGCAATAATTAAGTAAAGTATGTACATACACTGTTAAAGCACAGCCTCACTGTACTCCTGTATGTACTGCTATTAACTGATAAGTCACTTTGAACTAAAAAAAAAATGCTATGAACTGATAAGACCTGTGTAACAATAATAAGAAATAAAACATATAACCACATACAGTACATACATACAGCATTAAATAAATGACATTTAGATACATAAATATAAATAATTATATGCAACTATCTATGTAACATCACACACAAGAACGCCTAACATGCACAACACTTGGAAGTGGCACTATGCACATACACAACCACTCACTGCCAACACAATACAACAGGAAACAACTGACCACAACCTCATCCGAGGGCTGGTTCCAATAATATTCCGGTGGCATCACCTTCACTTTAATGACTTGGAGTCTGCTAAAGTGAAGTTCAGTGATGCTAACAGACTTTTTTAGCGGAAATCTTCACTTTAACAACCAGACAGCGATTTAGTCCATCCAAATGAAGTTTCTGCTAATGTGAAGGTCGTTAACACGGTGGATTTCTGTACAATGATTGGGTGTAATGTAACTTGTTCGTTTGTCCAATGGAAGCTCTGTGGTGCATCTTGAGTGATGAAGAATAGTTCTCAGAAAAGTCTCCCAGTACTAAAACTCGTCTTCACTGAGATTTTGCTTAAGGTCTTCATGTAGAGGCTTTGACTCTTGGCTATAATGATGATAAGTAAGAGAATAAATTAATTCTGAAAGTTTTTCAATGAATTCCTCCACTGTAACAGTTACATTTGACAAAGTTGCCCTGTCAGTGCTAGTCCACTGGTCATATTCAGTTGCATCCCTGGAAGTTGGTACATTTAGTGCATTCAAATAGTTATCTACACCAGCAACACCAGGACATTCTTTACACTGGTGTAACATACATTTAATGTTGTTCACATCACAGACACTTTTTTTGAATCAATGAATAAGTCGAGTCCATGTCACTAATTGCAGAAACCATTAATTTGGGTTCTGGTGATAGGTACAAATACAAAATGAGTGTGCATCTGTACCTCCAGCAATAACACACCATTTGGGTCTAAGAGCTGCAAATGTTGAAAAACTTATACTTGAGAGTCCGTTTCTTTATACCTAAGATAGTTCTTTCAAATTACTGAGTAAGAGATGCTTTTGTTTGTAAATTTTGTTTCCATCTTTTTTCTCTGACTCTAACATAGTCCTTTTTTCCTGGATACACCGACTAAATTCTGGGTCCTCATAAAAAGCTGTCACATTAGAAATAGTTTAATCACTTATCTTTTTCCCTTTACTATATTTAGGAACATTTAGCAATATTCCATACTGTTGCTTCATGCTCCTGGCTTTATCAACAAGATATCTACTAGCCCCCAAAGAACTCCTGAGTTTTTGAGATTGTGTATGGGGATAGAGCAAGAATCCACAAACTACTTTGGTAAGAAGTTGTAGAGTCGAATGCTTCAGCAAGCTCCCTCATCATAGTTTTGTACCTATTAGATAAATAAAAGGTAGGGGATATCAGAATTTTCTTAAATTGAAATTATTAATTTAATGTACTCTAAGATCAGGACCTAAATAGAAAAAATATAAGAATATCTACCTTCCATGGATATTTTTTAGATATTGTTAAAATGGTGTAATTGTGTTCTCTATGTAAGAATGATTGAAGAAAAGTTAGGCTATTGAAATTTAAAACATCTAAAATTATATATGTCGAGAGTCTTTGTGACCATGAGTTGCTAATTTACTTGAATTTGAGCAATCTTTACCTTTCCAATTCTTTTTCCATGCATAATCTCTTGGATGTAGATGCTCCCTCATCCACAGATGCTGAGAAAGACTGTTCAAAATTCTTTTTCAAAGTAGATACACACTTGTTGCATTTGTCTGATGCTTTTTTAGATATCATGTCAGTGTTCATACCATCTGAAATTAGGCATCATCCAAAATTTAGAAATACTGTAAGTTAAGCAACAAATTTTCATAATTTAATAACTAATCCAAATTCATTTATTGTACATAACTATTTTTTTGCAATTCCTTAAATTGTTAAATGTTATGTTTACAAGTTTGATAAAACTGCATTATTTTGATAACCTATGAAACAATGTATACACAAAGATAAGAGTAGATGATTTTTAAAAATCATATAATGCATTTTCTGATAACTATACTTTTAAAAAATGTCCCCAAATTATAATTCATACACTACTTATGGAATTTTATTGGCGAAATCTCCATTTCTTCAAGAATGTTCTTGGTTCTCTACAAATTTCAATATCACTGATCTCACCAGGATTGTCAGTGCAAATGTGTACTTCCTGGACTGCTTTGAAATGAAGAGGTACTTGTAGATGACTCAGTTTCAAAAACATCATTAAATAATTTATCAGGTTCTTCAAGTTCATTTAATCTTGCAGAACAGTTTGTACAAACTTCTAATTAAGGAGTGCAGGATTTTTTGTTACATTTAATGGTAGATTTCTTAAACCCTTTAATATTCTTTTCTTGTCTCTTAAAGGGGTCACAACACTATGCTAATTTAAATGGTAGACATGTTTAAAATTTACATATTAGCTTCAGTTCCTGTAATAAGTAGAAAGAATATTAAATGTTAATGATTTTTAATGATAACAGGGAAACACAAGCACAGCCAATATAGGCAAGGCACTAAAATAATATGGCAAGCAGATACCATATATGAGCAGTGTTTATCATGTGGTCACAAAAGGCAAACTGAACCCTTAATAACCAAGGTTCATGCTAATGGAAGGAGTCCTCAGACAATCTCATTTTGCTGTGACAAGTTGTAACATGACTACACAAGCGTGATACCACTCAACCTTACAAACAGGCAGTACAAATTATCTTTGATTTTAATAATTGTGTGTGTGTGTGCAATATAAGCACACCGGACAAAAAATTAGTCACCCCTCTCAGAATGTACCTAATAACATGTGATGGCGCCTCTGGCCTTGATAACCACACGAATCCGGTGAGGCAGAAACTCTACGAGGTTGTGCATGTACTGAACATCGATTTGCTGCCACTCATTCATCAGCCAGTCCCGAAGTTCCGCCAGAGTCCTGCGCTTCACTTTCTGTTTCCAGCCTGAACAACACCTTCGACGCATTCAGGATTAAAGGCTTCATTGGACCTGCGATGTACTCGTCGCCTCCCATCATTGGAGAACAAACAAAAATGGGACTCATCGGACCAAATTACACGTTTCCAATCTGCCGCAGTCCATTTTTTGTGCCTCTGAGCCCATTTATAACGTGCCAATTTGTGACTTGCTGTTAACAGTGGCCTCTTCCGTGATACCCTGCTCCAGATGCCCATTGCATGCAGTTCTCGTCGCAATGTCCGTTCGGAAATTGGTCGCTGGAGAACCTCTTTGGTTTCTTGGAGCAATTGTTCTCTGGTTTGAAAACGATTTGCAGTTACTAGACGAGAAACATGGCGGCGGCCCCTATTGTCGAGAATTGTTTTCCAGCCACAGTTACGCCGTCGATTGTCAGTTGATTGCGAACTACACCTCTCTTTGTAAACTTGCTGGACAGTACGCGTTGACACACCAACAAATTGGGCTACTTCAGACATTTTGTGTCTGTGGGCTCTGCCAAACACGATGGCTCCTTTTTGCCACTGAGTAACGTCTGCCTCACGACCCATTTTGCAGACTATATCCAACACACACTTTGTTCTTCACCACCTCACGAAACAGATCTGATCCTGTGTGCTACGTCACCGCTACTTGTCACTTACCAATGCTACATCAGCGCCCTCTGTGTGACCTTGAACTTCCTACTATCGGTGCTATTAGGGGTGACTAATTTTTTGTCCGGTGTGCTTATATAGTTAGGATAAAACTATTATATAGTTAGTATAGCCCAATTCCTGAACTTGGGCTAATATGTCATCTTTTCATTAGCAAGTACCTTATAATAAAGTGCAAAAAAATACACAACTTAAAAGGTGAAAATACACAGTCATTGATTGAGTAAGTCATGTAGAAGAGTAATTGAGGTACAAAATGGCAAAAAATAAATCTTGAATATCTGTATCATAGGGGTGGGGCCCCCCAAAAAAATATTCAAACTTGTATAACTTTTTAACTATTTGATTAAATGCATTTTATTACGTAGTCAATTATTCTTTAGGATTTGAGCTTTCAAATGGTTTTTAAATTTTTTTCCTGTGTTTTTGCACAAAAACAACCTTGTATCCCAAATTTGAGAAAAATCCAAGTTGGAGTGGTTACAAATTTCATTTTATTTTTGCATGATTTGTCCTGGAATGACCCAAAAGAAGTATGTAAAACATTGAGAGCCCAGTATGAATCAAGTCTTCAGTACCCCAAAAAGTGACAAAGCGATACCTGACAGATATACACTATTCTTTGAAGAGAAATTGCAAGGAGATTGCAAGACAGATTTTTATTTTACCCCAGAAGATATAGCATGAGCTATAGGACAAATGAAATCACACTCGGCTGCAGGTCTGGACAATTGGAATGCATTATTGATTAAAAACTGTGAAAATGAAAGTGACAGACACTAGATATGGAGAAGATCCCTAGACTCTGGGGAATACTGAGTATCTTGAAAATTGTAAACATTGTCCCTATATAAAGGAGGGGATAGATCTCAAGGAAAGCACTATAGATTGGTGTCTTTGACATCCCATCTTACCAAAGTATTTGAAAGAATAGTTAGAGAGAAAATCTATGACTTCTTGGAGACACTAGAAAGACTTGAGAAAAATCAGCATGGATTCCAATTAAGATCATGCTTATCACAACTTATGGAGCACTATAACAATATTCTAGATACCATACACTTGAAGGCAATGAAAACTATGATGTCATATACATGCATTTTGCTAAAGCTTTTGACAAATGTGATCATGGTATAATAGCACATATAATGAAACATATGGGAATAATGGGGAAAATGGATCTAAAACTTCCTCTCAGAACTTCTACAGGTCATTAAAATTCAAGGTATAACATAATCAGAAGTATGCAGCTCAATACCACAAGAAATGGCATTGGCCCCACTCCTTTTCATTATGCTAACAGACATGGATAATGAAGTAAATGGCAATAGTATAGTAACATCCTTTGCAAATGATACAAAGATCAGAAAAATCAGTGATTCAAGAGTTGGAGGCCTTGTAGAGGGACATGAACAGAATATACAAATGGTCAGAAGAGAGCATCACCACATTTAACACTGAGAAATTCCAGCTCTTGAGATATGGTAGAAATGAGGAACATAAACAGATGGCATATTATGCTGTGGACAGAAAAGAAATTCAGAGAAGCATGAAAGTGATAGATTTGGGGTTATAATGACTGATGTGAAATTTGAGACAAAATCAGATTGTAATAAAGCAAAAACAGTCATGGACAGGTACTAAGAACCTTTAACAGAAGGGATAAGATGGTAATGAATAATGATTCCCCTTTTGAAAACACTGATCACACCAAAACTTCAATACAGCTCAGTCTTGACATCCCCATACAAGAAGGAAGAAATTAATAAACTAGAAGGTATTCAGACATTTCACAGCCAAGGTTGATGGCTGCAAAGAACTCAACTACTGGGAAAGACTCTGTAAACTAAATCTGTACTCCTCCAGAAAGAGGAGGAGGTACACCATAATATATACATGGAAAGTGATTGAAAAACTGGTACCAAACCTCAAACTAAACCCAGTTACTATCCAAACAACACTGGAAAATAGGAAACGCAGAATGTGTAGTGTTCCCAAATTAAAGGCCCAATAAGGGACTTCCTCAACACTGAAGGAAAACAACTTGGTTGTCAAGGAACCAAGACCTTTTAACTAGCTTCCAAAAGACATCAGGAATGTCACAGGGGTCAAAGCTGAAGTCTTCAAAAGAAGACTAGATGCCTGGCTCAGGATGGTACCAGATGAGCTGGGTGTATCTGGCTATGCGTAATGGAGTGTGTAAGAGAGCAACTTGATCCTCCACCAAGCCAGGTTCAGAGATGGGGCCACCAGCTTGAGCTTTGTGTTAAGAAAAACCAATGTATGGAACTGCTATGAGGTTGAGGTGTATATATGCAGTAGGGTGTTCCACTTTTATCAAGTTGTGAATTTCACTACACTTTGCTCTTCCCGTACACCTTATGATCTGTAAAGCATATGTATCAAATTTGAAGCAAATTGAACACCATTTAGAGGTTGCACACTTATGTCACCTCTGATACCTTAGCCCTTTGTAACCAAATCTTGAGAACGTCCCAACTTCCTACATATTGTAATGTTTTCTTTTCTTTCATAGGTACAAAAAGTGTTGCAAATGGGAAGAATGATGATCTGGCTGATTGAAAAGACCAGTTGAAGAGCTCTTAGGAGCAAGATTGCCATCCTGGGAGCAAGTCCTCCTCTGCTTTATGTACCATCACCTGGAGCTGAAGGAAACAATCCCCCTTGCCATCAAGTCTACGAGTATCAAGCTTCAAGAAGTTTGGAAGAAGGCGAATATACCTGTGAAGACAGAGGAGAACATTAGAGCTGCTATACTAAAGCTGTACAAAGAGTACCATAACTTGAAGAAGAAGTTGAGAGAGAGAGAGAGAGCCATTATGAAGCATCAGGTGTGGAAGGGAGACCTTGCTGACCTTTTCAACATCGCTTGTCAAGGTGTGATGAGCATGAGTTCAGTTCTGGAGGAGGACAAGGTTTTCTTGTCCTCCCAGAGGGAGGACAGAATGAGTTCTTCAGTGACTGGGGTGGATAGGAAACACACCATGGCAGTCAAATGGAAAGAAGCAGCAGCTAAGAAACTTGAACTTCGAAAATGAAAGCATGCTGAAGAAGCTGAAAAGATCTCTGAGAAAATGAAGCTGGATAGCACATCCTCTAGCTCAATGGTGACAACAGATGATGATGAAGATTTTGCTGCTCCATTGGCCTCTAAGTCACCTTGTTCCAAGAACACACTTGATCCAACACTCGTGGCTACTTGGGATAGAGAACAACTCTCTATTTGACAAGCAAGCACTTCCTTCATTGCAACTGCTAAAAGTCTCGGACAAGATGTATTGCAGATTATTATTTCGCCATCAACTGTTCATTGACATGTGCCAAGTATTGAGAGAAAATGGCCAAACAAACTTGAGGAGTCAATCTTCAAAGATCCACCTCTCTTAGTTCTACAATGGGACAGCAAGCTACTACCCCAAGCTGCTGGTGGAAGCTCTAGAAGCTTGGAAGACAGAGTAGCTGTTGTGGTAACAAGGAAGGAGTTTGAGCATCTTCTTGGAGTGCCTGTTGCCCAGGATGCTACTGGTGAACAAATGGCTTGAGCTGTCATTCAGGAGCTGCAACGATTTGGAATTCAGGACCACATCATTGGCCTCTCATTTGACACTATGGCGTCCAATACTGGACTTCTGCAAGGGGCATGTATGAGGATTGAACAATTCCTTGGTCGGTTGCTCTTGTGGTTGCCTTGCCATCACCACATTTATGAGCTCATTTTGAAGGTGGTCTTTCATAAGTCCCTGGGGCCAACAAGTGGTCCTGAAATCCTGTTGTTTCAATGATTTCAGCAGTATTGGGACTTTATTAACAAAAATTGTTTCAAAACCATGATTGATGAAGAGCCAGCCACTTGGTACTTGGAAGAAGAATGAATCAGGATGATGAGTTATCTTCATGGAGTCATTGAAAGTTCATGTCACCCGAGAGAAGATTGAGGAACTCTTCAAGCTGTCGCTCCTTTTCCTTGGAGGCTGGGGTGGAGCTGAGTTCTCCTTCAGGACTCCAGGAGCCCATCATCAAGCCAGGTGGATGGCAAAAGCTGTGTGCTGAAAATGGTTTTGTTCCAGGAGCAACTGGAACTCACCAACAGAGGTGAAGGGATTGCATGATGTGGCCCTTTTTACATGTTTCATTTATGTCCAGTTCTGGCACGAGGCAGTGGTCAGTAGGTGGGCCCCGAAAAATGACCTAGACATGATTCAAATGTTGATTTCATATCTGAACAAGGACCTGGGCCAGGCTGCCTTGAGAGTTGCCAAAAGGCATCTATGGTATCTCTTGGAGACTCTAGTTGGCTTGGCTTTCCTTGATGAATGGATATCACCAAATGAGAAAGAAAAGATGTTCCAGGCCTTGAACAAACCTGTGTTGAGGAAGGAACTCAAGGACAAAGACATTCTTTGGCATTGGGGATGTTGACAATGGAGAGGAGTACACCAAAAATGATGGCTTGAGAGAGTCAGTCAATGCGCTGAAAGTCGTAAATGACACAGTGGAGAGGGGAATTACATTAATCAAGCAATTCAATGAATCAGTCAAGGATGAGAAACAAAAACCATTCTTGTTGCGGATTGTTGAACATCATCAAAAGGAGGTGCTGAAAAGAACCAAGGCAGGAATGTCCTTGTACCAATTCAAAAAATTTATTCAGATTTTCTGATTTTAATACTGGAGTTTTTCATTTTCTGTGGTTCCAAGGGAGAATTTTTTCGTAACACTGAAGAAAATTGTTTATTGTAAAAGGTTCAAATGTGTGCAACCCCTAAATATCACTTAATTGTTTTCAAAGTTGGTGCACATCTTTCTTACATGAAAAGGAATAAAAGCACAAGCAAAGTGGAGAAAAATATTGACCTTTGATATTTTCCTCTGTACAAGTGAGACACCCTAATATGCAGTGACATACATAAGGGGGGGGGGCATTAGGCCCCCTATTGTAAAAATTACTACTCTCATTAAAGATATTTGAAAAAGAAATTTTCAAAAATTGATAACTTTGCAACATTCACCACAAAAAAAAAATATTGGTCATATGGAATTTATTTCATGGTTACCAGGATATGTCATGAACTCAAAAGCAATTTTGGCTGGCTTAGGAATACACACACACACACACACACACACACACACACACACACATTAATTTGTACAAATTTAATTTTTTGCCTATAAATTGGAAATAAAATACAACTGAAGCCTTGTAAGATTTTGATTCCAAATCAATCATCATCAATTTTGAACACACACAATAAATATATATGCGTGTGTATATATATTATATATATATATATATATAATGTCTGTGTGTGTGCCCCCCCCCCCCCCCCCCCCCTTTTATAAATTTCAAAACTATCAGGAATCTGAAAAGTCAAAAGTCTACAGCCATAAAGCCATGTTTTGATGTGTGCCAATCACCATCAGTCTTGCCCCAGATCACTTGCTGGTGGGTTGTCCAGCAGTTTTACTCCATATTTTTAACTTTATAAGTGTTAGATTTTAATATTTCTCCATTTTAATGTTTTATAAAAGTGTGAACCCTCATAATGGTCAACCCTTGTCTTTTGTAAACTTGTGTATTTATTTTTAATGCACTAAAATGATGCAAAAAATCTGAAAATTTTAAAAATCCCAAACCCTGATGGTCCCTAGTTCTTCAAATTTTTTGTAGTCAACTGTGTGTGTGTATATATGTATACGATGCAAAACCACAAGGGAAAAGAAAAGTGATTCCAAGGCCTTTTGTATATTCAGATGTATGCCTTGTCTGAATACAGAAAAGGCCTTGGAATCATTTTTTCTTTTTCCTTGTGGGTTTGCATCATTCATTTATTTCACGTTTAATTGTGAAATTCATCATGTATGTATGTATGTATGTATGTAGTGGATCGACCAGAAATAGACCAACAAATAGACAGACAAATTCTTCTTCCATGCCTTCATCAAACATTCTTGGAAAGTACACGTGGGCAAGGAATCAGAAAACAATGAAGCATTTGTTTTTCTTCCAAAGGCCACCAAAAGTGAGCCCTTGGCAACTAAAGGACGCTGGGACAAGGTGTTTCAAGATTTGGCATGAAAGTCTGTGTCACTGAAGTAATATAAGTGAGTTTCCACTCGCACTCTCACACACACAATCTCCACTTTTACGAGCAACACTCATCCATCAACCACCCTCTGGCTTCCTGCCTATGGTCTACAAGGTCAGCCTTCAAGTTTCTCTACCGTCTAAGAGAGAGATTCAGCACCTCAGGCCTACATCTGCAAGATCATTTATAGGCCATCCTGCACCTCGAGAAGTAACATCACCTCAGGCCTATGTTCTATGCAGCCTACATCAAACATCTCCATCATCTTGAGAGGCTTAACAGTTAATAACTCTCGAGCCTATGGTAATTGTATCCTCTTCAACCCTCCTTCAACAGAGTTTTCCATCGTCCCAGTAAGATAAGTGCATCCTTTTTTAAGTACTTTCGTGAAGCCTACATTAGCTTACTGCTGATGGTAGACTATACCCCCAAGTGTAGCATTCCAACTAACTCTCGTTAAAGCAGTAGTCCTATTTCCTAATTCCTATTACCCATTCAAGTGTCCTTCAGAACTGTAATTTCGCGTATTATTGTGTTCATTTATATGTTTGTGATAACTTAATTTCTCTTACTACAGGCCTAATTCATTTACAGTGTACATCCCTTCAAATTATCATTAGGCAACATCTTGTTTCTATAACACTGGGGAACACAACTTTTGGTGACTTAGATGTTAGACCTGTTTCTGGGTATATTGAGGTCGCTGATTCTAAAAATGACATTAGTTTTTCTCTCCATCAGCTCTGCTTATCAAAATATTATATATATCTATATATTTTCTATATAATGTATATAATATTATATAATTGCTGACTGGCAATCACTGTTGTTGTCAATTGAATACAAAAGTATGATGAATGTTGGCAAAAATAGTGTATTAACATCAAACAAGCATAAGGTACGAAAAATATTTATTAAATTCAAACAAGCTTGAGACATGAATGGCAAAAAAAGTTCTTTCATTGAGACATCTCACATAAACTGCGTTTCTGAGATTTCTTGCAATGAGATGTGCCAGGACATTCGCGTTGGATGCTCCAGCAGTAATCTGCCATCATGTGAGTATCCCATTGTCCGCGGTACCATTCTTCCCATGGTCCTTAGTTCTTGGTGAAATCGTTCACCCTGTTCCTCGCTTAGATCACCGAGGTTATCTGGGAAACGATCCAAATGACTGTGGAGGTAATGCAGTTTGATGCTCATTTTACAGCCAAGTTTACAAAAAGGAGAGAGCATATTCTCCACTAGTTCACCGTAGTTATTGGCCTTATAGTTCCCAAGAAATTCTTCACAACCATACTAAACGATGACCACGCATGTGCCTCAATGTTGTCCATTGAATCTTGGAAATGCGGGTCTTTCATGAGTTCCCGGATCTGTGGTCCATCGAAAATACCTGCCTTCAGCTTTTCCATGCTCAGCGCAGGAAATTTTCTACATATGTAGCCAAAACACGTCCCATCTCTGTTCAAAGCCTTTATAAATTGTTTCATCAAACCTAGTTTGATGTGCAGTGGTGGCAATATGATCCTTTCTCTGTCAACCAAAGCTTCTTTGATGATATTTTTTTCTCCAACCACCATGTTTTCTCTGAGGCCACTGTCTTCTCACCCAGTATTCATCTTTAGCTCTACTGTCCCAGAGACATATAAAGCACGGGTACTTGGTGTACCCGCTCTGCTGGCCCAGGAGAAAATTCACCATCTTCAGATCCACACAGATCACCCATTGGTGGTCTCGGTATGATATATTTTCTAGGACTAGGGCGACTGTCCTGTGCTCTTCTCTCATACTGACTGAGTGACCAATTGGGATTGATCTGTATCTGTTGCCATTGTGTAGAAGAACACATTTTAGGCTCCGTTTGGAGCTATCTATGAATGACCGCCATTCACTTGGTGTGTATTCCAATATGCCCATTTTCATCAGCAATCCGCGCACATTGTTGCAGAAAACTAAATCGTTCTCTTTTGAGAAGAAGGGCAGTAAATCCTTTTCTCTGTCATGATATAACGTGATTTTGGTTCCCGGCAGCAGTAAATTTTTTTCTCCCAGCCTGGAAGCTAACAATTCAGACGATTTCTTCGAAAGACTTAAGTCCCTTATGAGGTTGTTTAATTCGTGTTGACTAAAACCTTCTGCAACTGATGATGGTCCTTCGAAATCACTGTCATTTTGCCCACATATGCTTTCTTTGTCGGTAGCAGATTCATCATCATCTTGAGGGAGCTCTGGAAGATGGCTGAATGATGGGACAGGTATCTCATCTGAATGTGAAACAGGCCGTCTAGCTGAGTCTGTCAGGATACATCCATTTACTCTGGTTACGTCCATTGCAGTGATGTAGGTCTCGAGACCTAATTTGCAGATCTCGAGACCTAATTTGCAGATCTCGAGACCTAATTTGCAGATCTCGAGACCCAATTTGCAGATCTCGAGACCCAATTTGCAGATCTCGAGACCCAATTTGCAGATCTCGAGACCCAATTTGCAGATCTCGAGACCCAATTTGCAGATCTCGAGACCCAATTTGCAGATCTCGAGACCCAATTTGCAGATCTCGAGACCCAATTTGCAGATCTCGAGACCCAATTTGCAGATCTCGAGACCCAATTTGCAGATCTCGAGACCCAATTTGCAGATCTCGAGACCCAATTTGCAGATCTCGATCTCGGTCTCGGTTTTTCTCCGCGAGACCTCTCGAGATCGTAATGAAAAATACATATTATTGGCATACTCATGATGGTGGCTTGGTTGAACAAACACAATTCAGAATGTTTATGAAAGTTTGTAAAAGTAACGGACTCTAGGTATTCACTAATCAGTCACCCTGTTTTGAGTTGCCACGTTTGTCTTGCGGGGGGGGGGGGTCAATTTTTTTTTAGGTTGGTGCTACAAAAAATATGCCCCCCCAATAGAGAATTATATATATATAATGGGTGCGGCAAAAATAACGCCCTTTTTAGTTTATTCTCTTTTATTGAAGGAAATAAATCAATTACAGCATTTTAAGCGAAATAATAAGGTTTTTAAGAAAAATACAGCATTTTAAGAAAAATAATAAGTACTTTCTCAGTAAAAACTAAAAAATAACAAAATGATACAATATAAAACTAAAAAATTATACTGTATAAAACTATAAAGATACAATTATTAAAAGGGCGTTACTTTTGCCGCACCCGGGTATATAAGTATATATTATAAGGCCACTCAGTGTTGCCAAACAGCGTGTCAACCTCTGTGGCATGATAAAAACGATTATCTTCCCATCCAATATATATTTGAAAAATAAAATGCTTCACACAAAAATAATGCAAGAAATACAGCATAAAGAAAACAGTACCGATAAATTCAATACAGCATAGAATAACTCGACAACCCTTCACATCACTTATATTTACAACGTACCAATTTGTAGAACAAATCGCAAATGCCAATTGTAAATGTTAAAAAATGACATCATCAGTGATGTCACGGCGGAACTTTTATCACGCCACACCTCCCCTTAAGCTGAATTTATTTTGTAAATTTTGTTTCCTAATCAGTTTTTGGCACGTGCTGTTAGCGACCGTGTGTAGTTTAGTTTTGTATTCCATTTTATGAATCTCATATTTTAGACAACTGCTCTCCAATAAAGTTTTGGCACCAGAAAAGGATAAATTCCCATCACTGGCCAATATTGCCATGACTGTTTTAACAGTGCCTGCCTCTAGTGCTCCAATTGAGCGTGTATTTAGCCATGGAGGCATAATAATGAGGCCCCACAGAAGTCGAACTTCAGCAGATCTTCTGAGCATGCTGATGTTCCTTAAGTGTAATGAGCACCTATCATGTTTTAAATAAATGCACAAGTCAAACATCTGTAACAGATATAAAAGAAGTAAATAAATAAGAAGTACGTGTGTATATATATATATATATATATATATATATATATATATATATATATATATATGAAAATTATTTCACGAAGGTAACACGTGAAAAATATTTATGATGAATAAAACCACGAAGGAAAGGAAACACAAAATGGTGCTCAAGCGCTTGAGCACCATTTTGTGTTTCCTTTCCTTCGTGGTTTTATTCATCATATATATATATATATATATATATATGCATATAACTGCAATGACCGCGCAGAAACGTTCCTTAACACTTATGTCGTTTCTATTCATTTATATACTGCGCGGTCATTGCAGTTATATGCGCATATTCACGATTTGCGAGGGTGCCCTCTCAGGGCATTGGTTTCTGCCCTATGTGGGAGAATTTCGATTTGTGATTGAGTGAGGTCCGTAGCATAATGGTAGAGCGTCCGACCGGCAATTGGAAGGCCCTGGGTTCGATTCCTGGGTGGTTCGCCTCATTTTTCATTATTCGTTATCTCTCCTCCTCGTGTGCAGAAACGTTCCTTAACACTTATGTCGTTTCTATTCATATATATATATATCCATTTGTTAATTTATAGGCTACACTTTTTGCATTCAACACACTACATCTGAGAAAGTAGTTATTAGTTTATTAATATACTTAACATAGTCTAATTTCCATAGTAGTGTAAAACAAATTGAAAGGGCATGAGCTTGGTCTCGATCTCGGTCTCGAATTTTAAGGGTCTCAATCTCGGAAGGTAGATCTCGATCTCGAACCTTTGATCTCGGTCTCGATCTTGGTCTCACAGGATCAGGTCTCGGTCTCTGTCTCAGTCTCGGACTTGGTGGTCTCGACTACATCACTGGTCCATTGATGCCCTTTATATTCACCAAACAAAAGTAACAGTCATCACTGTGGTTTCTCTGTTCTCTCCATACCATTGGTATACCAAATTTCAGGCACCTCCTCTTTCCGTTGGTCCATTGCCGCAGATGCTCCGTACACATTTTACACACAACATGAGGAGCCCATGGCTTATCTTGGTCCCCTAGTTGTACTTTGAAATAGGCAAAATAAGCTTTTTTCACAAAATCAGTAATAGTTTTTCTCTGTTCAATGAACGTGTACTCTCCGCAGATAAAACAAAACACATCTGGATGATTTAAACACTTTCTTCGTGATGAAGCCATGTCAACACCTGTAACAGGAAAGAATTCACGTTAGTACATGTACAATACACATGCAAAACAGCAACATCAGCAAAATCATAGCTACAATTTAATTATACAGATGCATTTAGATTTACGAGCAACTCATAATACCGTTCCAGAAGGGTAATAAAGTAGGTAATGACGTATGCAATATCTCAAACACTAGAGCTGCTAGAACAAAATGGATATTATTTTCTGAATCAGTGGCATGAAAATATCCAGAATAAGGTCTAAAATCTCAGGCACCAAGAAAGAAAATTTTTTTTTGTTCCCCAGTGTAATCCATCTAAGGTGTACCAACTTAACATTATATAACTACCTTTATGAAAATGATCATATTTCTCTCAGCTATCATTAGGCCTATCGATAAACGTGTCATCAATCCATTATTATTAGGCCTATTCAGTTGTTCTATGTTCATCCATGCAATTATTTAGCCTACTTAATTAGTGTCACATATTCCATTCACTGTACTAAACGCACGTACATTACTTATATCATTTACTAGGCCCATTCAATGTACCATTTTGCATGCCATTTTTATATCAACGAATGTATTACATGTCAATTTAAGCTATTAACCATTCATTTTATTAGCTAATTTCCATGTCATCAGCATAACGTAAAGGCTAGCCTAATCACTGTCAATTCTCTGGTGAATCACTGTGACAATTAACATATTTATTTTTTAATAAACTACAAAACTATAAGGTGTCTTATATAACCTTAACATTAATTTGTTCAGGAGTAATCTGAACTGGTGATCCCGAAGCAATTTGAATCACTCGGTATTATTATAGTAGGCCTACGCCTTAGACACTTTCAATTGGTGATACTTTACATCATAAATTATTAACCCAGCCTATCATTAATAAGCATCAGTCATTGCATCAATTAATCACTAGCATACAATTAAATCAGTCACCTTAAACGCTAAAACTAGGTCCACTATATATATATATATATATATATATATATATATATATGAAAATTATTTCACGAAAGTAACATGTGAAAATATTTATGATGAATAAAACCACGAAGGAAAGGAAACACAAAATGGTACTCAAGCGCTTTTCGTCTAATGACATCCTGAGGATGTCATTAGACGAAAGCGCTTGAGCACCATTTTGTGTTTCCTTTCCTTCGTGGTTTTATTCATCATATATATATATATATATTTAGTCCTATGAAGTACTGCCCACAGTTGGGATAATAGATTGATGACTGAAGAAGTAGGTAGACTAATTAGAAAGATAATGAAATAGGAGTGCAATGCAAGCAAGTATTTTTTTGTAAGAATGCATTTGCATCACTCACCTACTGGATATGTACTTTGTTAATGGGGTCATGGCAGCTGCTGTTAGTTGCTGAGAAGGGAGATTGAGCTCCCAGTGAGGACCACACAGAGGGCCCTCCATTGAGTGAAAATAATCTTTTAATTTCAACACCACATGCACTGCCAAGAGTAAGAGAAATCAGAGCGTGCAAGTTCACAGTTTTGGTGATTGAGATTGTCAGTTTGCTCCTAATAATTTAAAATTGGGTTCTCACCTTTATGATCTCTTGGCACAGCCAATCTGCCTGTTTTAAAGACTTGCTTATTCCTCTGAAGATTTAAGAGCCCAGTAAAGCCTAAAGCTTAAGGGCCAAGTTAAATAAAATAAATAGTTGAGCTTCATAATTATTCATGTCATTGTAAATTGAAAAAATTTATTTTATTATTATTAATAAAGGTTATTCTATCTATCTAAGAGAAGTACAGCCTCCTCCATCCAGTTTATTCAGAAAAACACAAAAATAACCCTTACGATGTTGATTGCATCAGCAAACAAGTTTTTACAGGTAACAAATGAAAACGTGAACCATTTTATTAATTGTATAGTACCAATGTGCATCCAGAACCAACTAAACACTGACAAAAGAAAATATTACTACAAACAAAAAAAGTATTGATCCCATATCACATTACCATATCATTACCATATCACATTACCAGACGATGGAAACAAGACTTATAAAATCAAAAGGACTTGCATAAACTAATGCAAATCAAGGATTGTTAGTTACAGGGGCAATGTCAATGAGTGGTTACCAGAGCTGGGCACCGCAAACTCAAAATCACTTCCGCAATCGCAAATCCGCAAACTCAAACCTTACCTTCCGCAACCGCAAATCCGCAAACTGCTTGCCATTTTTGGTGCCGCAAACGCAAACCATATTTCCAATTTTTACAGTGCTGGGCACTTCCACAAACACTACCGCAAATTCCGCAATCGCAATTTTAACTATAAAAAGTATTGTAGTAATGCCTAGTTAAGAATATTAATTTTTGTTTAGTTAAGATTATAATGTTTAATATAAATTTACTAATAATTGTGGAATTACGATAAAGTATGTTTGTTAGATTGTAATTGTTTAAAATGGGAAGAGTTGGCAATCCTGAACAAAGGCCAACAGAGCGGACTACCCCCAAAAGGAGTCAGTCTTTCAGTAGCGCGATAAGCGTAAAGTTGGGGCCATGTAATCTAAACATCAAATTAATTATTTTGTGCCCCTCTCCGACGTGAATTATTATAGTAAAATGTTCTACTCGCATCCCCTCAAATTAATTAAAGCATTTTTGGAATTAAATAAAATGTTAACAAGCATTTAAATAGAGTATTAATGAAACCCCCTTCCCCCTTCGTGTTGTAATGGCTTTCATAGTCTCGGCGTGGCTACCATGAAGCTATATGGTACAGTGAAAACGAGTGTAGAGAAACCAAGCGATAAATGTAATAGAGAACAGAAAGCAAAGTAAATAAGGAAGAAAGTAAATAAATAAAAGTGATCACAACAGTATCCAAAACATTAAAGAGGTATAAAAAGTTTTTATATCTTTTAAATGTTTAATGTTTTAGCCTTGTTTTTATTAAAAACAAGGCTAAATAATTTATTACAATAAATCACTATTGTAGAAGAAATAAAAATACTACATATATTGATATATTATATTGAACAAAAACACCTCTTGCAAGTAAATAGTAAATAAATTAAATAAATTTAATCATTTGAATTTCATAAATTTTGAGACTTAGACACGTTAGAGAAGACTGTACTGTAACTGTAGTAACTGTCTTGGCCAGTGACTACGTGGGAAATTTGCGGAAAGATTTGCGTTTGTGGTCTTAGTTCCGCAACGCAAATTCACTAATTTGCGATGACTTTGCCCCAAACGCAAATCTGCAAATGAAAAACATACTTCCGCAATTGCGGAATTTGCGGTTTGCGGAAGTGTTTGCGGAAGTGCCCAGCTCTGGTGGTTACCCAAATTATGTAAACCTGATAAGTCCCAGATGTGTCATTTTATACTCCAAACACACTATTCTTTATATCACAGTTATTAAAAGTGTTCAATGTTCATGGCTTAATCACTACAAAAGTAATGTTTATAACAGAAATGTGTTAACTCTGGCTTCAGCATTTGTACAGGTATTGGGGGGAGAAAAAGCTTTGTCCAAATTCACTTCAATAAGCAAATGTCTCAGCCAATAACAAATACCTGATAAAGAAAAAGCCAACAACATTTAGGGCTTATCCCCAACACTGGCATCAGTGGACCCACAGGAATCAATGAGTGCAATGATGCCAGAAAGGAGAGTAAATTTAATAACAATAATAATAAGGTTTTAAAATTTTGGATATGTTTGCATTAATATGTTATGTTGCTCATAAGATAGTTAAAAATAAAATTTAGTTCACAGCCTGTGAATGCTCAAAATCCATTGTGATAATATTGATAACTGAAGTTAGGTTTTTCAACAAGATCTTTATAAAGGAAATCAGGCATTCAAAAATGATTGATATTTACATGACAATTTTAAGTGATCCAACCAAGTTAGACAGCCCTTATAATGGTTAAGCAATACAAAACACCAATGATAAAAACCATACTATATGGTCATTGGTCACCCACCACACTGTCAAGGAGAAGTGAGATACTTTCTTTTCTCAAGTAATGGACATATAATTGCCTCAAAATTCTGATTATTCTCTATACGGAGAGAATTTTAAATTTTATAATCAATTAAAAAGGAAAGAAACATTTTTTGTAACTCTGAAGCCCTGGTTTTCCAAGAAGCCTCTAGCCCAATGGAGATTACTGATAACCTCCCAGGCTCTACAGAGGGGTTTGGGAGCTCTCAGGAATCCTTCCTAACTATGCAAACTCTTACAAATCTTGTGGTTTTAACCACATCTCGATAAACCAGTTTATTAAAAGGATGCCCAACAGATTGAGTGTGAAACATCACAAAGTTTGTATTCCATTTTCCTGCATGCATTTAGTCCAAAGAGGTCTTGCATTTAACCTCGCATAAAACAGTGAGATCCCAATTTTTCAACTATTCTTTTCACAGCCTTAGGAAACATTTGTATGTGGAATATAGGGGCCTACAATATTTGCTTGATATCTGGTTTTTAAACCCTATAGGAGCATGCCACAAGGACTGTTTTAAGTATCGCAGATTGAGATTATCGCAGATTGAGATGACTTTGTTTACTTTTGAATTAATACTTGTTGGGTCTAATTTCATTTTATGAGTATCTTTATTACTACTACTATTATTATTATACTTAGGCCTATGCAAAGTTGGCTGATTTGTAACTACTTAAATACTGTATAATGAGGACTGTAATTTAATTAATTTTTCTTGTATAAATTTTTTATTTTTTATTTTTTATTTTTTATTTTTTATTTTTTATTTTTTCTACCCCTTTCCCCACTCTAATAAATATATTCTTAACTACAGGCTATTTATTATGTTGGACTTGGGTTATGGATTGCCATACTCGATCTGTTTACTGGTCATCACCGATCTTTGGATAGTATCTTCAAATATCAAGTAAGAAAAATTATTTTAAAAAAAATAAAGGGACATTTGTAAATAGAAATTGGTTGCTCTAATAAGTACCATTTAGTTTCTTCAATTCTGTACAAGATTTGCAGAGCTGTGCATGCTAACTGATAAATATAGCACCACTAATGCTAACACTAATAGTTTTTAAAATTAGCAGTATTAATACTAATGCTAATTTTGGCACTAATTTTTATGAAATGTATAGCTACCGTAAGTACTATTTTTTGAATAATAATAATGCATTTGTATATATTTGTGTGTGTGCTATTATCTTTTATAGTGTCAAATGGGAACAAAATTATATCTTTAAAATGATTATTGGGTATTCAAGAAAATTGTTTAATTTGATATTTATAATTAAACTTATTTATTAGAAAGACATTGTTCTCCTTTACATACTCAGTTCAGGAAACTGTTTATTATTATACATTCAATGTTCAGCATTATGCACCAAAAGCAATGTAATATAGAGAGTACCATTCTAAGACTATTCATTTTAATTTATATTTGTGCTTAGCACCTAACATTGCCTACAAATGTAGTGATGCTGCTGCTGCGGTGGCTGCGTAGGCTGTAGTCCCCAAGTATCTGTGTTGTCGAACCACCCAGCACCTTTTCACGTTTCTGGGTTTGTGATAGTCAAGAGACTGGGCAAAGATGTAGTCTCCTCTGGTATCTAGGAATGCCTCTCTTGTCAGTGGTTTATTTCCAGGAGATTATTCAGGTCCAACTCGCACGTTAACTGTAAAGGACTTCCCCCAGTTCAGGTGTCTAAATCCAACTCTCCAATGAGTAGGAGAACCAACCACTCAAGAGTCCAAGAAAGGGCTGGAATTCAAAGGTAGACCTAATAGAAGTAAACTACTATGTTTGTTTTTCTCTCTATTATATGAGGGGTCCCGCGTCTTAAGGTACGTAAGTGCTAAAATTAAAATTTGCCAGAAATCACCTCCAAAGTTCAGCAATATTCTGGCAATAGTATCTCTTATTAATTGAGCTAGAACGTTCATTTTTGGCTAAATTAGAGTTCTAAGTATGCTAATGAAGATGTTGAGAGTTTTTGGAATAGATTTTCATATTTTGTTTATTTAAAAAAAAAAAAATTATTTTCTTATGCCAAACTTTGGGTGTGATTTCTGGCACAGAATGATTCCATTGATTTTTCATCACTATCACTAGCATGGTGAGACATTGCTGCACATGTTGATAATAGTTAGAAGCCAGGTGAATAGAATAATCCACACAATATGAGTACAAACATGATGCCTGCTAACAGCAACGCGAGTCTTAAGGTACTGGTGGGATGTTTGTGTCGTGTCCCTCTCGGTGCGTGGAGTGGGTGGCCAATCAGAAAGCAGTGTGGTGTGGCTGCCATGTTTTCATTGGCTCGCGCTGCTCCTGCTGTTCCCGCCACCCACATCTGGGTGGCAGAGCCCAGCTGGTGATAGAGGTGAAAAAAGTAGTTTGCTTCATAAGGTTTTCAACCATACTTCTAGTGTCATAAGGTCATTATAACCCAAATCATGTGATAGAGGAAGGGTGAAAATAGTTATATCCATCAAAAACACGTTTTTGCCTGTGGTGGCACTTAGGTACCTTAAGATGCGTGACCCCTCGTATCTGAAATAAACAATTATTCAGTGTGAAAGTATAAACATAACAAAAAGACTGGCAATGAATCACAATTGACAAAACCTCTGGAAAACCAATAACACTTAGTGAGATTTGGCAGAAAGGATAGAAAGCAAGTGGGAGACAAGTACCGGAAATGACCTGCACAGAATGTTAACCCCCATCCCAGCCTAGCTACCCTCCAAACTTGACCCCCGACTTATGACCTGAGTTTCAATTTCTTTATACCCTTAGACACTTTATACACTGGCTAGTTAGTAGGGTTAGGGTCACCAGCCTGATTCCAGGGCAGATCCCAGTGGCCAATTGTGGTTGACACAACCTCAATGGACTGCGTAGCTCCCACTGGATTGGATCCACAATCCAAGCCTGATGAATCTTGACCACGTGAGTTGAATCCCAACTGGTTGCCTAGACAACACAAGATTATTAGTTACATGCACCATTAATCACAATAATAACATGCAGACAATTAATCAACAAACATTAACTGGAATCATGCCTTCATAATTGATCATTTGGAAAACATAATTTACTCATGAAATCAAAACACACAAATAATAAATAACCAACATAAAAATAACTACAAAACACTGACAATTATGGCAAATCTATCTCACACGAGTTAATCAACCTATAATCACTGCCAAACAAGCATGGGTAAAACCCTAACTCTGGAATAATGTGACTGGTGTCCTATAATAATGATAATAGGTTCTGTAGCTAGTTACATGACTGGATTTGACTAAAGGAAACTCCAGGGCTCCAGCATGCACTGTAAACTGGGCAATAAGTAAAGGTCAGGTCTGATGTCTGATTCTAACCTGGCTGGATTTATTACACCTATCTATACTCAGTCACAGTTTCAAAAAACCTATATATATATATATGTCTACTTTTAATAATAATAATAATTAATACTAATAATGATGGTGAAATACAAATGACAACACTACAATAACTAGGAATAAGAATTATGAACAAGTCTTTATTCCTATTGTATATTGGCCAAGGATTACAAGCTAGAGCACTTAACATCATACCTTTTAAAGGCTTTCAAAAGGACACGTCTGTATTAATCTCAGCCTGTCTATCTGGCAATCTATTCGGGTTTCATAACCTTTTAATAGGCTTCCAAGATCAAATACAGGCTAGCAATTACAATACTTTTACAGTTAACAGGATTACTAACTAGACTCCTGTGGGGGGAGAAGAACCAGATAGGACTCGAAAATTAGGGTGGGGGTTTTGTGAAAAACTCCACAACCCCAAAAGGGGGATTTGAAAATCAGGATGGGGTTGAGAAACTTCACAACCCCCACATTCCTTCCCCCTAAGAAAAAAAAAACCCTCACAATTCTTTCTTCCCCAATGTTCCCTAATGCATCTATAATAATAATAGTAATGATAATGCATCTAAGGATAATGCATCTATTGACAATCTAAACATGGGAGTATACATTGCAAAAGTTATTTCATCAAAACAATGCTGACCCTCCCAGTTAGTTAACTTAACATTAACACTCAATAGTACCACAAATTATGACACTTATTTGATAACAATTGCTTCACTCAAACTGGCCAATTATAACAAATAAGGAAAACTATTTACATAAGCAAATTAACTTAACAAAATGCCCAAATCTCACTATTACCAGAGCTGGGCAGTATTTAAATACATTTGTATTTAAATACGTATTTAAATACATTTGTGTATTTAGAACTGTATTTATAAATACATTGTTTTTCATGTATTTAAATATAGTATTTAAATACTTTAATGAGTATTTAAATACAATGTATTTAAATACTCAAAATATAAAAATGTAAATGCTTTTACTGGTTTAATACACGTTCTGTACTAGCACAGTACGACGCGTCGACAGTGTAGTACAGCATGGTTCATGTTTCAATGTATCAGTTCAATCAGTTGTGTGCCACTCTTAGTCGAAAGCGGTTGATTTCTTTATCGTGTGTGTCATGGCTTCAACAAGCAAATCCGGTGAATCAAACAAACAGTGATATATCTGCAGATAACAATTTAAAATGTATTTACAAATGTATTTAAATACAATTGATGTATTTTGTATTTAGTATCTAAATACATTCGTAAAATGTATTTAGTATTTAGTATTTAAATACATTTCTCCCATGTATTTAGTATTTAGTATTTAAATACATTCAATGTATTTATTGCCCAGCTCTGACTATTACATTAATCAATTTGGTACCACTAAACATTATACGTTAATTCCAGAATATTGTAGCTACCACTAAACATTATACATTACTTCCAAATATGTACATGGTAAATACTGGCATTTTCTTTTTCAGCACCACTTTCATTGCACTTAACCTACACATTGTTCACTGGTATAACCACCTTGTTTCTGGCACAACCTACAGCTTCTGCCCAGAGCACTTCCAACCCCCTTTTGGGTCACAACATTTACTGTTTTTGCTTGATTCACTTTACTCTATATATTTCCCTTAACACTGGATCAAGAGACCAGGACCCATAAATTTGATTGTAGTGTTCTTCCCACACTATACCATGGGGAAATCTGGCAAATAAACCCCTTTGTTCATCCACCACTCTAGCCAGGTGTCTTCAATCACAAATCATCTGGGAATTCAAGTTGGTTTTTTATTTTATTTTTTTTAACTTTTTTTTTTTAACCAGAGTATCAGTAGGAACAGTGAAAAAAAGAAAAGAAGGAAAACCAAATCAAGGCTAGAAGTGCCACCTTATTCCTGTCAAAGGAAACCAAATGAAAGAAAAGAATGGGCCAAATCCTCACTCTAACCACCCCAATTTTTTTAAACTACTGGAATGTCAATTAGTAGTAAGCCAGTAGCATGCATCATTCCATATCTTTCCCTCAGAGGTTTATCCCTGCTGCTTACTCCCCTAGAACAGTTAATTATTGACCCCTTCAGAACAAAAGGTCCATTAACTACCCCTCCCCTGGTTATATACCCAAAATAAACAGAAATCAGTGAATAATCCATTCTTACATCCCTTTCGAGGGCCAAGTACATTGGGTATCCTCTCACAGGAAAGAAAACCCCAAATCTAGTTATTTTATGGTGTATTTTATAACAGATTTACCCACAATACTTCACTTCACTTTGTTGCCTCTGATTCTGTGGTTGTACATTTGGTAATTCTGCAGGATTGCCACAGGAGTGTGTGAATGGGCAGTTGAGCCCTAACTGGGTTAAGTTTCTCTGATCATGAAGTCTTGGTCTCAGTTTGGAAATGATGATGACTAGTCCAGGCATGAACCTTTTGTCTATACTCATTTAGTATCTCCTGACATGCAGTAAATCCTGAATGCACAGGGCTAAAACTAACATGGCAAGACTGAGATCGAGGAATTTGAGGTGATCCTGGCATGGAATCAGTGAACCCAAGGAATGAATTCTCCAAAGTACTCACTGCATCATTAGCTAGGTCTAGAGACTGTTGTACAAGTCTCAATGATTGCTGGGCCAATTTTAATCCATTGAATGGAGCATCTTCCTCCAGTGTGTCCATATGTTCATGCAAATCTGTCAAATTACCCTGGACTTCAGTTTCCCCACTCTCATTTTCAGAAGCAGCACCCCACAACTGATTTTCTTGTAGTGGAGATATGATTTGGGGACTCATGAGACAAGACTCACTAATGGGAGTACTGGAGAAAATTGATTCTAATGACCCCGCCAAAATCAGGGAGTTCTCATAACCAAATGAAGGTATATCATTACCTTCTGACTCCTGTACAGTTCAAAAAACTTGCTCCCCCACTGGATTAGCCCCTGCTTGAATCTCTCTAACTGGTGTTTGAACATCTGTCTCCCTCAAATGCTGAGTTACTGGAGGCATATCTCCACAATTTAGCTCCACTGGCGGACACACTTCCATTCCAGCAGTTGTCTCAGCCCTAAAATTACTGGTCCCATCATATACTTTGTATATTCAACTGGTGATATTTCTCTGAAGAAGAGATTTCCTCATCTGTATCTGAACCACTGATCCCATCACTGGGGTTCCCCATGAAAGCTACCTGGGATTCCACTTCAGGGGTACCAAAGCCCTCAAAGGAATATTCAGGGCCATCATCTAAAGTGGTGCCACCCCTATGCCAGGGAAAGGGTATGCGTGCGGCACTTGATGGTAAGTCCGGGATCCAGGTCTCAGGCATCTCAGGTACTTTCTGCAATTCCTGTCTCTCCTATGCTTCTGTAGATATTTTGGGGGTTCATGCCAGGCCTTCAAATGGGTATGATGAGCTTTTATAACTCGGGGGGTGCCCTCAACAGTTGATGTGGTCAATTCATAGGATACTCCATTACTGTGTACTTGACTAACCTTGTAAGGCCCAGTATACTTGGGGGAGAACTTCCGTGAGGTGCTCCGGTCACTGGTAATGATCTTCTTGACTACTTTCTGGCCAACCTGGAAGGGTGCAAACCGTGGATGGCCCTCCTTCCATATTTCTCGCAATTGAGGGGGAACAACTACAGTAGCAATATTCTGGTGACGTTGTTCCAAGAGACAGTCCGCAGGGGTGGTCTTTATTTCAGCATGGAAGGTATTGTTATAGGTAATCACAGCTGTTACCAGATTATCCCATTCCACTCCTGTTTGTCCCAAGCTCCTCAAGAACTCTCCAATTGTTCTATTTACACGTTCAACAGCACCATTGCTAGCAGGCTTAAGTGGACTAGTATAAACATGCATAATCCCATAGCGATCAAGGAACTCTTGGAACTCCTCCGAACGGAATTCAGGTCCATTGTCTGTCAGGAGCCTCCGAGGAATTCTTAACAAGTTGGGGAATATATCATGCTCCATCAACTGGATAATGGTAGATGACCTTTTTGTTCTTAATGGGCGAGCCACAACCCACTTGCTAAAATGGTCAACCATCACCAGACAACCAAGGTACCCTAGCTGGGTGCGTGGGAAAACCACAATATCAGCAGCCACTAATTCAAAAGGATGTTCAGTTTTTATCTTCAAGGTTGGTGGGATGATAGGCTGACTAGCTACTTTATACAACTGACAGGTTTCACAGGTAATACAGATGTCACTAGCTACTTTATACAAATCCGGGTGCCACACAAACAGTCGCAACGCTTCCACCAACTTATTACGCCCAATATGTGCCATTTCCATGTGGAAACTGAGGGCCATATCCACGAGCAATGTGGAAGGTACTACACAGCTAATATACCCAGTCCTACTTTGATGTACTATCACCCCACTCCTTAACTGTAATTCCCGCCAGTTCCGCTTAAACGGCCTCAAGGCAGGTTTTCCCTCTGGTAGGGGCTTTGACTGGGCCAATAGCCCATGCACCTGTCGCAACAATCGGTTCCGTTTTTGCATTAGAATCACTGATTCTGAGTCAAGCAACTCTCGGTTCACTATCCACTTCTTGCCTTCCTCAAATACTGAACCCAACTCTGGCTCCTCTGCTTCGATGTCTGGTACCTCTTCCTCCATGCATGCTGCCTCCTCTAGCGCCTCTACTCCAAAACATTCCACTAACTCTGGGTCTCCATATGACCATGCAGCTACATCAAACTTCATTTCAATGTCAGCCATAATTAGATAGTTTGAACCTAACAAGAAACAGTACGGGAGACTATTCTCTGGGGCTACTGCAAAAGGTAGTTGGATCTTTTCATCTCTACCCTGAATAGTCAATTTTACTAGTCCTTGACAGGGTACCAATTTCACACCAATCCCAGTCAAGATTATCTGGCAAGGCTGTACTGATACTTCTTCCTCTTCTCTCGCTTTTAAACTCTTGACCACTGACTCGGATACTAAGCTAATCTCTGCTCCTGAATCCAACATAGCACAGTAATTGACTGCACCCAACTGTACCCAAGTCCAAGCAACGGGTCCTCCCTGGTGTCCACAAGTGACCCTTTCACCCCTGGCTTCCCGATCTGGATTCTGCAGTAACAAATTCCCTTCACACTGCTCTATCACTTTTTCCCGCTACCTCCTGGCCAGTTTCCTGCTCCATAGTGTCCACCTGTTCCACCATCAACTCTGCTGGCTCAGCAAACCACTTGTGTGCTATCAGTGGATTGTAATGTACTCCAGATATACACTGCAAATGGACCCTTCTTTCTGGGGTATCAGGGACAGTACATCCATAACGTACACAACTGGCTTTACACCATAGTGAACCCAAACCCTCAAGGAATAACAATGGCTTGCGGCTAACAGTACTTCTGGAGTTACCAACACTCCAGGTTGTCTCATCATCTTCAGGTCTTTTATGCGGCGGGCATTATTTGACAAGCGATACCTCTTGGGAAAGGTGATCAATTCATCCATCAGCTCTCTCCGTAATTCCAATGGGTGTTGTGGAGGATTCCAAGGTGGCCCATGCTCGTAATGATGATCCTGCAACACTTGTACTAGGCTAATAAACAACGAATCACCACCTCCATCAACTTTCATGAGTACTCGCAGTCCAGGTGGTAAGCGATTAGTGAGGTGTTCTGTCTCTCCAGTTGGTCACTCCCAGCAGGTGTATTCGTGACAATGCATCTGCAGCTCCATTCTCAGTCCCAGGGCGATACCGAATTTCAAACTCAAAGTCAGCGAGATCTTCATAAGTTCGGGCCAATCTACTATCAACAATCTTCATGTTGCTCAGGTATTCTAATGGTTGATGGTCTGTATACAGTACAAAAGGCACACCATATAGAAATGGGCGAAATGTCTTCACACCCCATCTTAGGGCTGCCAACTCCCGTTCTATAACTGAGTACATTCTCTGGGCCTTGGAAAAGGTCATTGATGCATAAGCAATCACCTTAAAATCACCATTCTGTTGTTGTCCCAAACAAGCACCAGCGCCAACCCCGGAAGCATCCACATACAGTTCCAATTTTTCAGCTTCAGGTCTGTAATCTGGATAGGACAGTTGCACTTCCTTAACCAAGGCCTCTTTCACTGTTGTAAAAGCCTTGTCCATCTCCAGTGTCCATTTCTTTTCTCTTGATCTACCTCCAGTTAAATGAGACAAAGACTTATCACTGAACAATCTGGTACAAACTTTCTCTGGAAATTCACTAAACCCAGAAATTCCCTCATCTGTCGAACAGTTTCTGGTTTTGGGAACTCGTGCACTTTCTGCATATCAGGGGATTTCCGCAAACCTTCTCTCCCAACCAAGTGTCCCAAAAATGCAACCTCAGGTTGGAACCATTGACATTTCACAGGTTTGACCTTTATGCCAGACTTCTCCAGAGTATACAGGACTTTATCTACCAGTTGAAGATGTTCTTCGAACGACTCGCCCATTATTAGGATATCATCAATGTAGATGATAACTCTACTTCTTGGAAAACCATGTAACACTTCTTGTACCATCCGTTGGAAACTAGCAGGAGCATTCTTTAATCCAAAACTCAGTCGCTTAAACTGCCAATGCCCTCTGGTGGTTGAAAAAGCAGTGCTCTCTCGGCTCTCTTCGGCAATTGGCATTTGATAATAACCTCGGACCATGTCTAGGGAAGTGAAGTAACAGGTTCCATGAAGACTAAAAACTGCATCCGTTAAGTTGGGCATTGGAAATCGGTCTGGTATGGTCACTTCATTCAATTTTCGATAGTCCACACACATTCTAATTGAGCCATCCTTCTTCCGGATAGGGACAACAGGTGAACTCCATGGGGAAATGCTAGGTTCTATGATATCAAGCAACAGTAATTCCTGGCACTGGGCTTCCACCGCTTCTGCGACTGGTTCTGGGAATCTACGGGGTCGTTGTCGGATAGGGGTATCGTTATACAACTCTATCCGGTGTGGTACACAATTCACAAAACCTACATCATCATCCCCTTGACTCAACACTTTCTCCCGGCGCCAACATTTGTAAGACCTTCTCCCTCTCTTCGAACTTCAACTCGGGTGACATGGTTATTTCAGTCCGTAGGCGTTCTTCGTCCAGCCTGGTTGTTCAGCTTGGGCTCCAGTCATGAACGCCTCAATTCTCTCACTTTCAGCTACTGTAAAGTCCAGTTCTTCTTCATAGACTATTGATCTTATAGTCCCTATCCGTTCACCCGCCTTGATTCTCTGGGCTTCTGGGGTCAGCTTCATTACCAACACTTCTGTCATCCCAGCCAATCCATCCACTAACCCAGGGTGACCATACACTTTCCCCTGGAGTCGGGAATCTCCATCATCATCCTCAAAACAGTACTCCAGTCTTCCTTCACCTTCGATTCAAACAAGGAAACTGTACAGGAACTCTGTGATATTTGCAGGTACTTAATTTCACATCGGCTGATGCATAACAGGAAACATTCCGGATCACCCTTCTACATGGCGCATTCTCACTCCTCAAGTAAATTTCCTCCATATGCCCATCTTTATAAGCTCGTGTTATCCTTTTCCTTTTCACATTAACTCGGAGACTGTTTTCAACAAGAAAATTCATTCCCAATACAACTGGGAACTTCAACCTTTTTACCACTGCAAACAGAACAGGCTCCATTTCCACTCCATGAATCGATAACCCCAGCGTAATCACCCCCAGTGGTTTAATATGGTTGTTCACTCCAATCCCTCGAATCCTCAAGTTACAGCTCTGCATCTCTGGAGTTAACTCCAGTTCCTCTACCACTGAGTGATCCAGATTCCAACTGTAGCTCTGGAATCAAGTACAGTATTCCCTCGAATATCGCGGGGGTTACGTTCCAGAACCCCCTGCGATAGGTGAAAATCCGTGAAGTAGAAACGATATGTTTATTACGTATTTTACGCCTTTATAAACCCTCCCCGCACTCTTATAAACCTTTCCCACGCTCTTATAAACACTTTCTACACTCGTAGTATGAAAGAGACTAACAGTATTTTAAAAAGAAAACATTTGTATATACAATATTTTTTAATAATTTTACCAACATTAAAATTTCGTATGGGTACTCACCAGCGAAGATACTAAAACTTGAATGATGACGATGACGATGAATTAGCTGTGCAGTACTGAATGATGAAGGTGATGACGATGATGAGATGAATGTACTGCACAGCAAAGAAGAGCATTACATCTCTTCTAAATGAATAACACGTGGAAGCGAACTGAGCAAGGCGAGATGCTGAATGCTTCGGTAGGCTGCAGATCGAGATGCGACGAACGCTAAGCCAATCAGCGCCCAAGATACTGAACAGCGTGCTTTGATTGGTCATGTCTCATCCATCGGCCAATGGTGTGCCGTGTACGGTATCATATAGGCAAAGTAGCTCAAGCAGCACAAGCTTCGCTGGTTTTCCTATCTCGCGGTTCTTTGTCAACTCAATTAGAGTACGTATTTTATTTTGGCTAGAAAAAACCGCGATGTACCGAGTCCGCGAAATGTGAACCGCGATATGGCGAGGGACTACTGTACTGCCAAGTAGTTCTCTGAATGTTCGATCCGTATATCCACCTTCACTAAAGATTAACTGTCCAGACATCTCATCCAACCCATCAGTATCAAAGACAACTATTTACCAAATACCGTTTTGGGAGCATCAGCTTTGGGTTCATTGTTCTGGTCAGGGGATTGCTCCCTATCAGGCTCTTCAGGAATATTTATACTCCCATCCAGAGCAAATGGACCTGGACAGTATGGTGCATCAAAAATGGCAACTTTCAAAAATTGATTTGGCCCTACGTTATTATGGTTACATTCCCTAAAAAAAATTCATATGCAAAATTTCAGGTCAATTGATTAATATCTACTGGGTCCACCTAGCTCCTAAACTTTTACAAAAATGACAATTTTTGGGATAAATTGCCTTAAATTATTTTTTTCACATACACCTTTATTTTATTGAATTGAATGATCCTTAAGGTACTATAGGCCTAATATGTTTAGTTTGCTTGTGTTTAAGCCATAGCTACTATTAATAAACATCATTTGCCATCATGAAATACCTATAGCTATTTTTTCTTATTTTCAGGCATGTAGACTACTATAATCTATGTTTCTATTACAGGTCAATTTTTGATATATGTTGGTGATAATATATGATATAATGGATAATAGTGGTAAAGCCAGTGAAGCCACTTCTAGTGGTAAAACTTGTTCAAGTGGTGCAGATAAAGTTGATGTAAAAAACACGAAAAAAAACTCGTATATTTGGATTACGTCCTGGCATCACAAATAATGATGCAAAGATTGTAGGATGTCGCTTGCCAACAAGTGAACAAGTTCTTAGATGTTTCCTATTTCACCAGCAACAGGGTCTAAAAGAGAGAAGAACTAAGCGAGATATAGCTAAAATTGTTTTAACAGAAATTCAACCATTCTAAAGGGTGTTTCAAAAGTTTTTACCCTTTTTTTTTCCCCAAGGACCCTAAGGTGACTATAAATTCAACACAAACCTTTATAAAATGTTTATTGATTTTCCGGCAACTTGGTGCATCTTATCCAAATGCATTCGGAAAGATTTGAGCAGATTGCGGAACAATTGCGTGTCATTTTGCATCGATTCAAGGACCGCTGAAAATACTCGAACAAGTGTCTCATGAGAATTTCGATCTTTGACATCTGGGATCGCATCCAACTGCTCCTCGAAGTGTGTGCATGCTCTGACAGTTATGTTCACTCCGGTGTTGAATGTATGGTCACCTTAGGGTCCTTGGGGGGAAAAAAAGGATAAAGACTTTTGAAACACCCTTTACAATAAAGCCAACATACCAATGATTACTGAGAAAAAAGCATGTGAGAAAATAATTTTGTCAGAAAAGTGCGAAACTGAGAGAAATTCCATTGAAAAGAAGAGAGCTACAAAGTACAAAGACAAGACTAGAAGATATGGAAATGTAACTTAAAATGACTTTTCCACTGTGGATTAAAAATGCCCAAAAAATTATGAGTAATCCAGAAGATATACAATTTCTTCAATCTATGCAAGGGATAGAATTGCTTCTTTTGGAGCTCATGATCAAACTTTAGCATCCAAAATGAAGCGCATTAATTTTTAAAAATGTGAAGAAAATGCAAGAAAAGGAATTGAGACACACTGAAGCTTCTTGCAATTATGTTGAATTAGAAAGCAGTAGCACAAGCGATACAACTACCATCGAGAGTGAGTCAGAAGCTAATGATGGAGCTGAAAAAGATGGAAAATCCACACAGTCAACAGTCTGTTTAGGTACTCAAGCTATCATTCCTCATGACATTCTGAAAAGACCGAAACTTGTTTCTTTGGCATCAAAAATGAAAATGACTCCGGCACAACAGGCTGCATTCACAAAAGCTTTTGTTGAAGAATGTGGTGGTAACACTAAGGCAGTGGCAACTTCATATGCTACAGCTGATAGAGCAAGACGCGAAGTAGCCCAAAAAATTTCAAGTTCCATTAAAAAATCCTGGAATCCTCCTAAATTGGCCTCTTCATTAGGATTCAAAAATAATTTCTACTCTGCAGGATAAATGTTACAGAAGAATGATTAGCCATATCAGTTGAAAATTCAATGGATCTCAAACTACTTGGTATTCCATCATATCATCCTAGTGCTGGTGGCAGTGGCCAATCTGGGAAAAACTTTACTGAAGAAGTTATGAAGCTACTGAAATTGTGGAACTGCTCCAATTCAATAGTGAACTTGGTTTTCGACACTACAGCAACCAACACGGGACATGTGAGTGCTGCATGCATAATTATCCAACAAGAGATTGGACGGCCTTTATTATGGTCTGCATGCAGGCATCATGTTGGTGAAGTTATTATGTCATGTATTTCAGGACATGAAAATAGAAACTTCGAGTGGACCAGAAATTAATGTCTAACAGATTTCGAGAAAAGTTTCAGTGGATTTCCAAGGATGAAAAATTGAAAAAAATTTACTTCAATCAGTACTCCAAAGCTGTCCAGGAGATTCTTCAGGAATGGACTGATTATGCAATTCAAATAAGTAATATAGAAAAGCAACATACACGATATGACTACAAACAATTTTCTGACTTAGTTGTGTTATACTTAAATGCAGGACCTAGTGATAAGGATATAACCCTTCAGCGACCTGGTGCTATACATAGAGCCAGATGGATGAGTAAAGCAATACCGTATATGCTCTAAAAATTGCATTACTAGAAGATAATATCTCGAAACTACCTTCAGTAACAAGCAACAAATTCTGAAACTAAGATACTTTGCAACCTTCATTTCACTGATTTACTACCCATGGTGGATGACCTGCTCTTCAGTTTTTGATGCACCATGGCACGATTTGCAGCTTTACAAAAAGCTTCTTAGATACGAGGAAGTAAACAAGCAAATAGCAAAAAGTGCTCTAGCATCTTTGAAACGTCATCTCTGGTACCTTTCATCAGAGATGATTCCTCTTGTATTATTCAGTGATTTGGTTCCAAAAAATGAACTTCGTGCTATAACAAACCATCTACTTTCCTATAAACCACACAAGATTGAGACAGTGGTTCCAGAAGGTAGACATGGATCTAGTTTTGGAAAGCCTAATTTCCCTACCAATCTACGATCGGAAACCACACTAGCTGACTTGGTTGACAAAAACTCGTGGTTCATATTCTCTTCACTACAGTTAGACTATGATTTTTTAATGGTTGAGATTGTTGAATGGAAAATAACAGCATCATTTATATCTTCCAAAGAAAAACTTTTGGCTATAAATGTCATAAATGATGGCTCTGAGAGGGCAGTAAAACTATGCAGTGACTTTTATGAGGCTGCAAGGACTGAAGAACATCTTCAAAATGTTCTCCAAGTTGTAGAAGCTGACAGAAAAGCCACTCCTAATCTGAGAAAGAGACAAGCTTCTTTATCATTTGTTTTAAAAGAAAAAAGGACAAAGAAGAAGAATTAAGATATCAATAAGCAATAAATCAATTTTTAGAAGTATTTTATCATGAAATACCATTTTTAATAGGTGGAGGTGGTTGGTGGGATGCTTGGCAAGTTGGGTCCTCGTCCCGCATCCTGGTAACTCACTTCATGATTCTCAGAATAATACAAAAAAAAGTCTAAAAAGACAGATAATTTCATGAATTGAGGCTAAACTAAAACTAACTATATTTACAATTTTTTTTTTAAACAAAATCTACAACGCTTACACACAAGATTTTCTAGTCAAACCATAAAATTCCATAATTGTCAAATTTTTATCTTCAAGGTGGACCCACTAAATATTGTCCAAACAGCTTGAAACGTGGACACTGAAGGTTTGTTGGGGATTGTAACCATAATATCATAGGGCTGAATCAATATCCAAAGTTCGAAATTTCACCCTTTATAGGCTGATGCACCCTACTGGACACCCTAGGTTATAACTAACTGGGGACCTATCAGGACAATCAGTACCTGGATTCACAATCAATGATTCATTCCTACACCAGAAACCAGGACTAGCTCTGTTGCCTCATATCCCTGGGGGACAAAAGGAACTGCACTTGCCTTCATTCTCACAGGCAAAACTGGGTTAACACACTGGATCTCCCCCCATCTGTACTTCCCTCATAAATTCTTGTTCTGGTATTGGGTCACTAGTTTGGGGTAATATTTGTCCTGCTAGGAGTTCTGGGGGTTCCCTTTTGGCCTCAGCTCACTGGTTTAAAGGCCTCAGTTCTTGATTTGGCTCATTCCCTTATGGGCTGGTCTGGTTAGGCCCAGGAAATGGTTCCCTTGAGATGGTAGGACTCGGTGCTCTTGAACTGGGCCTTCTCTGCTGGCATGATTGCTGGTTATGACCATACCCATTAAGTGGGTAAGGGCATTGTGACACCCAATGATACCACTCACCACACTGCAAACACACACCTAAATACCGACAGCAATCCCATTCCAGGTGACCTCTCCTTCCACAGTAATTACAGCTCACCCAGGGATGATCAGATGGTGGTGGTGAAGGGATGGTTAGGTGGTTGGCTGGCCCTGAACCCTGCTGCAGGGCCAACAACTGAGGGTGAGACTGGTGATTTTGTTGGTTCATGTTCCATCGGGCTGATCTTGATCACTTGATGACCTTGTATTCTGGACACCTGGTGGTGGTTTGGGTACCAAAGAAGAAGACATTCCTATGTTCCAGGCCTCCTGCAGGATGCGTAGAGGTCTAGATAAGGTTAAAGATTTCACTGGAGGTTCCATCTCACTAGCTGCCAATTCTCTCTCTGCTGGCCAGTTCAACTGGGTCCCAGCTCCATGTGCCAGTCATGCTGTGGCCAGGGCAACTTTAACCTTCTCGGAAAATGCATCAGGAACAGTGTTAAGAAATTTTGAAATCAGTTCTTGGCAATTATCCACTTCTACTCCTGGCATTGCAGTCATCCACACAGTTTCTAACCTGGTTGCATACTAGTATAAGGTCTCACTGGGTTGTAATTGAGCATTAGTAAATGCCTCTTGCTTGTCTCTCGTGTGGTAGAATGGAGTTCTCTCTAGTAAATCCTCAGTCTTTTCCTGACAACTTCATATGGCATCTCTGGTTGGTCAATTAAATCAAAGCCCCCCTCTCATCTGTCCCCATAAGACTCTCAATGCCACTTTCCAGTAGTTGTGTCCTCTTGCCACTGTATTCTCAGCATAATCCTCACTCCTTCCTAAATTCTGCGAATGTTCTCCTATCTGATATATCAAATGGCAATGGTCGAGGAAAGCGGTTGTGGCCCCTTTCTTGTGGTAAACATCACTGGTTCATCCTCCCCATTTGACTCCCCAAGCTTTAATTAAAACTTCATAGGAGTCTCTGGTTGGAGCTTCCTTTCTGAGGCTCGAGCAGTAGGGGTTGATTTGGCCCATCTTTGGGCTCCTGGTAGTCCGTTCAGGTCTTTGGCTTCTGTCCCAGATGAATCACACTCCTGTGAGGGACCCATCATTCATAGGGCAATCTGTTCCACTTTCTGTTCGAAACCTGGACTGTTCAGGGCTGCTCACTTGTTCTAATCAGGTGGCTACTGTCAATGCCAATCTTCTGAGAGCATATAGATCCTGGTCAGAGGTTGTACCAGCAGTGGTAGACTGGTAATTTAAAAGTTGATCCTCAATATCTCTCAGTAGGGATTGGGTGGCTGATGCCACTGCTCCCTCACCAAGCTGTCCACTAACTTCTTCAGCAACATCCATACTCTGGGTCATCTCTGGATTAGACATTCTCCCCTGTTCCCCTTTTAAACTTGATTATCTCCAACCATCTCTCAACTTATCCCACTGGGGATGCCAAAAAGTATGCTGTGGCAGCTGCATAGGCCGTAGTCCCCAAGTATCTGTATTGTCAAGCCACCCAGCACCTCTTCACGTTTCTGGGTTCATAATAGTCGAGAGACTGGGCAAAGATGTAGTCTCCTCTGGTATCTAGGAAGGCCTCTCTTGTCAGTGGTTTATTTCCAGGAGATTATTCAGGTTTGACTCGCATGTTAACTGTAAAGGACTTCCCCCAGTTCAGGTGTCTAAATCTGACTCCCCAATGAGTAGGAGAACCAACCACTCAAGAGTCCAAGCAAGGGCTGGAATTCAAAGGTAGACCTAATAGAAGTAAACTACTCTGGTTTTCTCTTTATTATATCTGAAATAATTATTCAGTGTGAAAGTATAAACATAACAAAAAGACTGGCAATGAATCACAATTAACAAAACCTCTGGAAAACCAGTAACACTTAGTGAGATTTGGGAGAAAGGATAGAAAGCAAGTGGGAGACAAGTACCAGAAATGACTTGCACAGAAGGTTAACCCCTGTCCCAGCCTAGCTACTCTCCAAACTTGACCCCCCCCTTATGACCTGAGTTTCAATTTCTTTATACACTGGCTAGTTAATTGGGTTAGGGTCACTAGCCTGATTCCAGGGCAGATCCCAGTGGCCAACAGTGGTTGACAACCTCAATGGACTGCGTAGCTCCCACTGAATTGGACCATGCGAGTTGAATCCACAATTCAAGCCTGATGAATCTGGACCATGCGAGTTGAATCCCAACTGGTTGCCTAGACAACACAAGATTGTAAGTTACATGCACCAGGCACCATTAATCACAATTGTAGTAATCATGTTTTTATTCATTATTATAATTTCTTTAATTACCAAAATGACTTAATAAATGGGGGGGACAAGTTAGAGATTTAATTATAATATTTTACATCAGAGAGGCACAAGAATAATTTACAGTTACAACTACATTGTTACACCTTACACAGATAGCACTGTCCAAATGACTCTCGGGTATTTTTAGAAACCCAGCTTTCGCGGGCTGACTCCTTGTGTTGCCCCATTCATTTAATAATTTTAATAAACAAACTATCAGTTATCTTAATTTAGACATTACTAATTTATCGTAATTACATTTATTATTAAACATTATAATCTTTATTAAACAAAAATTAATATTCTTAATTTAGACATCACTACACTCGCATCACCCCCTTGAAAATAAGTTTGACACTAGGAAAACTTAATATAACAAATTTATTTATTCGTTCAACGAAGTTATTTATTTTGCAATTTTTTTTTTTTTTTTTTTTTTTTTTTGTAACAAAGTCAAGTTAGAGATAGACAAGAAATAATTAGAATGATGAACTCCACATATCAGATATTTTGTATCATTATATAAAATCGAAAACAAACTATAATTTTCACAATGTTTGCATAAAATAACATTTCACACTAATAATCAAATTTACAACCTGTACTGAATCTACAATGTGCCAATAAAAATAATGGAAAATTTTCTTACAGTGGCTACACAAATTTCAAGTTCACAATCTATTCCAGCAATTCCTCATCAAAGATTGCTTTACATTTGAAACAATTATTTGTATAGTTATACAGTTACTATCAGGGCAACATAGAAAAAAAAGTAAGAAAGTTTACATAAAATACTGACCAGAGCGCACATACTATCTTCATGAAACACAACAAATATGGGCAATAATCACACCTTTTCACTTATAATTTCATTACATAATAATCAGTACAATCATAGCTGGACATTGTTTAGATCACAATCCGCACAGTTGACAACAGACTTCAATTTTCAATTGCAGCTCTCCTGCTCACTTCACTAGAATGCAAGGGATTGCATCAACATGCAACAGGTCAGCGCGCTTTAGGTTGGTTCTGCTCTCTCTCAAAAAAAGAGATGTCCAATTCTAAAAGGGTCAGGGGGGGGGGGGGGGGGAGATATACTAAAAGCGGGACCACGCACCAGAATTGGACAATTTGGAATTCTAGAAGTCTATGAATCAACTCACCTGTCTCTCCTCAACTTTTGTCAGTGAACGCTGCTCTTCTTATGTCCAGCTGAAAGACTCTTCCACTGGCAATAATCAAATGATCACTTTGCCGTAGGCAGTTTTGCAACAAACCTACTGTATGTCTGTATGGACAGTACAGCCTTAGACACCCATTCAAGCTCTCATGGCTTACCTACTGCGTGCTAATACATATTTAGTGAAGCATCGAGCAGCGTGACCAGCTACTGCTCGAAAAATACCAGTAGACCATTGAAACTGTTGCCAAGTCCCTGCACATTCAGTTTCTCTTCTCTGTCTCTTCTCTTCTGAAACCATCCTGCGCCAAGTCCCTGTGCATTTCAGTTTCTCTCTCTCTCTCTCATCATTGGTGATCGACCACCTATCCAGTCGACTAACTCATAAATGGAATTTGGAGCCAACGTAGTTGCCTCCAAATTGAGCCTCTCAAAATTTAATAAAAAAAATTATTTGAAATGGTTTTCTGTACTACTTATCATTTCATATTTAATTTACTGAATTTTCTCAACTTCATTTTGAAACAATAACTACAAATTTGCTCTGGCCAAATTGACAGAAAAACTATTACAAAATTTTAATCATAGCTGAACTACCAATAAGGTCACTTATGACAGTTACATTGGAGAAGATAAAAAAATTCATGAAATGAATGAAACAAAACTGTACAGTATAAATATAAAAGTGCCCATACATAGTAACCGTTATTATAATTTCACAAATATTATTATTCAAACTACTGTCAGAAATCACATGGATACATTTAAATACAAGAGACAAAAAATGAACCCCAGGAACTTCATTCCTCACTTCTCTGAAAATCACAAACCTCTCTTACACTTTGGGGGGGGGCATGCTATAGATGCCACAAAAACGTTACTGGCTATCTAAGAAGGCACCATTTCTGGGTGAACACTCGAGCCAATGTTTCAACTGCATCGGTAAACCCAAATGAAGTTTAAAAAAATAACAATTTTCCAAAATGGTTAAATAAATTTTTTTTAAATATTACTACCAAAAATTACTTTAATACAGTAACCAACTTGAAATGCTAAATTCCATAGGAATCAAACTCGCAATTCACAAATTATATCTGAGACAACTCTCTCCTTCAACAGAAAACCCAGTATGGTTTGTAAATTACAGAAATCCTATAATTTATCGCTTCCAATTGAAACTGCAAATTTACATAATTATTTTAAATAAGAACAGACAATATGAACCCAAAATACACGCAACCTACTATGTAAACAAAAAAATTTAAAACCAATCATTGTATACTGTGAGCCTCTATAAAAATATTCCTAACCGAACAAAACTGCAGTACATTGAGACATAATTTTGTAATATTGTTCATGCAAATGCGTGAACTAAAAATTGAGGATATTTTTCATTTTTAATACCCAAATTAAAATGTCAAATCAAAACATCCCTTTTTGCAATACAATAAAAATTTAACCATTGTCATTGAACTGGAAGGAAGACAAATAAATAAAAATTGGCCCACCCATAAAAATAAAAATGAATGAATCTATAAAAAAGTAAAAAAAAAGAAATTAATATATCAAAAGAATTTTCTACACCAATTCCTTCCAGTATTTGAAATAAAAATATGATAATTTGCAGATTTTGTAAAATGTCTCTAAAACTTGAGACATGCCAGTTTTAAGTCTATAATCAATAAATTCAACGTTATGCCTGGAAAGAAAAATTAAGAATTTAATTCATAATGTTTGCGCTTATTAAAGAAAAATCCTATGATTATTCATGTTGAATCCATTAAAATTTTGTTAAATAACTCTAAGGAAATACTAATAATAATATTTAAAAGGTACTATAATTTAATACTCAATAGACATATACTGTAGTGATGATCAATATTTAACGATAGGCCTACAAGAATCTTTCTTTAGTACAACACAACACAACAGCCATCTTACAAAGTCTTTATAAAATACAATTTCAGCATAAAAATTTTAAATGACGTAATGCATAATTATACAAATTATCAGTTGGAATTGTCTTGAAAATGAATGAGTTAAAAAAAGACAAATTGGCCTACCTATAAAATTTTGAGTATATAAATATATATAATTAATATATACATATAAGTTAATATGTAAGTATATAATTAATGAGTATATAAAAAAATAAAAATCAGAAATTAGTTGATCAAAAATTTCCGAACAAAATTTTTCTATTTCAATTAAAATTTTTTGCTTATTTTGTAGTTTCACACAATTCTATATGGCAATTAAACCAGTCTAAACTAGTATTTTTGAGATTTATCTTTTGACTGCCACTTAAAAAAAATTAATTTAATCCTATAAAGCAAAGCAAAGCGAACCTTAAAATTAACTTTCGGCCTCAATTGAATCATTTCAATAAACAATAAAATAAGCCTTTTAAATGTAACTTAATTATACATCTAATTAAAAAAAACAATCTCAAAAACTACCTAATAAATTCTGTAAAATTTTGTTGTTGAATTTCTTAGCATTCACACACACACACACACACACACACACACACACCTTACAAAGGTTCCGCGCAATGATTTCTCATTTCGCGAAGGTCAAGCTTGTCGCCCCTCCTCTCGAGTTGGCCTGGTGAAGTAGTGAGTTGGATTCTTGTGCTCTCCACCTCACATAGCCAGGTACGCCTGGCTCATCGGGGATTGTTCTGAGCCAGGCGTCTAGTCTTCTTTTGAAGATTTCCACTGCAACTCCCTTTGTGTTTCTTAGGTCTTTGGGCAACTGATTAAACAGTTTTGGTCCTCTCACTACAAAACTATTTTCTTTCAGGGTTAAGGATGTTCCTTGTCTCGCCTTCAATTTGGGAATATGACACAGTCTACTGCTTCTACTTTCCATCGTTGTTTGGGGAGTTATGGGATTCAGAGTAAGATTAGGCTAGTTTCTCCATTATTTTCCAAGTGTAAATAATGGTGTATCTCTCTTCTCCTTTCCAGTGAATATAGGTCTAGTTCTCGTAACCTTTCCCAGTAATTTAGTTCTTTGTACCCATTTATCTTGGCTGTGAAGCTTCTTTGGATCCCCTCCAGCTGTCTAATGTCTTCTTTTTTATATGGGGAAGTTAGGACCGAGCAGTATTCTAATTTGGGTATGATCAGGGTTTTCAGTAGAGGAATCATTACATTCCTATCCCTTCGTTTAAAGGTTCTCAATATCTGACCCGTTATTCTCTCTTCTCTGTTTACTGCAATCTTATTTTGTTTCAAATTTCGCATCATCTGTCATTACAACCCCTAAATCTTTTGCTCTGGGATTTCCTGTCCATTTGGGGTATAATATTCCATGCACTTTAGGTCTTCTCTTTTTCCATACCGTAATAGCTGAAATTTCTCGGTGTTAAACTTCATATTGTTGTCAACTTGTAGATTTTGTTTGTCAGTTTGTAAAGATCCTATGTCTTCTGGGTTTCTTATTTTTTTACTGATCTTTGTGTCATCCGCAAAGGATGTTACTGTGCTGTCTCTGGTAACGTCCTCATCTATGTCAGTTAGCATGATTATGAAGAGTAGTGGAGCTAATACTGTTCCTTGTGGTACTGAGCTGAGGACCTCTGATTCTGATGAAGATACTCCTTGTACTGTAACGACTTGCCTCCGCTCACTAAGGAAATTATATATCCATTTCCCTACTTTTCCTGTTATTCCCATATATTTCAGTTTATGTATTATGATTCCGTGGTCACACTTGTCAAATGCTTTAGCAAAGTCTGTGTATAGTACATCATAGTTTTCATTACTTTCAAGTGAATCAATAATGTTGTTGTAGTGTTCCATTAGTTGTGATAGGCATGATCTGCCTGATCGAAACCCGTGTTGGTTATCATTGAATTTTTTCTGAGGTTCCAAAAAGTCATAGATTTTCTGTCTAACTATTCTTTCAAATATTTTAGTGAGATGCAATGTAAGCGACACTGGCCTATAGTTTTTGGCCTGGGATCGATCTCCTCCTTTATATATTGGGACTATGTTCACGCTCTTCAGGATCCCCGGTATTTCTCCCGTGTCTAATGATCGTCTCCATATCCAGTATAGGGGCTCAGCGATTGCATTCTTGCAGTTTTTGATCAGTGTGGCATTCCGTTTATCCGGTCCTGCTGCTGAGTGTGTTTTTAGTTTCCCTATGGCTTGTGTAATATCATCCATCGTGAAGTCGAAATCCTTTATACTTTCCCCTTGTGGTTCTTCTTCAAAGAACGTGTTTCTACCGCAAATCAATTTGTCAGTTTTTGGGGTACTGAAAGATGATTCATACTGAGCTTTTAATATTTCAGATACTTCTGTTAGATCATCAGATAAATCACTGTTCTCATTTTTAAAGGTCCGATAGTCGCTTGGTTTTTCAACTTTCTTTTTGCGAAATTATAGAAGTACTTTGAGTTAACCTTTATCGTTTCTATAGCGTCGTCATCTTCTTTTTTCTGTATGCTTCTCGATTTGTTCCTGTATGACGACATCGATACTTTGTAGTTTATCATTTAATATTTTTCTGATGTTATCTTTACAATTACTTAATTTTGCAGTCACTCTTTTTCTCTTTCGGAACAATGCCCTCTTTTGTCTTAAGAACCTGCTTCTCTCCTCTTTGTTGTATCTTTGGGACATGTTTTTCCAAAATTTCTAACGTCTTCTCCTCTAACGTCATTAGCATCTCTTCCGTTGTCTTGGCCTCGAAAATGGTTTTCCAATCTATTACTTCCATGCTGGATGTCACATCTTCCCAGTTTATAGCTTTGGAGTGAAAATTTTATTTATATATATATATATATATATACAGAGCGTCCCAAAAAAATGTATACACACTTTAAATTATAAAGGCATTGTTTATTAAATACATTTCATTTTCAAAATGTAATAGAATCTACAGACATTATTTAATTGTTTTGTCAATGCCTGTTTTCAAACTGACGTCCGTTCTGGTCCAGGCACTGCTGATAACGCGAAGCAATGGAATCGCAAACATCACAAAACATTTCGTTTGGTATTTGTGTGCATTCTCGTTCAATGGCTGCTCTCAATTCAGCGACTGTTGCAGGTTTTATAGCGTAGACTTTGTCTTTAAGTAAGATCCCCATAAAAAAAGTCTAGTGGTGTGAGGTCTGGTGAATGTGGAGGGTATTCTACGAAACCCCTTTGTCCAATCCACATCCACATCGTGCCAAGTACCACTCGCAATACTCCACTCTTCGGTCCGGATCATCTTCATTAATAGCATGGACTAATCTTGGAATGTAACTTTTCCCATTGACAGCGCTTCAAAATGCGTTGGACAGACGATTCTGAAATTCCTACCTCACGACTCGCTTGCCGTACAGATTTTCTTGGACTTTGGTGACGTTTCCAGTACTCTTTCTTGCTTGTGGGCTTGTCGATGTCCGTGGTCTTCCGGAACGCTTCTTGTGGACATTCTGAACAGTTCCATCGGCTAATTCCATCTCTAATTCGAGTGATGGTAAGTCGCGTTGGTGGATCTGTTTGAAACTCCCTCCTAAACTGTCTTTGCACTTCAACTGTGTTTTCACACTTCCAGTAGCATTTTAGAATGAATTTCCTTTGTTCAAAGCTTAGTCTGACTGCCATTATTAATTCTAATGGGTTTAACTTGGAAAGAAAGAAACATCAATTGAGCTATCAGCTGTTAAAGTGTGTACATTTTTTTGGGATGCCATATATATATATATATATATATATATATATATATATATATATATATATATATATATATATATATATATATATATATATACATATATATATATATATATATATATATATATATATATATATATATATATATATATATATATATATCTATACAATATATATATATATATATTATACCTAGAAATGCATTACAAATTTATGCTCAAACATTTTTAACCTGACTCTATAGAATGTGTATCACACTGTATTTAAACTAACATAATTCATTTTTGTACAAATTAAATGTAAAATTTATTTATTAATCATTATTATTATTATTATTATCACAATCATTACTAATTTCAAAATTTTAAACGCAAACAACATAGGCTGCTTTAAGACAAGAGTCAAAGTGGAAGAGACAAGACAAGAAACTAAACGAGCCACTCAGACAGCATGATCAATTTTGAAATATTTTCTCTCCGATGGACCAAATGAAATTTAAAAGACTAATGGGGGGGAGACTTCACAACCCCAACAGCGCTATCTGTTCCACTAACTCTTTTGAAAAATAGCCTGCTATCTATTCCGATAACTATTTTGAAAAATAGCGCTGTTAATGGATGCACTAATAATTAACTACCATTGCTAATGGATGCGCTAATAATTAACTAGCATCACTAATTAGCACCACTAGGCACAGCTCTGAAGATATTAGATAATTAAGGGTTCGGGAGCCATTGTAATCAATTTTAAGTTAAGAATAGGTAAAATTATTGATTTGTAGGGTTTGCCTACATAAACTGATTTAATATAAAAGTATGTGGGCTCTAGAACTCAACTAGTTATATTGCAATACTAGCTGAATGGAGAGATTTAGGGTCATTCCATGACAAACCATGCATTGGTCAAAACCACACCCTCATAGATTTTGCTTAAATTTGGTTTATAGAATGGTCTATGCTAGTAAGTACCAAATTTCAAATATCAGCTCAATCGGAGTTATTGTTCAAAAGTTATGCTCCCCCCTTTTTTGAGGGGGGGGACGAAAACTGGAAATTTTCAAACTACCATAACTCGGTCCCTAATTGATGTAGAACAGTGATTTAAAGTATGAAAGGTAATTGCACACAACAAATTAGCATAAGCAGAAAAACTGGCTAAAATTAACATAAAAAAGTTACAACATTTCACTTCCATTTGAAGGGGGTCCACCCCCCCCCCAAAATTACCAATTTTTTTTTTTAAATTTTCATATATACAAAAAATGAGTTTCAACCTTATTCTATAAATATATGAAAATAAATATGTGTATTTGCATATAAAATAGGTATTTACAGATTTCAAAATGGCTGCTTTTACTTAAGACTAATTTTTACAAATTCATCTAAGCTGTTTGGTAATTAATACATTGCAATTTACACATGGTGCAATAATTCTTAATGCTAATAATCTGCACCTACCTAAGCTTATATATAGTTAATTTTCAACAGTTTTTTATCCTAATTTTGGTTCCAAACTCCCACTAAGTTCTTGAACTTGCTTTGGATTGAAGGAGTAAATCTTAACACCAGGCTTGATATTTGGTGTCATTATGATAGAAATCATATCACTTTGGTTTATCCAGCAAACATCCTCTTTCATTGGAAAATAATACTGAGTGGTAGATCCTGATGAGGTGAGGAAACTGATTTTATAATCACCATATTCTTCTGAAGTGCCTGAAATAATTCCAAACCAAACTTTATCATCATATTTACAGGCAACATACTGACCAGTTTGATGATCATCTTTTTCAACTAGTTGACTGTCTTTATCTGGTTCAGCCCCAGTACTTATTCTAAACAATTTACAATTATCAGAATCAGATGGCTGATAAGCTTGTATTAGGTTTTCTTACTCTGGTACAAACCTGTGGAAACCCTGTGTACCTTTAACAGGTAAAGCTTCATTAAACCTACTAGAAAGATTGAATTTATCCGCATGAACCACCTCCTTTGTAACATAAACAAATAATTGACTTAGTGTTCAGTGCAAAAATCATAAGCTCTTGGTGTTAGAATATGACCAGTATCAGTACGTTGCAAACTAGCCTTTGCTCCAACTCTCTTAATAGTTCCTCCAATACCATCACAAGCATTTTTCCCATGACTTGTGGCAAAGAAATTCCACTCAGCCTTCACACCAAAATCCTGTTCATGATAGCATAGATTGCCGAAATTATTATTGTTTTTGTATTGGCCTCCACACCCATCAGAGAAATAAATTACTTTTTGTATGTTGGGGAATTTCTGTTTAATATCCTTCATTAAATATTGCTGAAAAGTGTGAACTGCTGATGTTGAGTGCTCAAGACAATTGCTTAATAATACAGTAACTAGTATGAATTAATTCCTCATCCTTCATGTGGTACACCACAAATAGATAGAGGGTCACCTGGTCATTTGTCCAGTGAAAGCTTTGTGGTTCATCTTGAATGATGAATGAATAGTTTTCTGCAAAATCCCCTAGCACAAGTATTTCATCACAGTGAAGATTCTGTTTCATAGTCTTCAAATACTGATTCTGGCTTTTTGCAATGTAGTGGTGCCTAGTAAGAGAAAAAATGTTTTCTGAAAGGTGTTCAATAAATTCATCTGGAGAAGCATATGAGTTTCCAATGTTGATCTATCTGTATTAGGCCACTGAACATATTTGACAGAATCTCTGCTTGTCAAGGAAGGTATAGTATTTAAGAAATTAAATATGCCTATGCTACCAGGACAATTCTCGACATCCATGTAACATGCATGTAGAAGAATTTATATCACAAACACTTTTTTCCATAAGTGTGTAATAGGTTAAGTTTTTCTCTGCAATTGCTGATACCATGAGTTTAGGATTCTGGTGGTGGGTGCAAACACAAACTGAGTGGGTTCCTTTGCCTCCAGCAATTACACACTATTTAGGCCTCAGATTGGCAAAGGTAGAAAACCCTATGCTATTATCGTTGTTTTCTTTATATTTTGAATATAATTCTTTTAAATTTCCTAGTAATAGACGTTTTTGCTTGTACTCTTTTTCACCATCTTTATTTCTTATGCTAACACAATCAGATTTCCCTGCACACAAATGACTGACTTCATCATCTTCGTAGAATTCCTTTATTTCAGAGATTATATCTTTAGTTAGTTTTCTTCCTTTACTGTAGATAGGAATCTGTGGCATAATACCAAATGTATGTTTCAAATGTCTGGCTTTGTCAACCATGTATCTGGTTGCACCAAACAAATCCATCATCCTAGAAATAGGAAATGGTGAGTGTAAGTATCTGAAGCCTCCTTTTGTATGATGTGGATTTGAAGTCTTGTACAAGATCACTCATGAGGTTTTCGTTCCTATAAAAAAAAAAATAACCTCAAATTACTGTATAATATTAAGGATGTAAGTACATGATTTATATTATTCAAGAATTAAGGACGTACTGTGCTTCATGAATTTGAATATATACCAGTATATTTAGTATATAGGATGATGTCACATTTTAGGAAATATAGCTAATGTCTACATATACAGGTAGCCCTTGATTTATGCCAGGGTTAGGTTTTTGGGGGGACAGGTGCAAATGGAACCCTTTATATAATGGAGTCAATGGGAAATCACAGGGTTAGGTTCCGGGCACCAAAAATTTTACCTAACCTTTTCAATACTGGAGTATTTAAAGCTCAGAAATAAACTTTTTTAATTAAAAAAAGTGTTTTATTTTTAACCTACATAAATATAATAAAAAAAAAATAAATTAATACATAAAACAATTAAATTTTGTACACTTACCTTCACATGTTTGGAGCCCACACGTGGTCTTATAAGCGCCACTGTCAGGCCCCTGCATTGATGTTTTTTGACAGTGGCATAATGCAGAAGTTTTAGTTGGCTTTTGAAGGTCCTGGTTGAGGATCTTCTGTTGAAGGCCCTGGTTGAGAAGGTTGCCTTTTTTTGAAGAAAGAATAAAGTGTTGATTGCTTGGATTTCTCCCTCCTTTCTTTAACAATTTCAAAATAAGGGCTCAGGCTTGATATGACACTCCTTTTAACTGTGGCACTCCTCTCCCAGTCGTGATCAATGTCACAGAGCTCATTAGTGAGGGACTCTACACTTGCAAGAATCCATTGTAGATCACTGGTCTTCATAATTTTTAGAGGAGGGTCTTCTTCTTTCTCTTCCTCCTGCTGTTGGCTAAGTTCTGCAGCTAACTCTTCAAGGTCTTCATTTGAAAGAGTCTCTGCATGACTTTCCAAGAGCTCAGTTACATCTTCAACTTAACTACTACTAACCCTGCCTCTTGTGCCAGCCTGCTGATGTCTTCTACAACATTCTGTTGTGGCTCAAATCCTCTGAAGTCATGCATGAAATCTGGGAGAAGTTTACGCCACACTCCATTTAAACAATTGACAGTCACTTCTTGCCAGGCTGTGTTAATGTGATTGATGCCCTTTAAGACATCAAATGACCGCCAATATTCTTTGATGGTAATGTTGGACATGTCTAAAGCTTTTACCATTTCTCTAAATGTTTGCCGTAGGTAATAAGCTTTAAAGGTGGCTATTACTCCCTGGTCCATGGGTTGCAAAACTGATGATGTGTTAGGGGGCATGTAGACAACATTAACTTTAAATACAGTACAGTACTAGCTGTACAGCACTTATACAGTATATATATTGTATATACAGTAAACTTCCGAAATAACGGCACTCAAAATAATGGAATACTCGAGATAACGTACTTTTGTGCATGACTTTGTTTACATCCGGTGCCATTTTGAAAGTGAACTCTGTACCAACAACACGTGGAACACTCGGTGCTACATTTATAATGTTAAATTATAAGTGAATACACCCCCTCTCACAATGTCTCCGAAAATTCTTAAAGAAATCAATTGAAGAAAATGCACCCTCTACAGATGAAGCACTCGTGGTGGAGAATTTAGAATAGTTTTTTTTCAATTTTAAAATATTCTTTTTGCTTTATTTACGTACTGTGCATTTACCAGTTAATAAAGTAGTATTCATTATCGCTCTATTTCTTATTTATCCCCCTTTATTTACGCATTAAATACATTTAAAAAAAAAATTCTGAGATAATGGGAAATTCGCAATAACGGCACCCTCAAATCCCTGAGGGTGCCGTTATTTGGGAAGTTTACTGTATACAGTAGTTACATATTTTTAGCATTTTTGACAATTTTAAATTTTTAATTTATAAAAAAAATTGCAAAAATAAATATTCATGGCCTTGTGGATAGTGAATGGCGCTATTGCGAATCGGCGCAAATCGGACCAGTGCAAAATGAGGGCTACCTGTATATCCAAACATGACAACCTATAATACTGTACCTATATACAGGTATTTACATACCTACATTAATAGTTCAACGTCATCTCGTTAATTATTTTTAGTTTCTTACCTCTCCAAATCTGCTTCTTTGAGATGGTTTTTACTCAGTGGCTCACCAACATCTTGAACTTCAGTGGCAAATGCAGTTTCCAACTTCCTCTTGAGGGAGGTTGAAGCTTTTTGTATTTTTGTGAAACTGCCTTTGATCTGCTTCCACTGTTCATGGCATCTGAAAAATATTTGAAATACAATTAATTAATAAATAAATATAAGTATGACATATCTAGTGGCAACAATCTGAATTTCTGAACTGAAGTATATTTTTTAGATAATTTCATATATATGTATTACCTATAAGACAACTATATCTGAATTAAATTTCAGCTGACAGTATAAAAATGCATTATCTGTACATACACTAATAGCTAGTTACTTACGTAATTTCACTGGGGTAACATGAAGTTGCTCCAAAGTTGCATTAAGATCTTCTCATTGAATATCTTTATCTGTTTCAGTACATTTTCTTGGAATTTTTTCTGGGGATATGTCAGGTGAAGTAGACGTACTTTCAGTACTACTAGTTATTGCTTCTGGCAGTCTGAATAATTCTTCAGGTTTTGTGTGTGTGTGTGTGTGTAATTAATTTCAGACAATTTATACAAACTTCTGATTCATCACTGAAATTATATTTAGGGTCACTATTTTCAACAAAAAGCTTTGGAAGTGGCCTCAAGTTTCACAGAATATGCTTTTTGTGCAGTTCAAAAGGGTTGCAACAGCGCTTGTTATAGCTTTTATGTGTAGACATTTTCATCAAACACTTTTACTTATTTAAAACACTATGCATAAATGTACATAAATCTGTTCAAAATGAAAAAAAAATATATACATTAAATGAGAACACAGTGAATGCTTTGCGCATCATAGAAAACAAAATAAAGATCTCTCTAGTTAGGCAATAGTTATTCTGGGTAGGATTGCCACTTTTTTAATGTCCACTTGGGATTTTTTGTTCAACCAATTTACCCAACAATCGAATGGGGGAAGATATTTATGGTAGGTACTAGTGTTTTATGTTTAGTTCTTAGAATACTAGTTTAACACGTGTACTTACATTTTTACAAGTACACCAATCTATATACCAGAAGTCAATGAGAATGTTGAACAGTTTGTTAGAAATTATTGTCTTGAGTGAAAGTAGTCATTTTCAAATATGTAAATACCTATTTTATATGCAAATATGCACATATTTCTTTTCATATATTGATAGAATAAGGTTGAAACTCATATTTTGTATATATGAAAATTTAAAAAAAAATCTAATTTAGGGGGGTGGGGGCAGGACCCCTTCAAATGGAAGTTATAATTTTTTTGTTAATTTTAGCCATTTTTTCTGCTTATGCTAATTTGTTGTGTGCAATTACCTTTCATACACTTTAAATCACTGTTCTATGTCAATTAGGGACTGAGTTATGGTGGTTTGAAAATTTCTAGTTTTCACCCCCCCCCCCCCCCCCTCAAAAAAAGGGGGAGCATAACTTTTGAACCATAACTCCGATTGAGCTATATTTGAAATTTGGTACTTACTAGCATAGACCATTCTATAAACCAAATTTAAGCAAAATCTATGAGGGTATGCTGCATGTTTTCTTTTCTTTTGCATGATTTGTCATGGAATGAGCCTTATAGGAATAAGAGATGGTAATTGGTAAGTGTTTGAATGCTTATGAAAAATGATATTTGATTCCAACTAAAATTTTTGGTGAAACTTAAGAATCCAGATGCAGCTCAGAGACAGAGTCCATAACAGCTTGGTAATATGTTAAATTAAGCTATGTTGGTGAGGTTGGTTAGGTTAGTAATTAGCTATGGACTGTCTCCAATCTAGTGATGTAGTGGTTGTCATTTTTCATAGCTCTGCGGTTGCGGAGCTTATAAATAGAACTCCACACGGTTGTGGTTGCAGTTGGTTATGTACCCTATAACATCATAATATTACATAAGAATGAACAACAAAATAAAATATTGTATTTTAGCCACACTTTTCACAGTCTACAATATATTAATGACTATAATCTAAACTGTAAAAAGTGTTTCCAAGATGTGGGATGAGGACCTGTGTTTTGCATCCCACCAACCACTGCCCATTTGAAAGTGGTGTATAAAATTATAATATATATTTACTATTTAATCCTTATATTTAAATTGAATTGCTGGGAGACTGTATTTCAAAAATAAAAGTTTTTCAGCTTTGTACCCCTCAGCCTATTCCTTTTTCCATCGTAGATGATCTCTGCTCCACTAAATAATTGTTTACTTTCACTAGGAACACTTGAGGGAGGACATCCAAGGTATGTCTGAGCCAGTTTGCTAAAATTTTTGTATTTCTTTTGATTTGACCTCTACCAATCCAAAGCATCATCATCTTGTCCAATCCTTTTCTCTTTTGTGATATTTCTCGATCATTTTTTGTGGGTCTTTGCTTGACTCAGTTTCAGTCTCATCACTACTGGAAGCCAATAGAACATTCATTGAGTCCATTATTGTTATTGATTTACTCTGCCAAGCTAATGCTTGGCCTAAATCAATCAGTGGTTTCTTTGTCAGTGTTTCACTGGCTGTCTCCGAGGCCAATGATGTTTGAGTCTTGTCCATTTCATCACAAAGAGATCCCAATTTTTCCTGAGCATCTTTTGTGACATGTGAAGTGGAAAAAATTGTGCTTTGTACCTTGGATCCAAATAGGTAGCCAAAGAATACATGTCATTTGCTTCTAGGCCATAAAGTCTCTTTGCTACCTCTGTGTGCATTATCTCCTTCATTGTTTTGATTCCATGATCAGCTTCAGAATCACTACTTCGAGGTTGCAGCACATTTCTCAAGGGAATGATGAGGGAAATAACCTCAGATATGGAAGAGATGGAACTACTCAATCTTTTTGTGATATCATCGAATGGTTCCAGCACAGCCACACAGTTTGACAAGAGAGTGAAGTTGATGTTAGTGAGTTGTTGCATTTTGGAGGTAGTGGTGCTATATAGACTCAGTGGTTCCTTCAACTTCAGTGTTCTCTGCATCATGTGATAAGTGCTGTTCCACCATGTGGTGACCATGAATGACTGTAAGTTCAGGTTGATCTAAGCATTTCTGAACTTTTTTTTAACTCATCTTTTGCCATCGTTGAATGGTTAAAATGAGTAGCGATGGATTGAAATTTAACTAACAAGTCAGAGATTTTTGTGAGGCTAATCCACTTTTGATTGCAAGTTGCAGTTTATGAACAGTGCAATCGATATTATGGATGCCAGAGAAACAGCTTTTATCATGTTTGCTCCAGAGTCACACATTACACAATGGATGGATGAATGGGCAATATCCCACTTCTGAAGCATCTGCTCAAATTTTTCTGACAAGTATTCTCCAGTGTGGCAATCTTCAAATGGCATTACGCTGAGCAACAAATTGGTTCTCTTGGTCTTGATTCACTGCATGGCATGTCAAAGAGAGTAGAGAGACTCCAGCAGACATGTCTGACCATGCATCCATTGTCAATGATACTTTTGAATCTTTTAGAGGCTAAGAATTTTGGGCACTTTCTTTGAAACAGTCATAGATATTATTGCACACACGATCAGTGTAGAACTGATGCTGTTTCACTTTATACTGTGGAGCTGTTTCAGCCATGAGTCTCATGAAACCTAAGTTCTCAACATGGCTGAATGGCAAGTCATCCATTATTATTAACATTTGACAATGCGATAGTCCAGTGATTTTGATTTGGAATGATTTGCATCCCAAATTTTTACTTTTTTGAAGAAACTTTCAATCATCTGTAGGGGTGTAAGAGATCTACAGATCTACAGAAGCTAAGGCTAACAAAGACCCTAAGATCCACTCTAAGGCTAGCCCGAGAGAAAGGAGAGAGTAGGGGGTTAAGAGAAGAGAGGAGAATAAGGGGTTAAGTAAGGAGCAACACCTATCATTCGTGGGTTAACATTCATTCAGAAAAAGAGGGAAAAAGTCTCACCATCATCATCCGCCGGCCACTGCCGACAAGTCAGAAAAATAGTCGGAGAATATAGGAGAGGGGTTGCACCACAGTCTAACACTTTACTAATGGGTTGAAGCACGTAATGTTACAAAGGTAGTGATGGAGAGCTAGCACAACACAACTTAGTCTGAACAGATACTGAAGCTGGTGCTTTAGTTTAGTTTGTAACTTGGTAGTGAAGGTTGCCTAATTTCTAATAAAAAAAAAAATTGTGTTTATCTTTTTTATCAATGGTAATTATACATCATCATCATTTGCTTTATTAAATATAATTAAAATAATGCTTTTCTAGCCACTGAGCATTGATAAATGTAAGTTATTACATAATACATCCATCCAGTCCAAGTAGCAATTCTAGACATGTCGCAATTAGGGTGTAGCAAACTTTTACTTTTTTGCACCCTTGCATGAAGCATGACAGGAACAGCATTTGGTAATGTTTATAGCATTTGGTTGCCTTAGTAAGAAGATATCCTCAAACAACTGCAATAACCACACTGATAAATATGGTTGCAGAGCTGAGAATATGTGCTACAGCACTACTACACTCTAAATCTGGATTCTTAAGTTTTACCACATTTTTTAGTGAAAGTTGAGATTTCACATAACTAATTAACATTTTGTTGCTATTTCAACAGGAGATACAATTTAAAGAGCATCATGGAAGGGCTATTATGGTAGCATTTATATTAAATGCTTTAACATGGTAAGAGTTTTAAAGTTGTTTGCCTTATCCTTTGTCCCATTAGGCCTAGCACTTCATTCTTCTGTATTATAAAAAGACATGGGGTCATTACAAGGTTTATCATTACATTATCATTACAAGCCCTTCATTATCATTGTAATGATCATTACAATACTGAATATACTGAATAAGCGCTCCACTGGTGCACTGAAGACAGGGATGCAAAGATGCTTGGCAGCAAGAACAGATATGTCAAGATACAGATGTGCATTGTCCCTCACCATGTCAGGGGATTGCAGTCCTCATCAGTGCAGGGCTGATCAAGGTAGCTGTCCACTGTCTGACAATAGGGTTCTGAGAAGCTGTAGAGGGAGCTGGAGCAGCCATAAAATTGAACAACTTTCACCACTTTGGTGCTGGCTAGGACTGGGAGGAATCAGAAACTGTATGTATATATATTTTGAAATTACAATGTAATGAAAATGTAATGTGTAATGATTCATTATAGACCTTTCATTACCATTACCATTATCATTACCATTATTGCCTCAAAATTTCTTCCATTATGATTACATTATCATTACAAGAGATTTGTAATTAATTATAATTAATTACCATTACAAATGATGATGACCCCATGTTTGATTATAAATCTTGAAATCTTACTGTATCTTACCAATTCATCATACAGTAGTTAGGCCCATTTTCAACTGCTGTATTTAGAAATGTTAAATTTTTGTGTTTACTCCCCACAATAATTCCCTGCTTAAGGTTGGAAAGTTGATTGTCATCATCTCTAAACCATAGCAGTGACACCCCAATTGATGCCTCATTGATGCGTTTCATAACTGTTTTTCTCTTGTTTGGTATTGATATGTAAATTTTCCTTGATCATTGCACCACAAGCTCATGCTTTATCAAATTAAATTTTTACCAGAGTACTTAATGGATAAAGGAATCTACACTAAATGCCAACTGGTAACCAGGGTGGTGTATCAGGGCCAAAAAAAGTAACTTGATACGATACTAGATACATTGGCAAAAATGTATCTCATTATGATACTAGATATACGAATAATATATGTATCGTGATACGATATATATATATCAGCATATATATATATATTATATAATATATATATATTATATATATATATATAATATATATATATAATATATGAAATAACTGAATTACTTTATTTGTATTGAATTTTACAAACAGTGACTTCTCAAACAATTCATCAGACATTGTTTCTCTTTGAAGGAGAGAGATTTCCAGCTATACTAAAAAGTCTCAACCAGAGCGCTTAATGGCAGTGTGGTGTATTTTATGAAGAGTTCTTTTATCAAAGGATACATGTGTAATTGTTGAAGGTCTGATGAATTCAAAAAACTTTTTTCTATGTGAAAGTCACAATATGATAATAAAAACCACTCTAATAGACAGAGTTTATTTCCACAACAGTTTCGATGCCCACTAGCATCCTCTCGGGTGGATACAGAAAAACCAATCTGATTGTCTGAGGAATTATTTGCTAAATAATTAGATAATTCTTCATGAGGTTTGTTCTATGATAAAGTATCACATTACTGACACTTATTTGTATCATATCTTTCGATACGATACAAATAATAATAAATGTATTGCGATACAATACAAGATACAGAAAATGTATCGTGATACTACGCCACCCTGCTGGTAGCTATCCACTTTGGTCAATCACTTATTTCTCAGTGAAATGTTGGAATCTCCCTACCCTCCCATGGTATTGAACTCCCCAATTCAACCCTGTACTAATATGTCCTGCTGGATCAACTGAGGCAGTTTTGAGGTGGTCTTCTTTCAGTTCCTCAAATTAAACATGCATTACTTTTCCAGTTCTCTGGGTTTGTGGAAGATAGTACAACGAACAAAGCAATGCTTAGATTTCACAGTAACTGCTCACATACTCCACTTGATAGGATGTTGGATGTATGTGGGTCACTTGCCATCCCAACCATCTGTATGGCTTCTCCATCTGGTAACAATCACATTAATGTGTGTTTTAGGAGAGTATTTGTGCATGAGGACAGAGATGCATAATATTCCACTCCTTACAAGTGCCAAAGCTGATTTATGATTAAGTTAAGTGCAGTTTATGTACTTCAGTTCATTCATTAAATACTCTGAGAATAAGTGATAATGGAAAGCAATGTGTGGTTGCTAAGTGCTGATGACTCTTAAAAACTGGGTTTTAATTAAATGAGGGTTTTTCTCTTTATTACCATTTCATGGGTTTTTTAAACTGAAATAACTAGCTATCATTATGATGAAAGGCAACTCATTTATATACATATATAATCTCTTGTTTCAGAGGATGTGAATCCTGTAAATGTGATCACTATTTTAAGAAATTAGATTGTAAGGGAACATCATATTTATAATAAATCACTTAAGCGTAAGTTATTCAATACTTTTTGGAGCTGTTTAATTAAGTAAAACTTTTTAGTAATGTGCAATGAACCACTGTGGACATATGCTAAGAACATTTGTCTAAAATCTTGTTAAATTGTGAACTTTAATAAGTCAGTAACTTAATAAACTAAACCTTGATGCTATTTATCAGTTTGTAAAAGTTGTTCATAAATCTATTTTAGTTTTCCTTTAAAGGAATCAAGAAGTTGTCCTTACCATTTTGTTTTATGGAGATTTTGTATTTTTACAGTTTTCTTTTAACTCAAACCATGTTTGCCAAACAGGATTATGCTTACATGGTGCTGTACTAGGCTTAACTTAATATTTTTCTCCATTATTTGTTTCTGCTTCCATACTACATACTGAAATTTATGAAATTAATATTAAGATTAATAATGTTAGTTGTTACTTGGTTCAATTCTGTCTTACAGATTCCTCTTTGTAATGATTTTGCGGCAAGTATTAGTGGAGTAATGAAACTTTAAGTATATTTTGACGAATCTTTAGGTTCTAAGGCATTTAGAGATAGCTTATAATTTTTTGTTGCGCCTAATTGGGCAAGGATTTTAATGATGGAAGCATTCGTGTGGGTATTTGGCATAATCAAAAATGGTAATGTCATCCCGCAACTTGTCGTTTATTAAAATGGAACCATTACTGATGGATAACTGCTTTTTCCCTTTTTAGAGAACAAATGATTATACCTTCATGTACAGTGTCTGGTAGTGAGTATGTCTTTTCTCCTGTAATGTTATTTATTTTAAAACCAATGAAGTCTGTTGTTACGCTCTACTGCTCTAGTTTAAAGACAATATTTTAATAGAATGTAACTTCCACGTAATATTTTTTTAATAAATTTTTTATGCAACTAACTTTTTATTTATTGAAATTGTTGAATGAAAAGTTACTTTGTCCATTCATGAAAAAATTCAATTTCTTAACTCACTCTTGTCCTGTGGGATTTGGTGGAGGAAAGTTTTCTCATTCTCCTCTTGTCCTTGTAGACAGCCATGCCAGCCAAGGACTTTACACAAGAACCTGTCTAGTTGGTTTTGAGATTATTCAGGTTGGCATGCTGAACATTCCTTTGTTCTTTTGGCAGTACATTGGAGTTTTAGGCCTCGTATTTGGAGGATATTTTCCATCTTCATTTTCGTTATTTCTCTTCCCCGTGTGCAGAGATGCTCCTTAACTTACGTCGTTTCTATTCATTTATATACTGCGTGGTCATTGCAGTTAAATATATATATATATATATATATATATATATATATATATATATATATATATATATATTATGGTGGACTGGATATCCGCATCATTTTTAACATCCACACTTCTGACTGCGGATATTACCTCTAATAAATTATGCAATTTACAATTAAATTAGCTTATGAAGTAGCTTATAAGGCCCAGTCATGCACATTTCATGTAAAGTATTAATTATTAATGAACAAACAAATATATAAACCTCAAAATATAAATACCTTACCTGGTAACACAGAAAATTGAATTAAACTTTTCATTGAATTTTCTCTGGCTGAAACTCATGAGAAAGTTATTTTTATCATAATGAAAATATTAATATTAATTTTAATTCTTATGCATTGCCTGCCATAATAGTAATATCACGAAATTTGGAAAATTGTCAATATTCATAATTCTATATTATATTGATAGATTAACTAAATATCCGCATCCGCGGATATTGAAATTAAAGATCCGCAGATGTTGAAAAACTGACATCTGGTTCACCACTTATATATATATATAAAATGGTTTTGTTTTGAATTCATTTTGATGGTCAAGCTTGTTGCCCCGTGTTGGACCTACAATTGAATGTGGAATCAACCACGACCAATCACAGGGTGGTCAGAAATTACGTAGTCCTTGACCGGACCCAATCAGCAGTCCAGTGTCTTAATCATCAGGGTACCCATTTATCTCAACCTTTTTTTTTTTTTTTTTTTTTTTTTTTTTGTATGGAAGGATGAGCAGCTGGGTGAAGTGAGCGCCGCCTGTCATTGCCGGGAATCGAACTCGGGACCGGTGGATTCGTCGTCGACGGCTATGCTAACCACTACATTGAGGCATTATATAATATGAAAATGAAAAGGTTTATTGGCAGACTATAGTCCATATGACAAATATTATTAATACAATGACAGTTCATATACTAAGGATAAAAATATATACAATTGATTAGAAATAATACTGCACTGTCGAAGTTAAGTGGAGCTACAGACAGACGTTTTCGTATAGCTTAGAGGATAAATGGCAGGACTCATGGATAGCTTGGATGATCGGGTTGGTTGATTTTTTAATTCTTTGCATTAGACTGTGTTGAGCATGTCTTGTTACCTCCGGGAAGCTCGGGACATTAGGGGTAGCAAACAATTGCGAAGCTGAGCATCTCTGAAGTAATTTATGTGAGTCTAAAAGACCTGTTGTACAGCAAATTTAGGGTTCTGCCAGAATTTTTTTGTAATTCACCCAGAGTTGCTGACCGTATATATATTACTGCAGAAAGTACGAAAGAGTGTGTCTTTATATTATTTATTAGAATTTTTCCCCAAAATAAGTGGGAAGGTGGGTGGTCCCCTCCGTGCGATGTAATTTCAACAATAAATTATTTTTATTTAAAAAAAATGTTTAAATGTACATTTAATTAAACTTGAACCCACAGGTTGCAGCATAGGCTTAATAACTATTTTCAGTCTTTTATATGTAAAAAGTATAGACAAATGTATAGTCAATAAAAAAAAAACTCTAAATGTTATAAAACAAAATAATATCCTACGTGTGTGTGTAAAAATTATAAAAGGTTTAATGTTAAGTCTAGGCCCTAGAGCAGTAGTTCCCAACCTCGGGACGCGGGAGTCACTATATTCATTATTTCTTAATGCAACTTATACTTGTATACATATTTAAATTTTATCATAAGCTTAAGGGTTGGGAGGTCCCGTTTGTGGCTAATTTAGGGTCGCAGCAGAAAAAGGTTAGGAACCACTGCCCTAGAGGAATTTTAATATTTTCAGCTCTTTTCTACGTATGTCGTATTCAAAATCCCAACCATATCATGATAAGCTTAGTACGATACTTATTGATATAATGTAATTAAACTAAGTTGATCTTAATTATCAACTACCGTACTTAATATGGTCTTAGAATATGTCCAACTGTTTTCTGTTATTTTGATCCCTTTGAGGTTGGTGTTTCATTAGGTATTTTATTAAATTACACTTTTATATCATTGAGACCTTTAAAAGTGTGTGCGCGCGCGCTGGGCTGCTGATCTCGAGGCTGTTGGATCAAGTACCAGCTGTGACTTTATTTCCAACTTCCTTGCGGATCGTGGTTCGGACTTCATTCTGAGTTGTAAGTCCAAGGTGGGTCGAGAAGCCAGAATCTAAACCAGGGTAACCGGATTATACCGTAGTTTGCCCACAACCAGAAGTGATTTGTGGTGGTTATTTCTGGATCAGCAAGACAGAGTAAGGTTAAATATAAATCTGAAGCTTAATTTCTATGCTTTGTTAAATGTCTTATCTTTTCATTCTTTTATTAGATCACGTCTACCAAACGAATTACAAGGGTATGGAATTTCGAAAGGAGTGTGCGCGCGCGCGTTCACCTCTGAATCACGTGGACTGGTAGGTGGTGATTCGAGTCCTGTTTTCATTTTAGGTGCATCTGGGAAAATAGAGTATGATAGTGAAAACATTACAGATCCGTTGGTTGAAAATGAATAAGGAGGCCTTAGAGAAAGAAGAGAATGTGTTAATCTAGTGTTCTGAGAAACTAATTAAGAAAACGGTGCATATCGCTTTTGGGAAAAAGGATATGATGAAGCGAACAGATGCGCCTTGCGGCAAGTGTGTAGAAATACAGGGTGTACATAAAGTCAGGATCTATTTTTGTGAAGCACTTGGAAATTATATGGAATTCAATCATAAAATGATAGTGGTAACATTTATTAAATAATTAAGAGTAGGATTCGACGTGACGCCCATCAGTATCCCTGCACAGCTCAAATCGTTCCGCAGCATTTCTAAACACATCTGGAGCATTTGCGGGGTTATGTTATCTGCAGCAGTTCGTATACGTAAGTTTTCAAGACTCGTAATCTTCGTCTGATAGACGTGCGATTTGATAAAGCTCCATGCAAAGAAATCTAAAGGGGTTAAATCTGGTGATCTCGCTGGTCAAGGTCTGTTGCTTCCGCGTCCGATCCAGCTATTTGGAGAACGTCCATTTAGATAATCCTGAACAATTTTGGCATAGTGACAAGGAGCACCATCAAGTTGATAGACGACGGGGATAGGATTGTTAGTACCGTCGTACTCGTCTATCAACATGATGGTGCTCCTTGTCACTATGCCAAAATTGTTCAGGATTATCTAAATGGACGTTTTCCAAATCGCTGGATCGGACGCGGAAGCAACAGACCTTGACCAGCGAGATCACTAGATTTAACCCCTTTAGATTTCTTTGCATGTGGCTTTATCAAATCGCACGTCTATCAGACGAAGATTACGAGTCTCGAAAACTTACGTATACGAACTGCTGCAGATAACATGACCGCGCAAATGCTCCAGAATGTGTTTAGAAATGCTGCGGAACGATTTGAGCTGTGCAGGGATACTGATGGGCGTCACGTCGAATCCTACTGTTAATTATTTAATAAATGTTACCACTTTATCATTTTATGATTGAATTCCATATAATTTCCAAGTGCTTCACAAAAATAGATCCTGACTTTATGTACATCCTGTATATAGTGTCTTGTAAGTTGTTAAATGCAGTGAAAAGTTTTTATATGGGTACTAGTGCTTGCCTAAGAGTTACGGGGGAGTTGAATTGTTACCTCAGTATTAATGTTGGGGTACAACATGACTGTGTAATGTATATGTGGATGAGGTAATGCATGATATGAAAGCAACATTGCTAGAGAGAGAAGTACCCTGAATGTGGAAGAGAACGAGTGGCGGCTGTCGCATCTGATGTACTCGTATACTAATGACGTGGTGCTTCTGGGTGAATCCGAGAATGAATTAAGGAAAGTAGTGAAAATTTTTGTTGAAGTATGTGAAAGGGAATGATGTGTTGAAAGAGGAGAATCAGCGTCTAATATTGTGGTGAATAGAGAAAATTTTGGTTATGAAAGAAATTAAGGGTTTGGGGCATTTGATTGACAAGAGTGATATGAGTACAGTGGAAGTTAAAAGCAGAATAAAGCAGGGCAAGTAAATTATGGGCTCGATAAAAATCCTGATAGGAAGAAAGTACTCGAGTGTAGATTCAGCAATACATGGTGTATTGGTGTCAACGCTGATATATAGATGTAAGACGCTTGTTTGGCATGATAATTCACTATCATTAGTGAGAGCAGTACATAATTTAAAAAATATGGTCAGTATAAAACGGATTGACGATATAAGAAAGGAGTTGGGTGAAAAAGTCAGTGGAAATGAGAGTGGAGAATAGTTTGCTACGTTGATATTGTCATGTGGAAAGAATGTATAAGGATAAAACGAGGGAAAATTGCGTATAATAATGAGTAGAGGAAGATCACGTAAAAGATGGAAGGACGTAATTATTAGTAACTGTGTGACAACGTTGAGTTCACATAAATGTAGCAGAAAAGTTAGAGAAACATAGGAGTGGAAGCAATTTGAGTTATATAAATGGAAACCTTGACCTTACCCCAATCTTTTCATGGAAGGTAAAACTCTACTCCCAATGTTGTCACCCGTGGTTAGCTTGTGCGCGTAATTGGTTTATCTCTGGGCCCCAAATTCAAGCGTCTGTCGTCTTTATGGGAAATGAAATTTTAGGTAACGCCTGTACGATTCGAAGAGGAAATAAAATCTATCTTATGGAAAGATAAGAAAACTGCAAATTTCAATTGGAATTCGTAATTGCTTGAAAAAAAATCTTATACCGAGAATATTGAAATTGTCATTATTTTTCCATAGATTTTATTTCCTCAGGGAACTGCTTTCTCAACTGTTATGTATGTATATTAAAGTAAAAATTACATAGACCCCAAAGTAAGACCTGAGACTAGGATATTGTGATTATGTACTAGGGGACATCATATTGGGACTTGGGTATAATTAACCTTTAGTTCCCTGGTTCTGAGCTGTTGAAGGCACTCACTCACTCACTCACTCACTCACTCACGAGGCAATTTGTTTCGGAACAAGGAGATTGTGCTCTCACTGTACAATTCCCTTGTTCGGCCGCACCTGGAGTATGCTGTGCAGTTCTGGTCGCCCGCCCTCAGGAAAGATATTGAGAGGCTGGAGCGAGTGCAGGCGAGGGCCACAAAGTTAATCCCTTCCGTTAGGCATATGGGCTACAATCGACGGTTACGCGCCCTGAACTTGTTTTCGCTTGAAACTCGGAGGCTGCGCGGTCAACTGATCGAGGTTTTCAAGCTCTTACGCGGGTTGAACGATGTCGATTTTAGAAATATGTTTAGTTTAAATGATAACCCAACTCGCAACAATGGTTGGAAGTTGGATTTGAAACGGTTTAGGACTAGTGTGTGTGGGAATTACTTTACGTATAAGATCTGTGACACATGGAACAGGTTACCTTCGGAAGTTGTGAACAGTTCCTCTGTGGATCAGTTCAAGAAAAGGGTAGACGAAATCTTGCACACTATTTGAGTGTGTAAAGACATTTAGGACCTCAGTCTGCGGAAATTTCTTTTCCTATGAAATAGTTAATATCTGGAACCAACTTCCCTCAGAGGTTGTTTCCAGCCAAAGTGTAAATGTGTTTAAAAATAGGCTAGACAAAGTACTGAATACTCTCATAGTTTAAGACTAAAACATAAGAAAACTCTGCAGGAGTTCGCTTGCACGGTGTCTCTGTGAGCAAGCTAAATATAGAGCTATTTATATATTCTCCACTTTCCTGTAAAATTTCCTTGGCTACTTTTCCAGGGTCAAGGTATTTTCTTCAACCTTTTTCCGTACCTGCCTCTGGCAGGGAGGGAGCGGAGGGTGGGGAGAGAGCCTTCTACTTTTCTATCCAGTTTTCTACTACTGCTAGGATAGTTGAAAGAAAAATAAACTTTTACAAAATTTTCCCTGGCACCCGTTGCCATTGGTACCACCTCGGTATGGGCCGCAAGGCCTTTTGAGGTACTTCTTTTCCTTGTAACTCACTCTCTCTCCGATGTTTTTCCGGGTGCCACAAGCCAGATAATTAATAGGGAATTAATAGGGCCTACTGATGGCCCAAAGAAACCGACGGATGTAGCTACCGGTCGGGGTGGGTCGGGTGGTGTAACTGCGTGTATGGGTGGCGACGGGTTTCGAAAGGTCTCGGGCAAGAAGGCTGCGAAGCCGAAGCCTGAGACCCCAGTTGCCCATGTCAGGACCTCTAACCGCTTTAGTCTCCTGTGCTCGAAGGAGGAAGACACCGTTTTGATTGGGGACTCACAGATCAGGGGCCAGGAGAAGTACTTTGCTTCTGCAAACCGGGATGGGAGGAAGGTAAGGTGCTTACCTGGGCGGGGAACGACTCACTTAAGGAAGGAGGTAGAGAAGGTGCGCGTGGCTAGTCGGAGGACTGCGATCGTTGTCCAGGCTGGTGGCAACGACCTGTTCCTCAAAGGCGGTAGGATAGGTCTTTCAGAGGGGATCATCACCGAGATCATGTCTCTTGCGGATGATCTAAAACTGAAGACAGACAGGGGAATGTTAATGGGAATTTTACCGCGAATGAATGCCAGTGACCACGCACTCAGTAAGGTCATTGGCATCAACGAGAGGGTGCAAAACTTGTGCGTCCCGCTGGGCGTGAGGTTTATTGACCCCTTCGACGCGTTTTCAGGTAGGTGGGACCTTTACCAGAGAGATGGTGTTCACCTCAATAACAAGGGTAAAGGTGTGCTAGGCGCGCTGCTCGACCGGCACCTATACAGAATGGTGAGGTCGAGTCCGGGGAGATGATGGGCCCCCACCGGGGAGGGATGATGATGAGCCGGTGGCGGACGTACCTTCAACTGAAGGGTGCGTCCAGGTACAGGTGGGTGACCCTCCTCCTACGTTGGAGGGGGCTCAGGCTCCTGCGGAAGTTGCCCCCTCGTTAGTGAGGGGCTCTTCAACTCCCGACAGCCCTGGCTGTTTGGGAAACGGGTCGTGCTAGGGGGCGGTCAGAATAGGGGAAGCTCCCTCCGTGCAATGCTTTTTAATGCTAGGTCGATCAGGAACAAGTTTGGCGAGCTACGGGCGCTCTTAGCATCAGAATACCAGGAATCGTTGCTATCACCGAGTCCTGGATTCATACTGATCGTAGGGACTACGTTGGGGAGTTCGAAATTCCCGGGTATAGAATGTTTCGCAAAGACCGCACCCGTGGGGAGGGGGGGGGGTACTAATATACGTCAGAGACACGTTGAGTCCGGTTGACTGCCAGTTCCGGTCGGAACGGGAGCTGCTTGGCGTCGATCTGAACGTGGGAGGGACGAACTATAGGTTAATCTTGGTGTACAGACCTCCGCATCTCCTCCTCGAGGAGGATACAGCCCTGTACACCGAACTCAGTAGCCTGCTAGGGGATAGGGTGTGTGTAGTTTTAGGAGACTTCAACTGTCGCGGCATAAAGTGGGAAAACAGGACTGCCGATGCTGAAGGGAGGAGGCTAGTTGACTTTGCTGATGAGAACTTCCTCACTCAGTGGGTCAACGAGCCACTTAGTATTCACGACCGAAGACAACCTCGTCACTGGCCTCACCGTTGACGAATCATTGGGCGGGAGTGATCACGGTCTTATTAGGTTTCGGGTGGAGCGTAGTAACTCGAGAGGCAGTAAGTTCGATCTCCGGCGGGCGAACTTTGTTAGCCTCAGGGGTAGCGTAGGAGAGATGGGGTTAGAGGTTGGCGGCGATGTTGAGGGAGTGTGGAGTGCATTCCGGGACGAGTTTATGGTGCTGCAGTCTGCTGCCATACCCTCAAAACCGGTCACCCCTGCTTCAACGCAGCCTAAGTGGTTCAATCGTGACATCGCTTCGGCTATCCGAAATAGGAAAGTAGCGTATAGGAGGGCGAAGGCCAATCGTTCCCACGAGAACAATGAAGCGTATGTCCGCCTGTGTAGGGAAGTGAAGGCGAAGGTTAGGCTAGCGAAACGTAACGAAGAACTACGGGTGGCAAGCCTCTGCAAGGGGAACCCTAAGTAATTCTGGAGTGTTCACCAGGGAGGATACCCGCGTCATCCCCGAGCCAGGCGTGAGGCACGAAGGTGCTGGCCTGGATAATGTTAGATGTACCGCGACAGTCGTTGCCTCTAGAATAGACAAACTGAGCGCGTTTAAGGCTCCTGGGCCAGACCAGTTTCTCCCCAGAGTGTTGCGAGAAGTGCGCGACCAGGTGGCTCCCCACCTGGCTACAGTCTTCAACAAATCGTTGGAGATGGGCCAGGTGCCTGGTGACTGGAGGGAAGCCAACGTGACCCCTATCTTTAAGAAAGGGGATCACGAAAGTCTAGGGAACTATCGTCCCATTAGTCTCACTTCAGTTGTAGGTAAATTATTAGAAGGGATAATAGCAGATAGGATCGTTGACCATTTGGATTCCTACAAGCTGCTTGGGGACTCCCAACATGGGTTTAGACGGCATAGGTCGTGTCTCACCAACTTGCTCGAGTTTTTCCACGTCATGTTGAGTGAGTACGATAAGAGTAGGGCGATTGATATACTTTATCTCGACTTTCAGAAAGCCTTTGATAAGGTACTTCACCGCCGGCTAATGGCGAAAGTGCGCGCGCTGGGTATCGGTGGGGAAATAGGTAGGTGGATTGAAAACTGGCTGAGGAACAGGCGGCAGAGGGTGGTAATTAAAGGGGCTAGTTCGGGTTGGGCCTCGGTCACTAGTGGGGTTCCTCAGGGTTCCGTTTTGGGGCCACTGTTGTTTATCATTTACATAAATGATATCGACGGTGGCATCGTCAGTCGGATCGCCAAATTCGCTGATGACACCAAGCTTGGGGCCAATGTTGGGACGCCCGAAGCGATCGAGGAACTGCGTGCGGACGTAGGTAGGATAGGAGAGAGGTCCGAAAAATGGCAAATGCCGTTTAACTTGGGTAAATGCAAAGTGATGCACATTGGCTACGCCAATCCCAAGTCGGACTACTCGATGTTGGGTAGTAATATCGAGGTGACTGATTTAGAAAAGGACTTGGATGTGCTAATTAGCAGCGATCTTAAGTTTACGAAACAGTGTGTAGAGGTGGAAAAGAAAGCCCAGAAACTATTGGGTTATATCAGGAGGCAATTTCAGTTTCGGAACAAGATTATTGTGCTCTCACTGTACAATTCCCTTGTTCGGCCGCACCTGGAGTATGCTGTGCAGTTCTGGTCGCCCACCCTCAGGAAAGATATTGAGAGGCTGGAGCGAGTGCAGGCGAGGGCCACAAAGTTAATCCCTTCCGTTAGGCATATGGGCTACAATCGACGGTTACGCGTCCTGAACTTGTTTTCGCTTGAAACTCGGAGGCTGCGCGGTCAACTGATCGAGGTTTTCAAGATCTTACGCGGGTTGAACGATGTCGATTTTAGAAGTATGTTCAGTTTAAATGATAACCCAACTCGCAACAATGGTTGGAAGTTGGATTTGAAACGGTTTAGGACTAGTGTGTGTGGAATTACTTTACGTATAAGATCTGTGACACATGGAACAGGTTACCTTCGGAAGTTGTGAACAGTTCCTCTGTGGATCAGTTCAAGAAAAGGGTAGACGAAATCTTGCACACTATTTGAGTGTGTAAAGGCATTTAGGACCTCAGTCTGCGGAAATTTCTTTTCCTATAAAATAGTTAATATCTGCAACCAACTTCCCTCAGAGGTTGTTTCCAGTCAAAGTGTAAATGTGTTTAAAAATAGGCTAGACAAAGTACTGAATACTCTCATAGTTTAAGACTAAAACATAAGAAAACTCTGCAGGAGATCGCTTGCACGGTGTCTCTGTGAGCAAGCTAAATATAGAGCTATTTATATATTCTCCACTTTCCTGTAAAATTTCCTTGGCTACTTTTCCAGGGTCA
>JAJOZX010007860.1:0-127500 GCA_023014485.1 Bathynomus jamesi
CTGTCTTAAGAAAGCCAAGAATAGGTATTTAATAATGTAATTGTAAACAAATTTCAGCGTAAAAATATCCTTAGCCTACCTTACCATGTTAATTTTCAATACCTTCCAACTTTACTTAAAGCAATTGGCATTAATGTAATCTTTAAGTATAATAATACTGTTAAATCACGCCTAATAAAGAATAGCCTGATAATGTTGTTGGTTGTGTGTATTCGATCGGATGTACACAATGTAACTCAGTATATTTAGGCCAAACCGGTAAAACGTTAGATATTAGGGTAAAACAGCATAAATATGCTTGTAGAACAGCTAATAATTCCAATGCTTTATTTAACCATATGTATAGATGTAACCATAGCAGCAAGTGGGATAGTTCTAAAGCGCTTGTTAAAAACAGAGATATAATAGAAAGAAATATTCTAGAATGTGCATTTATTCATTTAAAAAACAATTTCAATAACAGTGCGGGAATGTATAAAATTGACAATATCATGTTATAATTTCTTTTGCCTCTCATTAACCCTTGTTAAGTATGTGCTAATTGTTTTGTTTTTCCTGTACGTTGTATATATCTATGGGCATCTCGCCTTTTATCTTCATTCCTGACGAGGTGTAGCTCTGAATACACGAAAGGCCTTGGAATCGTTTTTCTTTTCCTTGTGGGTTTGCAGCATACAGTATATATATATATACATATACATATACACACACACACACATATATATAATATATATATATATATACACACACACACACACACACACACACACAACATATATTATATATTATATATATATTATATATATATATAATATAATATATATATATATATATATAACATATACAGTATACATATATATATATACATATATATACACACACATACATATACACACAACATATATATATATATATATATATATATATATATATATATATATATATATATATATATATACATACATATACAGTACATATATGAAAATTATTTCACGAAAGTGACACGTGAAAAATATTTATGATGAATAAAACCACGAAGGGAAAGAAACACAAAGTGGTGCTCAAGCGCTTTCGTCTAATGACATCCTCAGGAACACTGGAGTGAAAGGGGAGTTCAAGGCAATATATAGGTTACAAAAATAAACATATATATATATAATATATATATATATATATATATATATATATATATATATATATAGTAAGTATAGAAAAAATTGTGGGAGGAGCAAACACATTTGTATGGAAAAATTACACTTTTAGCACTTTGGCCGAAATTCAACATAAATTCAAATGACTTGTTTATGAAACAGGTCACAAAAGAATAAAGAAATAAAAATAAATATAAATATAAATTGGAAAAAAAAAATTACAAAATAATGCCTTAGTGATATATACGTCACAGCCTAAATAACCATAAAGAAATAAACCAACAGATAAAAAACCAAAAATTGTAAGTGGAGTCTACAAATTCAAGCTCAAAAGGAAAGTTTACAATCAGTTTAATAGATGATGCCAAATTGATATATATGTCACAAAGAAATAAAGAAATAAACCAAAAAAAAATAATAATAAATTGAAAAATAAATTTTAAGAGAGGCACACAAATTTATAAGGGAAAAAATTACAGGAGGTTTTTTAGTTATTGTCTGAATCATGCATACTATGGTCACAAACGAATAAAAAAGTACAAGTAAATATAAATTGGGAAACAAAATGATGCCTAGATGATATATAAAGAACTATAAAAATATATACAACATATATAAGGTATATAAGGTGCGTTTATATTTCGTATATATACCTTATATATGTTGTATATATTTTTATAGTTCTTTATATATCATCTAGGCATCATTTTGTTTTCCAATTTATATTTACTTGTACTTTTTTATTCGTTTGTGACCATAGTATGCATGATTCAGACAATAACTAAAAAACCTTTGGTAATTTTTTCCCTTATAAATTTGTGTGCCTCTCTTAAAATTTATTTTTCAATTTATTATTATTTTTTTTTTGTTTATTTCTTTATTTCTTTGTGACATATATCAATTTGGCATCATCTATTAAATTGTTTGTAAACTTTCCTTTTGAGCTTGAATTTGTAGACTCCACTTACAATTTTTGTTTTTTTATCTGTTGGTTTATTTCTTTATGGTTATTTAGGCTGTGACGTATATATCACTAAGGCATTATTTTGTAATTTTTTTTTTTCCAATTTATATTTATATTTATTTTTATTTCTTTATTCTTTTGTGACCTGTTTCATGAACAAGTCATTTGAATTTATGTTGAATTTCGGCCAAAGTGCTAAAAGTGTCATTTTTCCATACAAATGTGTTTGCTCCTTCACAATTTTTTCTATACTTAATATATATATATATATATATATATATATATATATATATATATATGTTTATTTTGTAACATATATTGCCTTGAACTCTTCTTTCACTCCAGTGTTCCTGAGGATGTCATTAGACGAAAGCGCTTGAGCACCTCTTTGGTTTCTTTTTCCCTTCGTGGTTTTATTCATCATATACATATATATATGTATATACAGGGCTATTTAAAATGATTCATCCGATTTCAACTGAGAATACTTCCGTACCTATCAACTGTGCATCAACTGGGCATACACCACATGAAAGAGGAAATCTCCTAGTTTTACAAGATCACCGCAAGAGGGCTCCAAAGTCACGCGTGCCTAGCCTAGCAACAAACAGTCAGTGTGAAAATGGCGTCCGCACAGCAGAAGGCGTTTTGTGTGTTGCAGTTTTCCAGCTGTAAATCGGTCGCCGGATCTTACACCTTGCGACTTCTTCCTTTGGGGGTACGTTAAGGATACTGTGTACGTGCCACCGTTGCCACATCTTTGGATGAGCTCCGAACTCGCATTGTTACTGCCGTAGAGTCAGTGACAACGGACATGCTGAAGCGAGTATGGGAGGAATTCGACTATCGTGTCGACGTTGCTCGTGTAACTAGGGGAAGTCACATAGAGCATTTATGAGGTGAGAGACAAAATTTGGACAGTTTTTCTTTTGGTTGATGTATCACAAATCACTCTGTATTTGTAACATTAAAAAATATTCTCATTTAAAATCAGGTGAATCATCTTAAATAGCCCTGTATATATATATATATATATATATATATATATATATATACACACTCTAGGGTTATGACTTTTTAATTTTTTGTCATAAATATTGTTTCCTGTATCATCAATCGATGAACTTTTGCTTGAAAACAATAAAAAATGGCCTAATTCTTCAGAATTAAAAAAAAATGTCACCCCGAAAGCAAATATAGTATATTAGTATATTCGAGACAGCTGCATTGCACCATTCTAGATTGGTTACCTGATGATTATCATAAATTGTCCAATATCTTGCAACAATACCGAAAAGCACTAAATACTCTGGAAAATCACTGGAACAGAGACCCATCTGCAATAGCTATACCAAGGAGCAACCAATATTTATTATTTTATTAATTTTTTATTTTTTATTTTGGGGTGAAGTTTTTTCAAAATATATCGAAAAAACTGTTATTTTCATTGTCAGGGGGCAAAAGTTCATCGATTTATGATACAGGAACATGAGGTTATAAAAATGTCATAACCCTAATACACACACACACACATTTAAAGAGATTCCTCTGCCGAGCGGTGCCCCCCATAGTACTGTGAGGTATTGAAAAACTCATGATCTTCACTTGCCCCACAAACACCTTTAAATGGGAGACCCAAAATGGGTGCACACACATTTCTACATTACTGTACAGTCTTTACAGCCACACCTACACTTTTTCTCTTAAGTGTATATATTGTAATGTATATGATTGTAAATTTTGACTTGGTCCGCAATCGATATGGACCGTGACTTGATGGATACCGTAATGAAATTGACTGGATTCTTTGGCTCTGATATATTTGCATGTCCGTTATAAATAGATATAGAGTGTAACATATTTGTGGATAGTAGTCTATTATGACTAGATCCTCTGGATCCAGAGATTCTATCTTTAGTTTTAAATCGATAATTAATTGGTTTTAAATTGATAATTATTTAGTTTCGTAAAAATTGGTCGTTGCCAATTTACCGGCGGTTTTTACATAAATTTCTTATGTTCTTGTGGTTCGGAACCCACGTAAAATTGTAGGTCCCCTCCGCCACCACGGAGGACATATACAATACACGATTACGAACACAGTTAGGTAGACCAGCCATGAGTGGATCCTAGGGTCTTTGTTGGTCTGAAACATTATAACATTATAACATTATTATAACACACACACACACACACACACACACACACACACACATATATATATATATATATATATATATATATATATATATATATATATATATATATCTATATATAGTATGTGTGTGTGTGTGTATATATATGTGTATATATATATATATATATATATATGTGTGTGTGTGTGTGTGTGTGTGTGTATATATATATATATAATATATATACACACACACACACACATATATATATATATATATATATATATATATATATACACACCACACACAGATATATATATGTATACATACTATATACACATATGTATACATACATATACACACATATATATATATATATATATATACAGGGCGTCCCAAAAAAATGTATACACACTTTAAATACTTATAAAGGCAGTGTTTATTAAAATACATTTCATTTGCAAAATGTAATAGAATCTACAGACATTATTTAATTGTTTTGTCAACGCCTGTTTTCAAACTGACGTCCGTTCTGGTCCAGGCACTGCTGATAACGCGAAGCAATGGAATCGCAAACATCACGAAACATTTCGTTTGGTATTTGTGTGCATTCTCGTTCAATGGCTGCTCTCAATTCAGCGACTGTTGCAGGTTTTATAGCGTAGACTTTGTCTTTTAAGTATCCCCATAAAAAAAAGTCTAGTGGTGTGAGGTCTGGTGAACGCGGAGGGTATTCTACGAAACCCCTTCGTCCAATCCACATCCACATCGTGCCAAGTACCACTCGCAATACTCCACTCTTCGGTCCGGATCATCTTCATTAATAGCATGGACTAATCTTGGAATGTAACTTTTCCATTGACAGCGCTTCAAAATGCGTTGGACAGACGATTCTGAAATTCCTACCTCACGACTCGCTTGCCGCACAGATTTTCTTGGACTTTGGTGATACGTTTCCAGTACTCTTTCTTGCTTTGTGGGGCTTGTCGATGTCCGTGGTCTTCCGGAACGCTTCTTGTGGACATTCTGAACAGTTCCATCGGCTTCAAACTTATCTCTAATTCGAGTGATGGTAAGTCGCGTTGGTGGATCTGTTTGAAACTCCCTCCTAAACTGTCTTTGCACTTCAACTGCGTTTTCACACTTCCAGTAGCATTTTAGAATGAATTTCCTTTGTTCAAAGCTTAGTCTGACTGCCATTATTAATTCTAATGGGTTTAACTTGGAAAGAAAGAAACATCAATTGAGCTATCAGCTGTTAAAATGTGTATACATTTTTTTGGGACGCCCTGTATATATATACATATATACCGTACATATACATATGTACATATACATATATACATATACATATACATATACTATGTTAAACACAGCCCGTGCATGGAACAAGGAACTCTTCTGGAAAATTACATCCACTATTAGTATGGCAGGAGATATAGGTTCCCATGCACCCCACCTAAAATTAAATTCCAAAATGATTTTTAGCACCCATAGGACATCTACTTAAAGAATTTTTATGTTGCCAGCGGGAAAAATATGTCCCACGGGGTCCTAATTAGCATATTTCCAAGATGGCTGCCATCCGCATCCATTAAAACGCTAAGTGTCATATGTCAGTAACTAATGAGCCGATTTTGACGATCTTGGTGTCGATATTATGGTTTTTCTGAGGTGCTGAATCGATTTCCGAGGTTTCAAAACGATTGGAGGTCAAGGTCACGTGACTCAGGCGAAGGTCAAGGTCATTTTTTTAAAAAATCGCTTCATTTTCCTTTTCCGACATGCGTTATTTTTGACCCAGTTCCCATAGATATGGTGATAGAAGCTTCCTTATTGCTTTAGAAATTTCCCACATTATCCCAACTAATAAATCAATTTTAAAAATTGTGATATAGCGCTTTAATTTTGAGTTATGGATCAATACTTGACCCCACCCCCTAGGTTTTGGATATGGACCGAAAATTATGGAAATCTGAAAATATAGCCAGAGATGCAAACTTAGAGTCTATATTTATGTTTTTAGTCATGAAATCGATTGGTGGTGGTTTAGAAGCAATTAGAGGTCATGGTCATGCTCCAAGGGCATCAGTCAAGATCATTTTGTTAAAGAATCGCTTCATTTTTCATTTTCCGACATGCATTATTTTTTACCCACCTCCCATAGATATGGTGATAGAAGCTTACTTATTGCTTTAAAAACTTTTCATATTATCCCAACTAACAAGACAATTTGAGGTCAACGTCATGGGGTTAAGGTCATCTTCAAGGTCATAGGATGTGTCAATTAGGGACACTTAGCGCATTGACCTCCGTACATGTGATGATAATTTGTGACTATAATAACTCCTGAACCAGACATCATAGAAAGACAACTGAGCCCTTTTATATTTATTATTTTATATGTATTATCTACTATAAGTGACATGGATGCTGAGGATGACTCTTAGACTTTGCTACAATGAGAAGATCATCATCATCTATCTCCATAGCCTCCTCTGGATACGGCTCAGCATCTTCGCACTCTTGCTGGCCCTCATCATTTTCAGCGTCATCAGTGTCCAACAGGTCAACGAGTGATGGGGGCAAGATAGGGCCAATTGACCACACAGGCTCCAGCACCCCCTCCTCTGTCTTCAGCCACCCTTGACCCTCGTCATACAGTTTGGGGCGCTCGAAGATAGGCTCAGCAGCTCCTTCACAATGTTGTATGCTGCGTTGTGAGCAGCATTCTTCCGAGCTTGCTCCGTGTCAGACTCATCCTTCTTCTCCAGCTTCTGTTTATGATTGTGGTAGTCACAAAAGAAGCGGTGGTAACAAAAGTCATGGTAGCGAGCCTCAGCTGCAAAGAGATCCATGACCTTGACTTTACGGTATAGACGGCTGTTTCCGAGAGCTTCTGCCATAGGTTCGATTTTCTTCCATCCTCCTTCTTCCAAACTGTAAAGCTGCGAGTTGGCCTCTGAGTCTTGCCATTCACTTTGATTTCATTCTTCTCAGAAAATGCATTCATCTGGTGGAAATTTGTCAGGATCAGCATCTGCAGATTTCTGCCTGCGAGGAGAGTGGTGCCTCTGTGATGTTGATGGCGCGGCTGAAGCATCAGCAGATGGATTCTTCAATCGATCCAGGTGCGTTGTGAAGTCTTGGTTACAGCGCCTGTGGTAACCAGTTCTCTCCAAATAGAGACCATCTAGAGTTTCTGGCAGCAGATCACATACAGCTTTCATACGATGGGGAGAATCAAGTGGCTCAGCCAGTCTTCTATCACGGATCTCAAGTAAATATGACAAATTCTCTGACGGCACACATTTGACGGAACTGAAACAGGTGAAGGGATTATCATCAGGTACCTTGGGGGTGTGCAACACGCAAGTGGAGGTAAGACACTTCTGTTTCACAGAGGGTTCAGACGCATCTGAACTGTGTTCACTTTTCCTCTTCTTTTTCACCATGGTTAATTAAGCTTCACTGTCCACCATCACTATTGCTAAGCTGGTATTAGTTCGCTATACACATATAGTTATATGATATAGGCTCTGCATATCACCATCACCGGAATCAAGCATTCACTGTTGAAGCAGCATGCACCTTCACCAATAGATCTAGAAAAAGAGAAGTATACATATAAATATCAATACACATATACATATAATAATACGAATAATATGATGATAAGAAAAGTTTTTAAAGCAATAAGTAAGCTTCTATCACCATATCTATGGGAGCCGGATCAAAAGTAATGCATGTCAGAAAATAAAAAATGAAGCGATTCTTTAACAAAATGATCTTGACTCATGCCCTTGGAGCATGACCATGACCTTTAATTGCTTCTAAACCACCACCAATCGATTTCATGACCCTAAAAACATAAATATAGACTAAGTTTGCATCCCTGGCTATATTTTCAGATTTCCATAATTTTCGGTCCATATCCAAAACCTAGGGGGTGGGGTCAAGTATTGATCCATAACTCAGAATTAAAGCGCTATATCGCAATTTTTAAAATTGATTTATTAGTTGAGATAATGTGGGAAATTTCTAAAGCAATAAGGAAGCTTCTATCACCATATCTACGGGAGCTGGGTCAAAAATAATGCATGTCGGAAAAGGAAAATGAAGCGATTTTTTAGCAAAATGACCTTGACCTTCGCCTGAATCACGTGACCTTGACCTCCAATCGTTTTGAAACCTCGGAAATCGACTCAGCACCTCAGAAAAACCATAATATCGACACCAAGATCGTCAAAATCGGCTCATTAGTTACTGACACATGACACTTAGCGTTTTAATGGATGCGGATGGCAGCCATCTTGGAAATATGCTAATTAGGACCCCGTGGGACATTTTTTCCAGCTGGCAACATAAAAATTCTTTAAGTAGATGTCCTATGCGTGCTAAAAATCATTTTGTAATTTAGTTTTAGGGGGGGTGCATGGGAACCTATATCTCCTGCCATACTATATAATTCGAATAAGTAATGATAAATGACAAATACTATAGCTTTTTCTTTTTCATAATGGAAAACCCAACGTGGGCACCGGGTTACTCGCAAAGAGGCCCCAAAATATAGCTTCCCTCACCAGCTATCTGCAAAGCAGATAGGATCCAGCTTTGGGACAGGACCTAGGGTTTACAGCTTACACCTAGCCTACTACATTCAGAACCTCAATCCGACGTGAATGCAATGAGTTTCTTGGGTACATTGATGTTCTGAATGTAGTAGGCTAGGTGTAAACTGTAAACCTTAGATCCTGTCCCAAAGCTGGATCCTATCTGCTTTGCAGATAGCTAGTGAGGGAAGCTATATTTTGGGGCCTCTTTGCGAGTAATCCGGTGCCCACGTTGGGTTTTCCATCATGAAAAAGAAAAAAAACTATAGTATTTGTCATTTATCATTACTTATTCGAACTATAGTGGATGTAATTTCCCAGAAGAGTTCCTTGTTCCATGCACGGCCTGTGTTTAACATATAAGTGTCTCAGGGAACCATTCTGAGTGTGTTGTGTGTGGTGTGTATATATATATTATATATATATATATATATATAATATATATATATATATATATATATATATATACATGCACACACACACACACACTACGTTCCAAATTATTAAGCAGATTGCATTTTCTCCAATGTTTTCAAGTTTTTCACCGATTTCAATGAAATTTATAGCAAATAATAATTACTACATATAGCAGCACTAATGGTATTCATTTCGATAAAATATTTTGATAATTATTTTAATTATCTCTTTTTATTGAAAAATATGTAAAATATGATGTTCCGAATTATTAAGCAAGTATTCTATTTACAGATCTAAATGTTGAAAATGGGTAAGAAGGATTTAACACTAACTGAGAAAAGAAAAATAGTCAAGTTACTCGCTGAAAATATAAAATCTATTGAAATTGCGAAGAAGTTTGGCAGGGCTTATCGAACTGTAAGCAAGTTTGTAGCGGAGGGTACCAAACTGAGGCAGCGAAGTGATAAAGGAGCTATAAGAAAAGTGACAAGGCGGCAGATATCTGTAGTCAAGCGCGAATTGCAAAGCATCCATTGTCCTCAATTAAAGAGGTTTTTGAGCAGGCTGGCATACATAATGTACCAAGAACATCTCGATGTGGAATCCTCCAAACAATTGACAAGACGTTTAAACCTAAGATTCAGTCACCATTAACACCCAGGTACAAGCAGCAGCGTGTTGAATGGGCGCGTCAGTACGTGAAAACAGATTTTAATACTGTATTGTTAACCGATGAATGAAGAGCAACCCTTGAGGGATCTGATGGTTGGTGAAGAAGATGGATTGCTGAGAGCCAATTTCTACCATCGAGATTAAGACGCCAACAAGGTGGAGGTAGTGTCATGTTTTGAGCAGGATTGATAGGCAATGAAGTAGCTGTCCCATACAGAGTGCCTGATGGTGTAAAAATGAATGCCCAGTCTTACACAAACTTTCTAAAAGAAAACCTCATTCCATGGTAGAGATTGACCCTAGCAATAGGGTGTGTCAATTTGGGAGGTGAAAATTAATTTTTGCCAATTCCTTCACTGAGGGGTTTTAAAAATATGTTTTTGGATGTGAAGAATTCAAATCTGTTATTATTTTTGTGATTGCTCAACACTTAGCTTGGTAAATCTACGTTTGATTAAAAAGCACATAAATTGCTCTCGGAAAACAACATTTATTAATTTTAGCTTCTCAAAATGTCAGGTAATGCTATAAAAATGTTAGTTTCTCTGCATAAAACATATCCTAGTAATCATAAAACATATCCTTGTAATCATAAAACAACATTAGAAAGTAATGACATCAGTAAAAAAAATATTTAAACAACAAGTTTCATCAAGTCTTGCTTTGATTCGTTCTTGGACATCAGCCGCCGACTTGCTTCTTGGCCTCTGATATAGCCCTCACGTTTCTCATGTGTATACACCCTGCCTGCTGCCTCTGTGACTTGTTTCACACACCTCTCTATTGACTGAGCATGACAGGGCCACTGTGGAACTTGCATAGGCTTGTCAAAGAACTTCTTTACTTCCGCTGTAGTCAGTTTACGGTTCTAGGAAATTTCGCCGCAAACATTTTCGCCGTAGGAAAATTCGCCGTAAACATTTTCGCCGTAAACATTTTCGCCGTAAGACAAATTCGCCGTAAGGACATTTCGCCGTAAAATTTTTTAAAAATAATCAATGGATGATTATTTAAGAAATTTATTTAACCAAACTATCACGACTTAACCTAACCAATCGTCAATGCCGTACAGTATAAAGAATTTTAATTGTGGTAGACTGCTCGAAGCTAGGTAGACCGCACACTTAACCAGCACCGGCTATTATAAGGGTTCAGTTAAACTTTTTTTTTAATTTTAATTTTATTTTATTTACGGCGAAATGTCCTTACGGCGAATTTGTCTTACGGCGAAAATGTTTACGGCGAAAATGTTTACGGCGAATTTTCCTACGGCGAAAATGTTTACGGCGAATTTTCCGGTCACGGTCAGTTTACATGTCAAAGGAGGTTCAAATACCCCGTCAGACCAGTCTGTCAGCTCCAACACGGAAGAAGCACTGGAGTTGATGGAAGGTGTCTTCCTGGGACGTACAGAAAGATCTCCAAGTGTGTCATCATCTCCACCCCTCATGTCAACAATCTTTTGGACACCAGCTCTCCTCTCCTCACTGTCATCTCAGCACAAGAGTGTCTGGATTATCATTTCGCTGAATGCATACCATGCTGAGCGCTTGATGGTTGGCAAAACAGCATCCACTACAGCCTTCTTTTGCAGCCTAACTAGCCGCAGCTGAAACAAGATGTGGCGTGGGCCTTCCACCCAAGAGTGTTTTACTTGATGTTGAACCAACAGGGGTAGTACACACCAACAATGTATTCCACTATCAGTCTTAAGTTGTTGAGGGTTTTGCCTTTAAGGCCATGCTTTGAAACCCATATGCGACAAAGCCTGTTTGCTGTTGTCAACCACCTTGAATGGCTCATTGGACCAATTTCAAGAAGGGCCAGATCTGTGGGAAGTTCTCCTGTCCTTATGGCCTGTGTGATCCTATACCCGTACGCTTGATCAGTAGAGAGATCCTTTACGACATTGTCACTCAGTGAAGTAAGAGGCTCTCCAATTGAGAGTTTGGTGAATGAAGGATCAATTTCAAGTTCGGTTGCAGTGTCTAGCATCTTGCCAATGTTACCTGTCCACTTGTTGTTAGACAAGGTCTTCCCATCCAGTGCTGTGATCAAGTGTCGCAGGGGTAACTCGTTAGTGTGGAGGGCACAAACCAACCAGATCAGCTTACGGCAAAGCTTGACCTCTACCCAATGCATGGAACCACCCTCCAGCCAGTGTTAACATTTGTAGAATCACCTCCAATGGCCTGCAGGCTTTTATCAATGCCCTTCTTCTTCATGAAATCTACAAGATTATCAGCAATAACTTCAGCAGGTTTTTTTCTCGTTGAGCCTTTCTCAGGAGTGAAGTGGTAGAGATATCTTCCACCTGGCTCACTGCACACAGAATAATGCTCTTCTTTGATGATGCTGGGGAACTGACGATCTGAATTGTCTGCTTTCAGCATAACTTTAGGTGTATCTTGACGGCCGTCAAAGAAGATGCAGTCAATTTCACCCTTCTTACAAAGATCATCAAATTCCTGATCCAGGGATCTCATAACTTTTTCTTGGGCCCTCTTGACTTTATTGTGATCAACTACAAGTCTCTTGTCTTCTTCACTGATCAAGCCAGAATCCATAAAGGCAGCAGTGGTGATGGCAGCTGTGGCACGCAGGCCAACACCATATCTGATGTTATGCATAGCAACATTAGGTATTTCTAATGTGTTGTACTCTGGCTTTTATTGGAAGTTGAAGACGTGCTTGGTATTTCTAATGTCACTTCATAACTTCCATCCTTTCCATCTTGAGCATCAGCTATTTGTTCTTCATTTTCATCATCAGAGAAAATTATTTCATTTGATGGCATTGAAACATCCTGCTTACTTGTCTGCTTATATTCAGCAAGCCTTCTTCTTCGTCTTCTTGCCGCTTCTGCTTTTTGACTTGTCTGTTGTGCTCAGGTTGATCTGGCAAGCCAATCTGATGTGGTCCAATAGAACCAGACTTGTTCTCTGACCTTTAATGAAAGCAAGTTCCTTCACAGGGATCTTCATCTCCCTAGGGCATGTACAGTTAATGTGAGTTTCGTTTTTGCAACCAGCATCTGCAAGGCAGCCAAATTCAGAGCAGAGAACAATTTTACACTTGCAACTGAGGATGTCAAAAAGCTTGTCAAGTTTTGCAATGAAAGCCTCTTTGACATGTAGCTTTCCTCTCCCAAGAGATATGTTTTTGGCCTGCTCCCAGCTCTCTTGGATCTTGTTTAAGATTGTGACTCGTGAATTTACAACGGGGGCTACAAAAGAACTGTTTGCTCGTTCCCACTTTTCAAGCACTTTAGGGTAAATGTCCTTTGCAAGACTGGCTGTTGGGTAGTTTCTCACATCCTCACCACTTTGTTCTCTTAGCAGTAGCCCATATTTCAGAACGTCTCGCAGAGTTGGGAGTTCAGAGGGCAACAACTCTACCAGTTCCAATTAGGTTGCTCATATGTGTGAATGTCCCCAGTCTTGTCCTCCTTTTAGAAGCCATTGTAGGTCAATTCCCACTGGTTAGGATGGTAGCACTGACGGACAAATAATCTTCAGCACACTGATGAATATGTTTCAACCTGTGAAATAAGCAAAAACAGCAGTGCATTATATATACAGCATATATAATTATTAATATAATAATTATTATATAATTCCACAAAAAAGTTAAAAAAGTCACTATTTTTATGTAGCTTCTTACCAAGCAAAACTAAATTATATTAAATTAAAAATATCTTTAGAATTCCTAAGTCATGCTGCAACTTTTTAGCACCCCTCATATTTGGAATTTGAAAGTTGAAAAATTCGACTCACCCTACCTTAGCAATCCATCTTCTTGACCAACCATCAGATGCCTCAAGGGTTGTTCTTCATTCATCGGTTAACAATACAGTATTAAAATCTGTTTTCACGTACTGACGCGCCCATTCAACACGCTGCTTCTTGTACCTGGGTGTTAATTGTTTGGAGGATTCCACATCGAGATGTTCTTGGTACATTATGTATGCCAGCCTGCTCAAAAACCTTTTTACTTGAGGACAATGGATGCTTTGCAATTTGCGCTTGATTACAGATATCTGCCGCCTTGTCGCTTTTCTTATAGCTCCTTTATCACTTCGCTGCCTCAGTTTGGTACCCTCCGCTACAAACTTGTTTACAGTTCGATAAGCCCTGCCAAACTGCTTCGCAATTTCAATAGATTTTATATTTTCAGCGAGTAACTTGACTATTTTTCTTTTCTCAGTTAGTGTTAAATCCTTCTTCTTACCCATTTTCACCATTTAGATCTGAAAATAGAATACTTGCTTAATAATTCGGAGCATCATATTTTACATATTTTTCAATAAAAAGAGATAATTATATTAATTATCAAAATATTTTATCGAAATGAATACCATCAGTGCTGCTATATATAGTAATTATTTGCTATAAATTTCATTGAAATCGGTGAAAAACTATTGAAAACATTGGAGAAAATGCAATCTGCTTAATAATTTGGAACGTAGTGTGTATATATTGTATCATTTATTGGTAGAGCCAGGTCTGAATATTTACGAGTTCTACAGTATATCCCGGCATCTTCATTTTTGTTTTTGTACCGTTTATAAACTGGAAAATAAGTTTCCGTATATTGCTCTCAAGTGAATATTTAAGAGAAAGAAGCGGCCTCATATACTGTATATGAATCCAGAAAAGAATGTCTGGAGAGATCTTGACCGTGATATATATATATATATATATATATATATATATATATATATATTCAACTGCAAACAACACACAGTATAATTAACGTAAAGAACGACGCCTATATAGAAGAACGTTCCGCGCAAGATGAGGAGGGAGAACGAACAAATGAAAAAATGAGGTAACCACATATGTGTAGTGGTTATCATATCTGACCGGCAATCGGAAGATCCCGGGTTCGATTCCCGGGTGGTTACCTCTTTTCATTTGCTCTTTCTCCCTCCTCATCTTGCGCGGAACGTTCTTCTATACAAGCGTCGTTCTTTACGTTGATATATACTGTGTGTATATATATATATATATCAGTGGCGGATGGTGACTGTGTGAATTGGGTGTGCGGAATATCATGTGGAGTAAAATTAATAACTGAAATTCATGTTAACTTAGTTATTAATAAATCTTAATAGTAATATGGTAAGCATACGCAATCCACCTTCTTAATATTACACTAAACACTTGTAGAATTTAGATGAACTGTATAAGATCTAACACCAATTTCCTACGGGCTCCTTTAAGCATCGAATTTATTTGGAGAAAAATAGTGAGCAATAACGTCCTCATATAAGGAACTTCTTTGCTTGACATGTATAAGCAATGTATTGTAATATGTTAAGCATGTGACCCCGACGCGGGCCATGGCAACATAGGCCCCGCCCACTTTACCATATATGGAAAGTGTTCTGTCCACAGACCGCACACTCTCCGCCCTGATCCCTCGCTCTCTCCCTTTTCCATTTGATTTGGCATCGGGTAAACGTAAATTTCTATTCCCATAGTAGGGGAGAAGAATAATATTATATATATATATATATATATATATACTAGGGTGGGCGGAAAGTAGCTCCCTATTTTGGATTGGTAAAAAAATACATATATTATCCATTTATTTCAGAAGAAATAATATGAAAAGGTAGGCATACATGGTAGGTTTTCTCTAAAATTCAATGTGGGCTCCAACTCTTTCCACCAGCTTCTGGAGCCGCACAGGAATGGCGTCCACTGACTTTAGCAGGAACTCCGGCGGGATGGAGGACATGACTTCCCGAATTCGGTCCTCCAGTTCTTCCAATGTCCTCGGTTTGGTGCGGTAGATTCTTTCCTTTACCCACCCCCAAAGAAAGAAGTCGCACGGTGTCAAGTCGGGGCTCCTGGCTGGCCATTGATGTGGACCACGACGACCCATCCAACGCCCAGGGAAGTGGGCATCCAGCCACTCACGGACAACAAGAGCGAAGTGCGGAGGGGCGCCATCTTGCATAAATATCAGATCGTCGATGTTCTCCCATGTGCTGACAACCGGCCAGACCTCGTTTCGCAACATAGCAAGGTACCGCTCAGCATTCATGGTGTTGCGCAGAAGGAACGGGCCCACAACCTGATCTGAGGTCATACCACACCACACCGTTACACTGAACCGATTCTGCCGTTTTTCAGCGGTAACCATGGGATCCTCTCCTGCCCAGTAGTGGCAATTGTGGCGGTTGACAAAGCCTCCGACGTGGAACACCGCCTCGTCGCTCCAGAGGATGTTGCGGAAGAGATGGGGCCAGTCTTCATGCCAAGCCAGCATGATTTCCCCGAACTCCATGCGAATGTCGCAGTCCTCGTCCGAGAGAGATTGGCAGTAATGCGGCTTCCACGCACGCCAGTTCAGCTCCTTCTTCAGCACAGTTCGCACTGAGTAGCGGGAGAGTCCACTTTCCCGAGCTGCCTGGCGAGTTGACTTTCGTGGACTCCGTGCGAACATTTCCTGAACTGCCTGCACCGTCTCCTGGGCCCTGAATGTCGAAGGGCGACCACATCTTCGAACATCTGCCGCAGACCCCATGGTCATGAGCTTCGAGTGGCAGTTCTTGATTGTTTTCGGTCCACTTGGGCACGTGGTCCGTGAATGGCCCGCCACCATCTTTGAACTCGAACGACAGATTGCCAAACTTCGTACCGTGCCGCCAACTGGGCACGCTCCTGCAGTGTTAAACGCTCAGCCATGTTACCTTCAATCTGAAATGAAAAAAAAATGAACGTTACAATTGTACAACTTTAGAGAACACACCATAACAATATAACAATACAATCACAATTTATACATAATTTATATGTAATTTAAATTAGGGAGCTACTTTCCGCCCACCCGTATATATATATATATATATATATATATAATATATGATGAATAAAACCACGAAGGAAAGGAAACACAAAATGGTGCTCAAGCGCTTTCGTCTAATCACATCCTCAGGAACACTGAAGTACATAAAAGGGTAACAGCCTATATATAGGTTACAGAAAGAAAAAAAAGAAAAATAAATAACATACATACATACATACACACACACATATATATATATACATACATATCTATATATACATATACATACATATATATATAATATATATATATATATATATATATATATATATATATATATAATATATTATATATATATATATATATATATGCAATAAACAGAGAAGTAAAAATAAAAATTAAAAATTAAAGGATTATCAGTGAGGCGTACAGATTTGTAAGGAATAATATCGATTTTTAGCACAAGATCAAATGGATTATAAAAATACAAATTTATATTTGAAAACTGCCCGGGTTTTAACACTCTGCCTATGGTCAGGTTTCGATATATATAAAAATAAAATGCAAATTAAAAGTTAATAAAGTAGCAGACAAGTTTACCAAAGATTTAGTGTTCTACCCTTCTTATCTAAATCTGTTTGGAAGGAATTCAAAATAACAGGATCGAGTTGAAAAAGACCTTTGCTTATGTTGAAGTTATTTGAAAGTTGGATAATGGCAGACTCAAGAATATTTCTATTAACAATGTTGCTAGAATGGAATAAAACTGAAGCATTATTCCAATCAATACAGTGGGCTAACTCTGACAAATGGACAAAAAGGGCACTGGACAACTGTCCTGTTCTAACGGAATATTGATGCTGTTTATACGTGTGTGCAAATCTCTTTCCCGTCTGACCTATGTAAAAGGAATCACATTGTTACAACCAATTTATAGATAATGCCTGAATTATTGGTAGGGCTATTTTTACTATGATATTTTTCAAAATATTGTTATATGAAAATACTACATTAATATCCAAAAGTTTAAGTACATAGCAATGCCTAAAAAGCCCGGGAAAAATGGGAAGTACTAAAATATTTTTTGACAAAGTACGAGTGTATTATTGACACGATAGAAAGTTCGTTTTGCCTTGTTGAGACAAGATTCCATAAAGGCAGATGGATAACACAAATCACTTCCAATACCGTTGATTTTTTCCAATTCAGCATCGATGTATTCCGGACTGGCGATCCTAAGGGCGCGGAGAAACATTGATGAAAAAATGGCCTTCTTAGTGGGGGTGTCATGTTCCCGAGTAAAAGTGTACGTAGGACAAATTGTTTGTTGTTTTCCGATAAATACTAAACTTAAAACCTGGGCTTTCCCTATGACACGCACATCCAAAAATGGGTTGAAATTGTCTTGTTCCACTTCTTAAAGTAAATTAATGGAGGGGACTTGATCATTTAACTGAAGGAGGAAGTTATCCAGGTCACGATTCATGGGCCAGATACACAAAATATCGTCGATGTACCGCAACCACGGGATGCCAACCCCCAGGATTCTCGGAATATAAGTAATTTCGAAAAATGTATATAGGCTGTTACCCTTTTATGTACTTCAGTGTTCCTGAGGATGTCATTAGACGAAAGCGCTTGAGCACCATGTTTGTGTTTCCTTTCCTTCGTGGTTTTATTCATCATAATATTTTTCACGTGTTGCTTTCGTGAAATAATATATATATATATATATATATATATATAATATATATATATATATATATATATATAATATATATATACTGTATATTATATATATATAAGGGGTTCCAAAAAAAACATAAACCCCCCCATTTGCAGCTTACATGTTTACTTATATCGAAATAGTTTTTAGTGATTATAAAAAATATAAAATTCTTTATTTATTGCAGGTATTAAAATTACTCTAGCTGATGAAGTGTAATATAATGGCTTCTCAATTAATTGGTGATTCGGAGGAGAGGCAACAGTCGTGTGATAGATCGCATACGAGCAATAACATTTCGGGAAGCTCGTGATGCTGGAGCCACCTTTATAACACGTTCATGGGTTGCCAAAAAGTTGCGAAGAAGTGAGGACTTCGTCAAAAGAAATGAATAAAACTTTGGATGAATGTGAAATGGATACAACCAAATCTGGGCGCCCAAATTTGCCACTCTCTCAGGAAACAAAGGACATCATTGAAAGCGGTACGCGTAAGCGGAAAAACAGCTGTGCTAAACTTTCTAGAGAGATCGAAGTGTTGAGAGGAAAGATCGTTAGTGGTGAGATCATTCGACTGTACCGTCATAGGCAAGGTTTAAAGCCTTGGCATGAACTTCCAAAGCCAAGAAAAACTCAACTTAACATCGATGACAGAATGTGGTTTGCCCATTATCTTGAAGATTGGGATGTGAATGATTTCATGCATTTAGCTGTCTCCGATGAATTTTTGTTTACGTAACACGTCGGCCTAAGTACCAAAATGATCGAGTGTGGGCCACAACACACAGATGAAATCGATGACAATGAACCTTATCGCGAATTATTAGAAAGTCCAGGACTGTGTTGGTGTGTTTGTTTTGTCACTGCAAAGAAGCTCATGTGGGTGCTGAAGCCAAATGGTCAGAGTTGGGATGGACAGTATTTTCGTGATATTATTCTATCCCAGCATGTCATTCCTTTTCTAAGAAACCCAAACAATGTTAGGAGGTCGATCAGGTCACACTTCTGCACGATAAGGCCCCTGCTTTAAGGCATTAGCCACTCAACAGTTGTTGCGGAACTATGAGATCGATTTCTTTGGAAATGAGAATGGCCATGAAATTCTCCTGACCTGAACGTTGTGAAACACATTGGATCAGTTATAAAGGACAAGGTTGAATGTCTCTTGTTTCAAGAAACCTGCAGCAAATCGATTTCGAAGGATACAATGACGCAAACATTGAAACTGTTTTAGCAAATTTGCGTAACGACTCAAGATCTATTCACGTCACTTTTGGCAAGCTACCCAAAGCGAATTCAGGCTGTCTTGGAAGCCAATGGGGAACACCAGTTTTAATTGTTTCTCATTAAATGCAGGATTAAATTCTCTTTTGTAAGTGTGGTTTAGTTTTACTGTACCTCTAATGGTTTAGGCCATGGGTGGGGGGCTAAGGTTTATTGGAGCCCCGATATATATATATATATATATATATAGATATATATATATATATATATATATATCTATATATATATATATATATATTTAGACTTATGCTAATTGCCATGCCTCTGTTTATAGTACTGATATGTCATTTATTTTTCTTAGAAATGGTGTTGGAAAAATGCTATACAGAAACTCAAGCACGGAGAATGAGCAGATACAGAGAGACAGCGCTCATCTCACAGCAGCGATGACGAATAAAACAGTCAAAACCAAAGTCCGAGATATGGCAAATCAAAGCTGTCGTTCAAGCAGAAGAACGTTGAAACTGGGAAGATTTGACCGCAGGGAACAGTTGCGGCGGTTACCTCTTAGAGATCGATGAATCTCATATTTTAGACAACTGCTCTCCAATAAAGTTTTAGCACCAGAAAAGGGATAAATTTCCATCACTGGCCAATATTGCCATGACTGTTTTAACAGTGCCTGCCTCTAGTGCTCCAATTGAGCGTGTATTTAGCCAGGGAGGCATAATAATGAGGCCCCACAGAAGTCGAACTTCAGCAGATCTTCTGAGCATGCTGATGTTCCTTAAGTGTAATGAGCACCTATCATGCTTTAAATAAATGCACAAGTCAACTGGGTAGTGGGTACGTTCATTAAACCTTCGGATCAAGTAAAGATAAGCATCCCCAGCCTTCTTTAATTAGCCTTATAAGGCTAACTAACGAAAATATCACGACTTAACCTAACCAATCGTCAAGGGCGTACAGTTGACTTAACGATTGGTTAGGTTAGGTCGTGATATTTTCGTTAGTTAGCCTTATAAGGCTAATTAAAGAAGGCTGGGGGTGCTTATCTTTACTTGATCCAAACCTTCTGTAACAGATATAAAAGAAGTAAATAAATAAAAAGTACGTGTGTATAATATTATATATTCATTTGTTAATTTATATGCTACACTTTTGCATTCAACATACTATATCTGAGAAGTAGTTATTAGTTATTAATATACTTAACATAGTCTAATTTCCATAGTAGTGTAAAACAAATTGAACGGGCATGAGCTTGGTCTCGATCTCGATCTCGGTCTCGAATTTTAAGGTCTCGATCTCGGAAGGTAGATCTCGATCTCGAACCTTTGATCTCGGTCTCGATCTTGGTCTCACAGGATCAGGTCTCGGTCTCGGTCTCAGTCTCGGACTTGGTGGTCTCGACTACATCACTGATTTGTAGTATGTTTCGTGATAAATTTCGATTGGTCGGTTTAAAAAAGAAAAAAAAGAAGGGAACCTTTTCATGATTTAGTTTAGTTCTTCGTAGTTTTTTTGTGAGTACTTCCAAATGGAAACCTTTGTCCGGCAAACTCTGTATTTGTAAAACCATGCTACCACCACGAATGTGAATAGTATGTGTGCAAACAATTAGACTGAAAACTTTGTCACGTTCGATGATGATCCCTTTTATTTCATCAACCTCCTCCCCTCCTCCGGTTCCATTTTTTCTATGCCCTTTTATGCCCTGATGGTTGCCATAGTGACCGAAAAAAGATGGAGCTAATATACAGGATGTACACAAATTATCTTTACAACTTCTCTCTCAAATAAAAATATTAGGAAGCGAGGTACACATACCGTTTTTGCGCCATCTGTGAGAGAAATAAAATTTCAAATAACCTCACATTCAACATAGAATACAGTGAGCGTGTGACAAATGGTGTCCATCTCCATCCATGTACGCTGCAACATTTCAACGTCAACTCTTGCAACAGCAGCAGCAATTCTGGTCTTTAAATCGTCGATGTTGGCCACTGGAGTTGTGTACACGCAGTCTTTTACATACCCTGTGACTTTTTTCTATGGGTTATGTGAAAGACTGCGTGTACACAACTCCAGTAGCCAACATCGACGATTTAAAGACCAGAATTGCTGCTGCTGTTGCAAGAGTTGGCGTTGAAATGTTGCAGCGTACATGGATGGAGCTAGAATACCGTTTGCGTGTGACAAATGGTGTCCATGTTGAATGTATTTGAGGTTATGTGAAACTTTATTACTTTCTCTCACAGATGGCACAAAAACGGTATGTGTACCTCGTTTCCTAATATTTTTATTTCAGAGAGAAGTTGTGAAGATAATTTGTGTACACCCTGTATTATAAATAAATGATATAGTAAACAGGATAATAAATTTATCTTTTTCACATCCATCAGCTTTATTTTATTATTTCCAATTTTATGAAGGAAGGGAGGAGGGGGACGGTGGAGGGACTCATCGAGTTTTCCGTCTGATCTGATGGTCATCATCGATGTTTAAAAAGAATTCTGCATCATTGTGCGTGAACCCTTTCTGAGTGGATTATCTTCTTTGTTTCGTAACAAACCCGACGATTTGTTTATTTACGTCGGTATTATCTAAAAGCAGCGACTTCGAGATCAAAATGTATATGGTGACTCATTAGTTTTGAAACACACGTTCTTTAAAAAGAAAGGTGTTTGATCCAATTAATATTATTATACGAGTATTATTCATGGACTTTCTCCTGTTCTTCTCCACACTATTTCCCGTCCATCGGATGTTCGAAGATTAAATCTTGATTCGTCCGTGAACAATACTCGTCCCCGTTGGACCATAGTCCAATTGACATGCATGCTCACGAGCGAAAACAAGACGAGCATTGTGGTGATGTGGGAGCAATTCCGGGCCCATTGCTGGACGTCTAGCATGTAAGCCACTTTCCATAAGTCTCATTCTAACGGTTCGCTCCGATACACTGACGTCTCGAGACTTTTCCAGCTCATTGCGGACGTTTGTGGCAGTCAAGCGACGATCTCGCAAAACACTCACGGCGATGAAACGATCATCACGGGCAGATGTGCAGCGCGATCTTCCAGATCCTGGTCTTCGGGTGTACTCTCCTGTCTCCACATAACGTTGGTAGACACGTCGAACCGTTATTCTTGGAGTTCCTAGCGCATTGGTGATGTAACGCTGGCTCCGACCATCTTCAATTAGGGCGACGGCTCTTGCGCCGTTCACGGGTCTCAAATTCATTGTAAATGTCCAATTCTGAAACCCAAAGGAATTAGAAGTCTATCTGTTACTAAACGCAAATGCCTACTCCCACTAATGGAAGAAAAAAGTGGCACTAGCAGTCTAATAGTAACTGAATGTCAGACTGTCAAATTCTTAAAAGAAGTCGAAAATTCGTTACAGTTAGTGCCTTCACAGCTAACATTGTTTTGTCTCGTTATTTAGTTGCCTTATAGACTATATTTTTGAATTTTAAAACTTTTATAAACGGAAGCTTGCCCACTTTTTTGCTTTTCGCGATATTCCAAGTGGGCCGATTTTTCTGCCGCTCAATATATATATATATATATATATATAGGGTCCCATAAGTCTGGCATCATAGGAGAAATTCATATTTTTCTATTTCTACAAACCATAATTCATATTTTTCTCTTTCTACAGGCCATAATGTCTGTGAGCAAGGAAGAACGAATCCAGATAAGTCTACTCATAGGAAATCGGAGTCAAAGAGAGGGCCCTGCTGAATTTAACAGACTGCATCCAGACCGCGAGCCATAACACAGAGTTGTGTTAGCAGACTTGTTGCAAAGTTTAAGGAAACAGGATCCATAGAAGATAAACCACGCAGTGGACCTTCAAGGAGGTCCACTGACGATGATACAGCGACTGCTATCATGGCTCATTTTAACAGAAGTCCCAATAAGTCTCTTCGGCGATTGTCCGCTGAGACAGGAGTGTCGAAAAGTAGCATCCATCGCATTCTTCAGGCTCACAAATGACATCCATATAAATTTCAGATCCTACAGAAATTAAGCGAAGATGATCCCGACCGGCGGATGGAATTTTGTGAATGGGCTACGGAACAATATGCTCGGGATGCCAATTTCCCGTCCACCGTTCTGTTCAGTGACGAGGCTGTTTTTTATGGAAATGGTGAGGTAAATCGACAGAACACCCGCTACTGGTCTCAAAACAACCCTCACTGGTATACCTCTTCAAAGAAAAGAAACAAGGTGCATCTCGGGTGATGGTATGGTGTGGCATTTGGAAGGATCGCATCATAGGCCCCCCCTCTTTTTCGATGAACATGTCACTGGAGTCACCTACCTACGTATGCTCAAGGAAGAAGCATTTCCCAGTATCTTGAACGAAGAAGGAAATTTCCCAACATGGTTCCAGCAAGACGGCGTTCCTGCACATTACAGCACCCAAGTAAGAGAATACCTGTACCAACATTCCCTGGTCATTGGATAGGACGTCGAGGGCCTGTGGAATGGCCAGCTAGAAGCCCGGATCTCACGCCACTAGATTTTTATCTCTGGGGCCACTTGAAAGCGCTGGTATACGCAGAGAAAATTAGGAGTGTTGAACATTTGCTGCAGCGCATTATTGGGGCATGTAACACCATTACTCCTGACATCATTCACCGTGTGCTTGCTGACTGGGTATCACGTCTGAATTTGTGTATTGAAAACAATGGTGGACATATTGAGCACGTTCTGTAAATAAAAGCTTTTGTTTTGCCTTTTTTTATTATTTTTCCTATGATGCCGGACTTATGGGACACCCTGTGTATATATATATATATATATATATATATATATATATATATACACACACACATAGTGTTTCACAACCAGTCTGCCATACTTTGGAGATGTGTGATTTGGGGGTGATATCGAGTAAAAAATTTAATACAACATAGGTGCTATTTCCAACCGTTGCGGAGCTACGGACGTTTTAAGATGTGCAAACAACAAAATCCCTACTTGTGTGTAATTCGATAGATGGTAGCACTGGTAGTAGTTTTGGTTAACGACGTTATCACAACTAATCCTCAATTTTTCTTTCAGTGGGTTCTGATCTGTGGTACGAGACACGGTGTTGCGCTAAGGTGAACATTCAAAATGAATTAACCGTTCACACCCGCTGAATACACTGATATCCATTTCATTTATGGATTCTGTGATGGTAACAGTAGAGCGGTAGTTGAGAAATGTCGAAGACGTTTTCCGAACCGCCGAATACCGAACAGGCAAATGTTTAGTGACACACACCAGAGATTAAGAGAAACAAGGACAATTATTCCATGTAACCAAGAACATGTAGTACGACGGCCCGTTGCTGTGGAGGAGTGCATACTAGACCTAGTACAACGTAGCCCAACTACCAGTGTTCGAAGGATTTCTAGACGAATTGGTGAATCCGCATCGCGTGTAGAGTGAACCATACATGATGAGAGTTTGTATCCCTATCATTTGCAATGTGTGCAAGCTCTTCAGCCGGATGATCACGATAAACGTGTTCAATTTTGCCAGTGGATAGTTATGCATTACCAAATTCTTAGTCGCATACACGAAATTTTCACTTGTGGTTCGCCGATAATCCCCACGGTATCGTTGAAGGAAACTTTCAACACCGATTCTCGGTGAATGTTTGGTGCGGTGTAATTGGAGATCGGCTGATTGGACCGTTCGTTTTGGAACAACGATTAACTGCTGATATTTATCTGAACTTTCTGACGAACGAATTGCCGGTTTTGATGGAGGACGTGCCCTTGAAGACAAGGCGCAGGATGTTCTTTCAGAACAGCATGTTACCGATTACTTGAATCAGCGATACGGGAATCGCTGGATTGGTCATGCTGGTCCAATATCGTGGCGCCCGAGATCTCCGGACCTGATCCTATTAGATTTCTTTTTAAGGGGCTTTATGAGAAAGATGGTCTGCAAGACCAAAGTACAAACGAGAGAGGAACTCTTGCGTCGGATTATGGATGCCGCTGCTTACATACGAGAACACTCCGAAATGATTCAATGGGCAGTGGACTCTTATTTGGAACGAGCAAGGCTGTGCATTGAAAACCGAGGCGGACATTTTGACCATTTATAAGGTGTATCACATGAAATGTAGAAATAAATACATCAGATTAATACTCTCGTTTATTTTTTTACATGCACCTTAAAAAGTTCGTAGCTCCGCAACGGCTGGAAATAGCACTGATTTGTATTAACTTTTTTACGCGATATCATCCCCCCCCCCCAAATCACAGCCCAAAGTATGGCAGACCAGTTGTGAAACACCCTGTGTGGGTGTATATATATATATATTTATTTATTGTTTTTTGACGTGGTTTTATACTGTATTTTTAATGTGTAAATTATACCTTTATTTAGCCTGTTTTCCTTTAAACCACATAATATAAATTTAACCCAATGTTATATGTATCAGTGATTATATATTCTTATTTCTCTGTCAATTCGTGTAGGGGGATAATTATAAAACCTTTTACAAAAATATATTCATCAGACTTTTAAACTAATTACAATGCAAAATGAGATTTTTTACAGTAATAAAGATTTGTTAAGAATGACACGTGATAATAAGACAATTAAGTAAAATGTACAAGCAATTTAATTTGACTGTTAAATAACTACAAATTGTAGATTAAAATTGTCTAACTGAATACAGCCGTATTGTAATACACAAGATCATTGAAATGAATAAACGCGTACATACTACAATTTTGATTGAATTATCTTTAGAATAACAGTTGGTTCTCTACCCGGCCTTTTGACCGTATTTTGTACATAATACAACTTCGTAGAATTAATGGGATCATATCTGGTTATTTGACCATTTCAATTATAATGTTTAATGCATACCTTAGTTACAATGTTTACCTTCTTCCTTTTGACAGTGGTAATTATTCTCTTGAGAATTTGTACATTATAATCCTGTGTATTTTATATTTCTACCGAATGCACGGAAATCTGTCCGTTTTCTAACGGTGAATCTAGGACACACTTTATTTGCTTGGCGAGTAATTTACCCAAAATTAGAAGAACGATTTCGCTTCTAAGTGCCACACGCGATTTGAATTTACCATTACGGCACAATATATGTATATTTATATACTTGAGCAAACTTCCACTAAGAACTCGTTTTTTGTTCTTAAAAGGAGGAATAAATCTAATGTTCTTATTTAAATTTCACACAGGTTTTGTGAGAGAACATTATTTCACAACCCTCTGAGATGCACTGATTCTCTCTTCTAATTTTAAGTTCGTTACATTTATGCCCGGTCTTTCTTAAAAAAAATTAAAATTAAAATTTTAAATCTCTCGAGGATATCCCTCAGGCGAAACCAAATGGTAAACAAAACACCTTTGAGCAATCATTCACTCTTGAGGTATCACCATCCGTTCGTTTTTTGATAACGCGAGCGTGATTTACACCCTTCTACGCTAACCTCTGGTCCACTTTAGCCCTAAGAGCAAAAGTAATTTCATGTTCGCATAACATGAAAATTATTTCATTTTTATTTTTACCCATACAAATTCGTATCGTTTTTGCATGATCAATTTTTTTGTTGGTTAATTTATAATCAGTAATTAATTAACCTTATTACGTTATTCCCATACATAACAATATATATATTGCGCCTCGGTGGTGGTGGTTAGCGTCGCTGACTACGAATCCATCGGTCCCGGTGACGGCAGCCGGCGCGCAGCAAAACCCAGCTGTTCATCCTTCCACACAAGGAAAGTGGTTGGTAGATAAATGGGTACCCTGGGTGGCCTAGTAGTTAAGACGCTGGTCTGCTGGTGGGGCGTGGTTCGGATTCCACGTTAAAATTTAGGTCTAAGGTGGAGTGAAAAGCTTCAACTTCGTCAGAATCAACAATTCGGGAGGAAGATAACCAAAGGTGTGTGTATATATACGAGTATATATTAGAGAGAGAGAGAGAGAGAGAGAGAGAGAGAGAGCATAAATTGGTGTAGTATAGTGAAATTTGCAAAAAACTTCACTTTTTTCTACGTGAAGGTTAAAATATGAAAATAAAAACCCACTCTAATAGACAGAGTTTATTTCCACAATAGTTTCGACGCCCACTGGCATCCTCCTCGGGTGGATACAGAAAAACGAATGAACCAAAACAAGAGGGAAAAACAGTCCAGGGACCGACCGTTAAGAAATTCGCACCTAGGTTAGATCCCATTCTCCCGACACCGGAAGGGAAGGGCATTTTCATTAAGTACATTCGCACAAATTTGAAACTATTTTCCTGTTCTAAACATACAGATTCTATTTTTTTTTTTTTTTTACATAATTATTACATTTATTATTAAATTTATTACATTTAATATTGCATAATTATTTATTACAGAAATTATAAATTTATTATTACATTGGTTATTACATTGTTGTTTATTATACAGAACTTATAAACCGAAAAACGAATGAAAAAGGCGATTAGGAAACAATCACAGAGACCATTGAGAAATTCGCACCTAGGTTAGATACCGTTCTCCCGACACCGGAAGGGCATTTTATTACAGGGTCCCGCTTATAAGTACATTCGCACAAATTAAAACTATCTTCTTCTATACATACAGATTCTAATATTTTGACATAATTACTGCATTTATTATTGCATTTACATTTTTTTTTGTTTTTTAACATTTATTATTATTACCTTTACCCTAATTATTAAATTTATAATATTACCTTTATTATTACATCTGTTGCATTTATATTTATTTCCACATTTATTACTTCCATTATTACATTTACTAAAAGCGAGTAAGGAAACAATCCAGAGACCTTTAAGAAATTCACACTTAGGTTAGAACACGTTCCCCCGACTCCATAAGGGATTTTTTGACCAAGAATCTCATTAAAGGGTCTAACTTATAAGTACCTTCGCACAAATTAAAATTATCTACTTTTTCTATACACACAGATTCTATTATTTTTCTTTTGACATAATTAGGTATTACATTTATAAAGTACCTTACTTGATTCCCAATCTATAGCATGATTATTTTGGCTGGCGTGATAAAAAATGGCATAATGTAATAATTATGTAAAAAAAAAATAATAATAAATAAATAAATAAATAAATAATAGAATCTGTATGTTTAGAACAGGAAGATAGTTTCAAATTTGTGCGAATGTACTTAATGAAAATGCCCTTCCCTTCCGGTGTCGGGAGAATGGGATCTAACCTAGGTGCGAATTTCTTAACGGTCGGTCCCTGGACTGTTTTTCCCTCTTGTTTTGGTTCATTCGTTTTTCTGTATCCACCCGAGGAGGATGCCAGTGGGCGTCGAAACTGTTGTGGAAATAAACTCTGTCTATTGGAGTGGGTTTTTATTTTCATAGTGAAATTTACTTATTTAAGGGAAATCCAATCCTGTATTATTACTTCATTTCTTCCAGTTTCTTTGTGAAAAGATTAAGGTATGAAAAAGTTTTTAGCTTTCAGAGAGAGAGAGAGAGATCGTCTCTTTTCTTTTCTTTAAGTTAACTTTTTTATTTTGTATCTTTTCTTAATTTCTTTTCACAATTTTCTTCTAATTTTCCATTTTTTAATCCTAATGTACAATATATAGAGTGTCCCCAAAACATGCCCCTATTTTTATTTGCCCGTTATTTTATAATGGATGTGTATTTTATTAATGGGGGTTTCTTCTTCGGAAAGGTAACAGATTGGGGTTTGTATTCCGCATATACCTGTATGCATATACTGTACTTATATATTTCTAAGGCCGAACCCTTAAATAGTAATGCCGGGTCTCCGGCTGGAACAGAAAATCAAGATCGTTGAGTGGTTTCTTGTGACAAATCCTGTGACGCAGGAGCAGAGGAACTTTTGCAGAGAATATGGATGCAAAGATCCACTTGACTGAAATTTTTTAACTTCGTGATATTATCTTTCTAACAAAAGGAAATGTAAGCAATCAGCATAAGGGTAATAGTGGTAGGCGACGTTCCACAAGGCCTATGCAACACGTAAATATTGTTCATGAAATTAATGCGCGCAGTCTGAAGTCACTTCGACGTTTGTCAGCGGAAGTAGGTATTTCACAAGCATTTGGCATCGTATACCGCATTAAACCTTTTTTCCCTACAAAATTCATTCACAAGCTTCACTGACTAATGTTCAAAAACAAAAGCGAATGGAATTCGCAACGTGGATGTTAGCAAAGCTAGAAGAAGATACTGAGTTTTTGAAACACAATCACTTCATTGACGAATGTTATTGTACAACTCTAATGATGAAGTTGTTTAACCTCCTAAGCAACATCTAAGGTCATGTGACGAAGGGGACCTACAGCTTTACGTGGGATCCGAACCACGGGTCGTTACATACTGTACTTTGGAAGCGGAGGACGGTCTCCCAGCCAACTATTATCCGACCCAATGTCGCTTAACTTCGCTGGTCAACAGGAAGCGGTGTTACGATATTGGCTACGACGTAGTCCGTGTTATTGTACATCTGTCTAGGGAGGTTACTAAGCAAAACTTCTGTTACTGGGGGAAGTCATGCTGGGGCTCCAATAGAGCTTCCAAGTAGTATTGCTAAACTCAGCATTTGGGTCGTTGTTGGGTGGTATGGTTTCGTAGATCCCTACTTTTTTGAGAATGAAACTAGAAAATCAGTAACAGTAATGCAAAATTCATATTGTCAGGTGCTGCAAGATTTCTGCTTACCACAATTAATTAGTTTGTTATTATTTCTACATATACTTATGTCTTCTACCGGACAGAGGGGTCGGACTTCGGAGTAAGCATTTTTATAGACACTAATCATAAAAGTAAAAGTATTGAACAATTAAGAGGCACAAATGATCGTTCAGAGACTCTAGCAGTTGAGGTGCATATAAATAACACTTCCTATTCAATATTAGGCATCTACAGACCACCAAATGGTAACTTCACAACGTTTATTGCAAGCATAGACACAAGTTGCGGAAGATTTAAATATAGATCTTGCTAAAATAAACTCTAATAATAATGCTAACTTCTTCAATCTCGTCACTGCAAATGGCCTTAATTTAACTATAACTAAGACTTCTATAGTACTATGTAGTTTTGTGTTATGTAAACTCCATTTTATTAGACCAAATCTGGGTGTGATCTTCCTTTGACTGTACGTCAGATATACTCCTATTACATATTACGGACCATCTGCCCACATACACAATGCTAATTAACCATTTATAAATACAGGAGAAAATAAAAATTGACAATAGACCCTACACCTATCTATAATCTATAATATAACTGAGGCAGAGTCTGTCAAAAAAATTTATTTCAAAAGCTGAAATCGGATATCGAAGATTTTGATAAGAAATTATTAAGGCAGTGAAAGCTTATTATTTACTTTAAGTTCACAAGGAACTTTTGTGAAGCTTAACAATTGATCCCCAGTAATTGGGGGGGCCGAAGGCCCCAGCACCACAGGTCGAGTTAAATGGACCCGTAGGGCCCACTTATCTACAAAAGAACGGAGCAATGAAAATCTTAAGCTTCACATCCGAACGCATTGTATCAAGATTTGTGAAGCTTAAGATTTTCATGGTTGCGTTCTTTTCTATAGTTTTACTGACCGAATAATTGACTCCCCAGTAATTGGGGGGCCGCAGGCATCCCAATTACTGAGGCAAAATGCCCCAGCACCGCAGGTCTGGCGAAATGGGCCCGTAGGGCCCACTTTAGCCAGGAATAATAAAATTAAATTAATCAGCGATATCAAGTTTTGACTGGTCGAGAATAACTGAAAGTAACTGTGAAATAGAAACAAAACTTCAAACATTCTCAAACACACTCGTTAACTCGTTAACCTAGTTGCGGTTTCGTGCGTCGGTCCCTCTTCACACGAAGGTCAAGCTGGTGGCCCCGCCTCTAGGCCTGGCTTGGTGGAGAAGCGAGTTGCTCTCTTGCGCTCTCCACCGTACATAACCAGGTACACCCGGCTCATCTGGTACCGTCTTGAGCCAGGCATCTAGTCTTCTCTTGAAGACTTCAACTTTGACCCCTGTAACGTTTCTGAGGTCCTTAGAAAACTGGTTAAAAAGTCTTGGCCCCCTGACAACCAAGTTATTTTCCTTCAGAGTTGAGGAGGTCCCTGTCGGGCCTTTAATTTGGGAACACTATGCATTCTGCCTTTCCTACTGTCCAGCGTTGTTTGGATGGCAATTGGGTTTAGTTTGAGGTTTGGTACCAGTTTTTTGATCATTTTCCATATGTAGATTATGGTATACCTCTCTCTTCTTCTTTCCAGGGAGTACAGATTTAGTTTACGTAGTCTTTTCCAGTAGTCGAGTTCTTTGCAGACATCAATCTTGGCTGTGAAATGTCTTTGCGTTTCTTCTAGTTTATTAACTTCTTCCTTTTTTATATAAGGACGTCAAAACTGAGCAGTATTCAAGTTTTGGTATGATCAGTGTTCTCAGCAGGGGAATCATTACTGTCTTGTCCCTCCTTCTGAACGTTCTAATGGATATATTTAATGCTAATTTTCCTATCAAGTCTAAACTAGTGTTAAAAAATATTTATAACAACCTCATTGTAAGCATAAACCGTAAACATTCACTTTGTTCACTGATATTATTCTTCCATAGTTTATAAACATAAAAATTATTGTAAATTCGTTCATAAAAACTGCAAAAGCGGACCATTATCGTTCTAAAATTACCGAACAAAAATCTAATCCTGAAGGACTGTGGGATACCTTAATGGTTTTAGTTAACGCTAAAAAAGAAAAGATAAACCCAATATTTTCATTATCGCAGGACAGAATTTCCTACAGTAATCCCAAAGATATGGCTAATTTATTAAAAAATTCATTTTCAAAAATAGGAAGCAATACGGCAGCAACCATTCCAGAATCAGACAGTCACTGTGAACAATATATGCCACAACCCACACCAAATACGTTCTTCTTTGAACCAATTCTGCCAAACGAAACCTCAGCCACATTGAAAAACTTAAAAACTGAAAGCGTCGCTATCATTTCAATTCCAGTAAAAAACAAACTAATATCAGATAATATAGCAACTCTACTCGCAAGACTTATGAATGAGTTAATAGTACAAGGTGTATTTCCTGATTACCTGAAGATAGCAAAGGTTTGTCCAGTGTTCAAATCAGGCAGCTCTGATTCTCCATCCAATTACCGATCAATCTCCATATTACCAACTTTAAGTAAAGTATTTAAAAGAATCGTATACATAGACTACTCATATTCTTAGATAAATACGACATCCTACCAAAAACACAATTTCAGTTTAGAGAAGGCCACACCACAGAAAACTTAAGTCATATCTCTCTAATTGTTATTGATATGTAAAGTGACATTTCATCAGAATATGTTGCATTGGAAAGTGGGGTTCCACAAGGATCTATCCTTGAACGCTTTTCTTAATGCATGTAAATGATTTTTATCGATCAACAACATTAAACTGTATTCAGTATGCAGACGATACAATACTCACTTTTACACACCACGATATCAACTCCCTAATGAACGAAGTGAACAGGCAATTTGATCATGTCTATAAATGGATGTGTGCAGATAAGCTTTTACTAAACTTTACAAAATCGTCATACATTTGATTGTAACTGATAAAACTGTAATCGCGCACACTCCATTAATAACACCGCCCTGCGAATTCAAATCTATTGCGAGTTGTTCCAATGAAAATTGGTGATTCTAGGCAACAAAGACATGCTCTTTTTAGTTGTATATTTAGTTCTTTCCTATCACATCTAGATATTCCACAATCACACGTAATGTATAGTTAAGAACATGTTACCAATTGGATAAGAGAACAGACGAATCATATGGCATATGTTATTCAATTCAAACATTTTACAGTAGTAATGTATGCCCAGAAATACATATTACACACACACACATATATTCACATTATTACTACATATATACACTAATATATACAGGGTGTACATAAAGTCAGGATCTATTTTTGTGAAATAATTATTTTTTTCTATTTTTCTTTTCAGAAGCCCTTAGAATGAATACAGAAGAGCGTGTGGCAATAGTAATTTGGCGAATCGAGGGAAAGAAATACAATGACATCAGAGAGAAGTTTAGAAGGAGATTTCATAAGCCGGGGCCAATAGACAAGACAATACGAAAATTGGTGAACAAATTTAAACGAACGGGATCTGTAAATGATGAAGCAAGATCAGGACGACCGTGTATGTCAGATCTTACCGTGAATGCAGTACGCGGAATTATCACTGAGGAGCCACGTACGTCCGTTCGTGCTGCACCACACAGACTCGGCCTCCCGACGTCATCCGTGCACAAAATTCTGAAAGTTAATTTGCAGAAGAAAAGCTATCATTTGCAGGTTTTACATGATTTACATGAGGAAGATTTCCCTCGACGAAGTGCTGTGTGTGCTGATCTCGTAGAACAAATCTGGAGTGATAATTTAATGGACAACATTCTCTTTAGTGATGAAGCCACTTTCCATACCTGTGGAAAAGTAAATCGCCATAACTGTCGAATTTGGGCAGATGAAAGACCGAATGATTTCGTCCAAAATTGGGAAAGAGACTCACCTAAAGTTAATGTCTGGATGGGTTTAACAAAATCTAAGATTTATGGTCCTTTTTTCTTTGCTGAAGCTACAGTTACGGGGCTTATTTATCTGGACATGTTGCAGCAATTCCTTGAACCTCAGCTGATTGGGGATAGGATTGTTAGTACCGTCGTCTATCAACATGATGGTGCTCCTTGTCACTATGCCAAAATTGTTCAGGATTATCTAAATGGACGTTTTTCCAAATCGCTGGATCGGACGCGGAAGCAACAGACCTTGTGTCGCGAGATGACCAGATTTAACCCCTTTAGATTTCTTTGCATGGGGCTTTATCGAGTCGCACGTCTATCAGACGAAGATTACGAGTCTTGAAAACTTACGTACACGTATACGAACTGCTGCAGATAACATAACCCCGCAAATGCTCCAGAATGTGTTTAGAAATGCTGCGGAACGATTTGAGCTGTGCAGGGATACCTATGGGCGTCACGTCGAATCCTACTCTTAATTATTTAATAAATGTTACCACTTTATCATTTTATGATTGAATTCCATATAATTTCCAAGTGCTTCACAAAAATAGATCCTGACTTTATGTACACCCGGTATAATACATGTAGATACAGATTTACGTAAGATACAGTATATTTATACAGGGTGTTTCAGGTCGACCCTAGAAATACGAAAATACAAAAATACCAAAATATCAAACACCAAATATCAAATACCAAATACAAACTACAAATTCAGCCAATTTCCATATTTCTAGGGTCGACCTGTATATAAAAATTGTGAATGACTGAACTAACCATTCATCAACAGTAACGTATTGAATTTATTAGAGCAGTCAGACGCTAAAGAAACTCCCTTTTCGTCGATTTTCTCCTGTGTACTGATTTCGGTACATCTTTCTTTAGACTCCAGCAATAATCTGCCATCATTCGAACACCCCATGTTCCTTGATACCTCCATTCCATTTCTGAAATATCCTAGTGGAAGCTTTCTCCCTGTTCCTCGCTTACCGCGCCTAAGTTTTCAGGAAGAAATGAAGATGAGAGTCTAGAAAGTGTATCTTAAAACTCGTGTTATATCCCAGCAAATGATATTTTCGGATCATGTCTTTAACTATTTCTTTGTAGTCATCAGATTTCCTGTTACCAAGGAAGTTGTTCACAACAGCCTTAAAAGCTAGCCAAGCATCTTTTTTATGACCTGTCAATGTATCTTCAAATGCTGGATCGCTTAAGAGTTGCTTTATTTGAGGACCGATGAACACTCCTTCCTTCAGCTTAGCATGACTAATTTGAGGGAATTTTTTACATAAAAAATGGTATCCAGATCCATCTTTGTTGACAACTTTGACGAAATTTTTCATTAATCCAAGCTTTATGTGGAGTGGAGGTAACTATCTTGTTACGATCTACCAGTGGATTAGCAATGATGTTTGCTTGTCATGGAGTAATCTGTTTTCTCTGAAGCCATTCTTTCCTCACATAGTGTTCCTCCCTGTCTGCTATTCCACAGATACAAAAAAAAATATGAGTATTTTGTAAAGCCAGCCTGTTGGCCTAAAAGAAGGCCGATCACCTTAAGATCACCACAAACAAACCATTTGTGTTCATAGTTTATCTTGTTTAAAAGAAATGAAAGATTTCCATGAGTCTCCTTCAAATGAACTGAATGCCCTATAGGCAGAGAGGCAACTTTGTTTCCATTATGCAGCAAGACAGCTTTCAAATTTCGCTTTGAGGAATCAATAAATAGGCGCCAGTCACATGGTTGGTAGTCTTTGCCCATCGCCTTTACCAGATCTACTATATCATTGCAGTAATGCAGTATACCAGTGATCCTTCAGTCGAGAAAAAATTGATGAAATCTTTTTCACGATGTCTGTACCAGTAGAATGTTGTCGAAGGAGCCAGTAGATTCCACTCTTTGAGTCTTGATCCCAGAAGTTCTGCGGAATCTTTCGGTAATGCTAAATCTCTTAGAGTGATCTCAATGACCTAGTGAGTTATAAATTTTGGCGACTGATTTTCGGCCACAGTATATCCTTCGTCATGTTCATTTGAACATGACTCTGCTGTTATTGAGATGTTGTCTACATCTGAATCAAAATTTTCAAACTCAAGAGGCGGCTTCGGCACAGGAATTTCACTTGAATGTGGCACAGGGAGGATGGCTGGTGGAATACTCGTATATGCGATGTGCCTCTTATTTTTATTATTATATCCCTCCACGTTTGTCATGCAGAAGTAGCAATCGTCGTAGTGATTTCTCGGTCCTCCAAATCATGGGGATGCCGAAAGGCATTTTCCTCTTCTTCCCACAAACATTCCACACATAACTTCCAAACATAATGTAGAGCCCAAACCTTGTCCTGGTCGCCGATCTTACAGCCAAGTAGGCGTGGTAATGCTTTCATACTTGTACGATGATTTACTACTAATAAACAAAGGCAAGAAATCATCCGCATATATAACAAAATGAATTAGGTGTATTATTACAAACTCTCGGCATATTTAATCCAAATCTGAAACAAAGAAAATGTACATTAGTTCAAGTTTGAAATAAAATTGGATGCTTACGTATATGAAACTCATAGCAAACCAACCATAATTGAAAATATAGATCCCCTTTCAGTCATATGAGAGGGACATTTCTCAAGAAATAGAAGCTTTTGGGTAGAATAACCTACGTCACATTTCTATCAATCCTGACGTGCCAGATACAAATTATGCATTGTATCTTAACTCACATACTAAAATACTATAATTTTCTAAACAACTCATACAGCGCAGGGCAGTATAATTGGAAACACTCCTCTTGTAAAAGTAAATGAAGTTAAAGTTCTTGGCATCAAGTTAGAAGACAGATTAAATTTCAAAGCCACACACAACAAATCATATCGAAAATATCTAGATTTCTCTACATAATATTCAAACTCTAAAAAACAATTCCCCAAAATGCCCTCCTCACACGGTATTACTCATTTATTCATCCACACTTACAATATGGAATCACAGAATGGGGTCGTACAAAGAATTATACACGATATCGGCTAAAAGTAATAAAAAAAAATGCTTATGAACTCTCTCAAACAATAACAGGCAATCTCATACGTCTGCAATGTTCAGAAATTTAAATATCTTAAAACTAAATGACCTGTATAAATTTACTGTCAATATCAGTATCTACAAAGTTGTTGTTAATAGAAACTATACTTCACCCATTCACAGGTCAATTACCCCAATCAGACCAACCATAATCATAATACAAGGTTTCCCATTGATTTCATCAGTAGCATGACCGCAAAAGGGTAGAGTGCAATTGCATGCAATGTTGATTAATGCTGCAAAGGGGGTTGGGGTGATGGTGCAAAGGAGTAGGGGTTATGTTGCAATGGGTGGGTTAGGCAACAAGGGGTGGGGTAAATGGGGGAGGAGGTTATACAGCAAGAAGGTGGGGTAACTCCCCACGTTGCATGAAGGGGGAGCTTTGGGGGGAGAGGGAGGATGACCTACCCCCAAAGGGTGACCCTGACCTAAACCCTAACTTTGGGGGAGAAGCTGGCATGGCCTCACCCCCGCAAAGGGGATGACCCTAACCTAAGAAGATAAACCTTAACCTAAGAGAGGAGAGAGAGCATCCTTTCGCCTGGACCGCCAGACGCATAATAAAGCACTTGGTCTTTGCACTTGGCTTAGAAGGTCTTAATCAGCCAGTTGGCTTAGAAGGCTTAATCTGGCTTAGAAGGCGTAAATGCTTTGTTTAGGTGTGTGTGTATATTATTAACTTTTGAGTTGCCAGATTGCGCTATTTATTTAATTGAAGATGTTCTTGACAGATGGCTTAGGATGAAATGGCTTGTTTAGGTGTATATATATATAATTAACTTTTGAGTTGCCAGATTGCGGCATTGTTTATATATATTCCCATCACTTCAGTTATTCCTTAATATCGTTTATATATATATATATATATATATATATATATATACATATAATATTTTATATATAATATATATATATAATATATATATACATATATACAGGGTGGTGCAAAAGTCTGGACCCATAGGCAATTTACTATATAAAAAATATCTTTCGATTTTTATAATACTTTTTATAATTTCATTTTTGTTTATAATTTTACTAAATATTTTTCAGGTTGTTACCCTATGGCAGAGAAGTTAACAATAGCAGAAAGAATAGAGCTTGTGCTTTTGTACGCAAAAGAAGGAGCCACCTCACGTTCAGTCGCAGATAGTGTTAATGCTAAGCACCCCGATAGGCGACCAATTCAACAAAGAACTGTCAGCAAGACTTTCGCTCGTTTCAAAGAAACGGGAAGCATCTGCGATCGAACACGTAGTGGACGAAGAAGAAGTTCAACTGATCCCGAAACATCTACACGGGTATGCAGGCATGTGGAAGGGAGCCCACGTAAGTCATTCAGGAAAGTATCGCAGGAAACAGGTGTATCAAGGCGTTCTATTGGTCGTATTCTCTCTACCAATCATTTTCATCCTTACAAAGTACGATTAGTCCAGGAACTACATGGGGATGACCGAGATCGTCGTATGGAGTACTGTCAGTGGTTTATGCAGCATAGACAGTTGGAAAAGCATATCATATTCAGTGACGAAGCAATTTTTTACTTAAACGGTTCGGTTAACAGACATAATGCAAGCTTTTGGGCAACTGAAAATCCACATTGGGTTGAGGAAGGACACGTGCAATACAGGCCAAGAGTTATGGTATGGGCTGCTATGTGGGGAGGTACGATAAATAATTGGTCCATATTTCTTCCCAGACACTGTAACGGGTGAATCATACCTTAACTTGTTAACAAATTTCCTTATGCCTCGATTATACGAAATACCATTACAAAATCGGAGAGTTATGTGGTTTCAGCAGGATGGGGCCCCGCCACATTTCGCAAATGTCGTTCGCAAATTTTTAGATGAAACATTTCCAGGGAAATGGATTGGACGACGTGGGCCAATTGAATGGCCACCCAGATCTCCAGACTTGACTCCTTTGGATTATTTCTTATGGGGACACCTTAAATCAGTGGTTTTCGTTAACAAACCAAGAACAATACAAGCGCTAAAGGATAACATCACAACAGAAACAAGCCATAAGAACGAATATTACTATGCTTACAAATGTGCAAAGGTCTTGTGTCAACCGAGTAGAAAAGTGTTTGGAAGAAGATGGACATCAATTCGAACACTTATTGTAAATTCTGAACTAGAACGTTAAATTTAACATAATTTAGTCACTGGTGTATGGTTAATTAAATTTAATTTCATAATAAACTTCCTGCAGGCCACACTTTTTTTCCATTTAAACCGCCTATGGGTCCAGACTTTTGCACCACCCTGTGTATATATATATATATATATATACACATGCATATAATATTTTATATATAATATATATATACATATGTATATATATATATACATATATTATATATATATATATATATACATACATATATTATATATAATATATATATATACATATATTATATATATATAATATATATATATATACCTTTCGTTTGGTTTGGTACCTTTGGTTAGCTTCCGCCCGAATTGTTCATTCTGACAAAGGTCAAGCTTTTCACTCCACCTTAGACCTACAGTTTAACGTGGAATCCGAACCACGCCCCATCAGCAGCCCAGCGTCTTAACCACTAGGCCACCTAGGGTACCCATTTATCTACCAACCACTTTCTTTATTGTGTGGAAGGATGAACAGCTGGGTTTTGATGCGCGCCGGCTATCGTCGGGTCTCGAACCCGGGCCGATGATTCGTAGTCAGCGACGCTAACCACTACACCACCGATATATATACATACATATAATATATGTACATACATTTATATATATAATATATATATATATACATATAATATACATATAATATATATATTTATATATATAATATATATATATTATATATATATATATATATATATTAACCCCTCCGTTTATGGCCCTGGGTTGGTTCGAATCGACGGAGGTTCTGGTTGGGAGGCAGTAACGGATATTTCTTGCGATAGTTTTTCTTCTATAACATTCTAATTTTTTTCTCTCGCAATAGGGTCGACAATTGTTAATGCTTCTCTTTTATAATACTCTAATACTTTCTCTGACGGTACGCCGATTTTCTTTTTATAATTTATCGACTTTATTGACTGAGTTCTCGGACGAGGGCACGGCTCTAAGGAAAAGATAAAAAAAAACTTTCTTTTACTGTAATTTACTTCTAAAAATGTACAGGTAGTGCTCCGAATTTACAGGGGTAGAGGTTCGACCTCTTTCGACCATGGCTCAGGCCGGAATCTAAAATAATTAAGGAGGCAAGGGGCCTCTGTCCCCTCCTCGCAGCGAGGCTGCTAACAAGGGAGTGTAGTCTAAGAAGCAGAAGAAGTGACATTATTTTACAATTACATGATTAATATACAATCTAAATTTTTGTGGGAGTGCAGTTTGAAGGTTAAGTTTCCCCCCTTTAAACACATGGTCAGAGTTTTGAAAGATTCCAAATAAAAATAAAAACAATAAAAATAAAAAATAATCGTATTTTCGCCGACTATACATTTCTAAAGGGCGACATAATTACATTGAGCACAATGCAAGTACATCACTGAGCACATTGGTAATTGTAATCATAATTGTAATAAACCGAAGTTGCAACCAATTCACATTCGCTTATTATCGTTAATTATAGTTTTATTAAAGTACATTAATTACATTATAAATTATCATTACTTACAGTTTCATTAAAGTACGGTACATCAATTACATTATTAAGTACATTAGTCACTTACAATTCTTACGTTTTTTATATTTATATATGGTTATTAGTACAACACAAAGTATGATACATGGGCACATACGGTAGATATTTATATACAACATAATATGTTATGTTATAAATTTGAACTCAGAGGGAGAGGAGGTTTTACGTTTTCAGATGTTCAATTTATGCTGTGATCATCGAATTGCGTACACTTGCATAAGCGTTTTTGAGTTCATTGCGAGAGGCGAAATAATTAAAAATAAAAATAAAAATAAAAAAAATAATGCATGCGAACGTATTTGGACGACTTCGAACGAACAGATACGAATGCCTAAAGTTTTGTACACATATCGGTACGTAACACAATAGGTTGTGTGCGTAATATAGACACGAGTGAATATGGACTGATAGGTTGATAGGGCATAAGTAGACAATAGGTAGATGAATGAATAAGTAATATAATTAACAAAAGATAAAAGTCAAGAAAGGACATGGATGTATGAACGAATAACAAATAAACGTATAGTGTACAATGTTTATTATTATTTTGTTAAAGAATTTCCATACATTGTATACTAGAGATATGATGAAGGGAAATTAATGACGGGAAAATGTGAAGGGAATTAAGCTACTTTATGACGTCATAGTTATTCAAATTATGTCATACGTACAGTGTAAGTCATTATTGGGAGGATTCAAAAGAAACGAATTAAAGACAAAGAGTGGGTATTAAGGACTAAGTACAACTACGGGTTCCAGTCCTGCTATATGCAATGTGCATGCATAATCTAACAAAATTTAGGGATGAGGGTTAGGTGCAAGACAACCATAATTAATTATAATAAATTCTCTAACAAATGAAAATGGAAATATGAAATAAAGGACAGACATAACTCTTTCACAAAATAACTTTTTATTGGACTAATTGTTGGAACTTCAGAACCAAAACAAAGACTCAAATTTCTGAATTTTACAAATCCTTCATCACGTAAATAGAATAACTCACTTAAGAGAATGTAATTATGATACTATGAACAGGAAAAATACAAATTAAATTGCACAACTGCCATAAATAAACTAGAGAATCAAATTTCTAAATTGTACAAATGCTCTATCACATAAATAGAATAAGACACTTAAGAGAGGGTAATTATTATGCTACACTTTCAACAAGAAACAAAATAAATTGCACCACAGCACAACTGCCATCTAAAGCCTGACTCTTCTTACCTTCCTTGATGCAAAGTCATGAATTAAATCATCATATGAAATCTGCTCAGCAATTGTATGATTTATACTGATGATGGCCAGACCGGTAAGGCGTTCCTGTGACATAGTTGACCTCAGGTAGGATTTGATGAGCTTCAGCTTTGAAAAGCTCCTCTCTGCTTCAGCAACAGTGACTGGAAGAGTAAGACCAATTCTGAGAGCAGTCCACAAATTTGGATATATTTCAGAGAGCTCCCTTTCATGGATAAATGTCAGCAGTTCAAGCAAGGATATGGTCTTTGATGGCAAATCAGGCAAGTTCTTCAGCTCCTGTGCAAGCTCTCTGCCATCCAAGTCAGATTGTCCCTTAAAGTGTAGTGTAGTACTAAGGTTCACACATTGTTCTGTCAGCTCCTCAAATGTGAGATTTTGGAAATGTGTCAGCACTCCAAACTTCTCTCCCACAATTTCCAACGTGGAAAATCTTTCCTGAATGGCTGATGTTGCAGCATCAACCACCGCATTGAAAAATGTCACCTCCAGCTTCTTCAAAGCATCAATCAAGGGCTCATCAGATGCTTCATAATATACATTTCACTATTTAACCAAACCCAGAAAAATAACATTACATATGTTAAAGTATGGGCCTTTATTCCCAATAATATTAATCTGGAAGCATTTTGCATTGTTTAGGTCTTTTATGGGAAGGTTTATGGAAAATGCAATAGATGGTTTTTTATTAATAAAAATATATTTATTGATCTTTTATTATTTATTTTATTTTATTTTTTATTTTTATTTATTTCTTTATTTATTTATTCTTATTTTTATTTTTTATTTTTTTTGCAGGCGCTCATGCCGCCCCTCCACAAATGCCGCCCTGTGCGGCTGCCCATATTGCCCATATGAGGAACCGCCACTGGTCGCATGGTTGTGACTGTAAAAAAAATAGAAAGCAACAAATAAAAATTTTATCCAAACTCGCGTTAAGCGATTTTGGTTCTTATGTAAAAATTAATATTGATTATTCATTGTTCATTTGTACACACATATATATATATATATATCCAGGAAAACATATATTGGATAGTAAAACACAAATGCATCATTTTGTTTATTTAGACGAATTATTGGAAATAATTTCATGAAATATATAGAAAATAAATATACAATCAAATAGTTCAGAAAAATTCTATACACACTTTAAACGATATATATATATATATATATATATATATATATATATATATATATTTCTTAAATAATAATATTAGTACAGGAGAAATCTATATACACATTTATATTAAATACTAATAATAATAAAATTTTAACAAGTATATAGAAAATAAATATACATTCAAAAATTAATATATAAACACCAAAATAATATTAGTAGAGGAGAAATCTATGTACACATTTAAGAAAAATATACATCCAAAAATTAATATATGAACATCAAAATAATAATAGTACAGCAGAAATGTATATACACATTATGTTCTACTGCGCTTAACTAAAATACTAAACTCGCACGTGATCGAGTCTACAGTTACATCATTGTTGCTTTGCACTATGCAATATACCACGGGTGGTCAAGTTTCCTGGACCCAAGAACCACATACGACGTTTTTCAGATGTACGAGAGCCGCAAAATATTTTTAAAAGAATTTAATTATTAAAAACATATACATATAGTTATACTCACATTATTAAATTGTTTAATTACTGCTTGTAGAAGGCTTAGTTTGGGTCTTCATTTTGGCTGTTAATGCTTTAAAGTCTGGCTGATGTGATGTTAAGGCGGTATGAAGAAGCTCAGTCAGGTGTTCGTTAGTGAGGGCAGCACGATGTTTTGACTTTACAAACTTCATTACCGAGAAGAGTGCTTCACAGCAATAAGTTGTCCCAAAAACTGAGATTAGTAGGAAACTGGTTTTCCTGAGGTGAGGACACTTTGTCTCTCTGGTACTTGCTTCCAAAACTCAACTGCAGATAAGCTTTTATGTATCAACTTTAAACCCACGTCCTCCTGTAGCTCCAAAAGTTATGTTTGTATCGAAGCAGCTTCCGTAACAAACGGTGTGGTAACAGGACAGCCATCGTTGACGACATCAATCAGGAAAGGATTTACAAGAAATTCGAAGCATGGTTTTAGCTTCTTTAGTTCATCAAACCTGAACTGAAAATCATCAATTAGTCCTTCTAATTTACCTTTGTATTCTTCCAATTCACTATCTTTTATTTCAATATCAGGAAAAGTGTTTGCTCGGTTTTTCAGGTGGGGAAAGTGGTCAAATTTTTTTGTTACTAGATCTTTTTGGAAGAGCTTTATTTTATTCTGGAAACTGAAAACTGTCTGTGTAAGGTCAGAAGTGACCTTATCCTTTCCCTGAAGTGCCAAATTTAGATTTTGAAGGTGTTGTATTACATCAGTAAAAAACATCAGATCCTGCACCCATTCGTGATCTTCTAGTTGTGGGTATGACTTTCCCTTTTCTTTCAAGGAATCAATGATAGGCTCCAACAGTGCAACAAACCTATTCAGGAGATTACTAATTGATAACCACCTTACAATACAGTAGAATGAAAGGCCATCTGGCTTATCTTGAAGATCCAGCTCCTCGATAAAATTTCTAAACGCTCGGTGCGTTTTGCATTTGAACGAATGAAATTCACAATTTCTAGGGCACATTTCATAACACTGTCATACCTAAAGTACTTGCTTACCAAATGACCACGGTGAATGATACAGTGAATAAAGAGACACACAGGATACTTGGGATCGCGTGCCAAGAGCCTAACTAGGCCTACATTTTGTCCTACCATAGCTGGTGCTCCATCTGTTGCAACACTGACAAGTTTATTCAATGGTACTTGAGCATTTGATAATGCCTCGTCAAATGCGTTCTTTATGTCAACCCCTCTGGTGGTTTCTCTTAGGGTCATTAAGTCCAAGAGTTCTTCTTTCACATTTCCATCGCCAGTAACATAACGAACAAATATCGCCAGTTGAGGGTTATCTTTAATATCTGTGGATTCATCGAGGGCCAAACTGAATGCAACAAAATTCTTCAAATCACTCTGCAACGAGCATGTAATTTCAGCACTGATCTGGGGAATACATCTCTCTGTAGTGTGGCGGGAAATAGAAATACTTGCTATTTGTTCTCGAAGCTTTGTGTTATCTGGAGCGAGAATTGCAGTAACATCGGCAATATTCTTCTTCACAAATTCTCCACTACTGTAGGGAAGTTGAGCAGGAGCAATATTCCATGCCATAACAAAACTAGCTTCAGTAGTTAAGTCAGCTGTCTTACACAATGATGAAAGTACAGTTTGTTGGGCAACTAGGCTAGATTTCAACATGGCTAACTTAGTCTTCCGCAATTCTGATTTGGGAGGAAATTCCGTAATAAAATTTTTATGGTTAGTTTCATGATGACGCTTTAAGTCACTGGCTTTAAAGTGATTGAGTGCCACGTGGCAGATAAGAGACACAGGTTTCCCACCCTTAACAGTGAAGGCAAAGCTCCCCTCCCACTCCTGTTTAAAAACTCTATTTTCTTCTTCATATTTCGGTTCCTTACACTTTGTCTGCTCAGTCATTTTAATCAACTAAGGGGTTGGATAACTTTCACTTGTATAGCTGAGAAAAATAGCCATTATTTGATCTAAGATGCCAATTTTAAAACACACTCACTCGTTACTACACGCGGCCCGCAGGGTAGCTCGAGGGGTACTGGACACTGGTGAGTGGCGATTGATGTTAATTACGTAATTATCCAGCTTAGTGCCTGTCACGCAAAAGAAATTGTCGAACGCATGACGCATTTTATTGTCAATTCAATTTTTCCTTGTTTTTTTCATATATTTTTTATGTGAAAAAAAAATTATATTTGTATTATGAATTTTGTGTTTTATGATAAATAAAATAAAAACCAAAATTGTCTCGCGAGCCGCATTTAACAACCTCGAGAGCCGCATACGGCTCGCGAGCCGGGGTTTGGCCACCGTTGCAACATACGATTTAATATTATTTCACAGCTCAAGTTATAGGGATGCCTATACTCGATGTAAAGGGCCTTCAATTCGTTCAAGACTATTTTTGTGCCCATTTTACATTCGGTTGCCAAGTTATCACTCTTTAAACACGGACAGAATACAATCAGAAGCATGTACAAAGAGGGCATCGTTAGCCACATCATTATTAAATTCAAGTTTATAAACACTCCTTTCCAATCGAGGGTTTATTCTTACCGACCCGAGCTTTTCAACCGTGAATTCTTCTTCACAATGTATATCGGCAGTTAAAATAATCTTCTAAGTCGTAGCGACAGCTGCTCATTATATAAAGAAATAGTTCTTCAGGGTGAACGGTGTAGGTGAGCTCAGCCCTGTACCGCTGAAGTCCTTTGTACCAAAGTTCATGATATTTCGAAGAGTCTAAACCTTTTAAATAAGCACCCAGTTCTAGACCATTCTCGCCTTGTTCATTCCTACATTCGGTAAACCCGTCGAGCAGAGCGGTGTATGCGTATTCAAGAACTGTATCAAAATAAAGCATATCCGTAACACGTGCGTCTAATATATGCTTCAGCTTGCGGAAACCGACGATTTCAAACATTCTGTCGAGCATGAAGCGGTTTCACGTGGGGAAAAGAACGTTATTATCAGATGCATTCTTCCACATCAGTCGTATATCAATGCATGGCTGATTGCTATTTATACACAACGTACAAACAATGGCATATGAGGGGGTATCACTAATCTGTTCTCTTCTTGTACCTACACCTGCAGGAATTTTATAACGATCCTCGCTCCACTTCTCAACTATCACGAAGACTATTCATCTCTTCAACACTTAAATAACAACATTCTGTTTACCAGAATTTGTTTGTCTACAAGTCGTTTCAAGTACATAGTTAATGGCACTGGTTTTACGCCTCGACACACGCAATGACTTCGTCACGGACACATCGTATACGGCATTGAGAATGCTGCCTTTCACAGTCTATCGAGGGGTGAGATACCAGCGTGGGAGTGGGCTTGGATCCATTTTCTCAACCATACTACGTACGGCTGTCCCCTTGCTGAAGAGGGGTGTCACATACATCGGGAGGAAAGCGCTACAATCAGGTCTTAACACGGCAGAAGACATAATGGCGGGGGCTAAACCTAAAAAAGCTCTAAAAAACACTTAAAGCAAACAGGACGAAATCATCAAAGATGCACAGAGAAAAATGCGTGGTGGTGGGAAGAAGAAGAGGGCTGTCCGGAAGAAGGAGTTACCAGCACGTGGCGTTAAACGTAAAAGGCCATCAAAAAAGAAGTGTTCTAAGCGACTGAAGCCTATGGTTGACCATTTTTATGACTTATATACTCGTAAGCTAAGGACATTGCTCTCATGAATCATAGGCTGTTTACTACTTGTCGAGAGGTAGTACTATTTCTGACTCGTCATGGCACGCTACATCCATTTATGTAGTTCACAATGTTGTAAATCGGAGCTGTCCCTCTTTGACATGCCCCCAACTCAAGTTTCTATTGAGCACAGTGACTTTATTACAATTATTCCGTTAAACACAATTAGTTCCCCGAGTGCCACTATAGAATTCGTGATACCCAGCTCAGGCCATTACTTTTTTGATCCAAGCTGCGTGCACATGTACGCTAAACTACGTATAGCCCATTCTGATGGAACGGACTGCGATGACAAATATGCTGTAGACCCTGAAACAAACTTTCTGCACTCCATATTCAACCAGTGTGGTGTATATTGAAATCAGGTCAACATCTCGGCATGAACGGGGTACTATCACCTACGAGCCTATCTGGAAAATGTGCTGAACTTTTTCAAAGAAGCGAAGGATACCTTTTTTACTGCCGAGAGCTATTATCAAGTTAAAGACGAAAGTAGTATAAAGGACAAATTTAAAAATTCTAAAAAGAAGATATATGAGTGTATTGGACGCCCGCATACAGACTTCACATTCCAGGAGAAGTTGCTTGTGAATGGGTTGGATATGAAAATAAAGCTCACCTGCACGAATACTGAGATTTGTTTAAATGAAAAAGAAATGAAAATGAAAAGGTTTATTGGCAGGCTATAGTCCATATGACAAATATTATTAATACAATGACAGTTCATACATTAAGGATAGAAATATATGCAATTGATTAGAAATAATACTGTAATGTCGAAATTAAGTGGAGCTACAGACAGACGTTTTCGTACTAAGACGTCTATAGCTTAGAGCAGTGCTGTCCAACTTCTATAAAGCGCGGCCAAGATGTTGCCTATAATCATACACTGTTGGTTAATACGACTTAGGAACCCGCTGAATGTTGTTCGCCCTACTAGAAATGACAAAATAGGGAAGAAAATTCAGAAATGAAATTTGGCAAACGTCCATTCCGCTGGCTGCATGCGGCCCGCGGGCCGCAAGTTGGACAGCTCTGGCTTAGAGGATAAATGACAGGACTCATGGATAGCTTGGATGATCGGGTTGATTGATTTTTTAATTCTTTGCATTAGACTGTTGAGCACGTCTTGTTACCTCCAGGAAGCTCGGGACATTGCGGGTAGCAAACATTTGCGAAGCTGAGCATCTCGGGGGTAATTTATGTAAGAATCTAAGACCTGTTGTACAGCAAATTTAGAGTTCTGCCAGAACCTTTTTTATAATTCAACCACAGTTGCTGTCTGTATACATTAATGCAGAAAGTACGAAAGAGAGTGTCTTTAGCGTCACTTGTACAGAATCGAAAGTTCCTTATGGTCATATTCGCTTTAGCACACAGGCTTCGAGATTTTTTCTTATATCCGAGTCATCACTCAAGGACCTCGTAATAGTTTGACCCAAATAATTAAACTCTTGTACTTCTCATTACTTCACCATTCATTTTAAACCTTATATCAGCTGGCTGATTACAGCTTTTAGGATGAAATTGCAAACTTAGTTTTTGTACATTAAAAAGAATATCATGTTTCTGCGAACACACTTCGCAGACTTTTAGTAGCCGATCCAGACTTTAACAGAGGGACTTATTAATACCATATCATCGCATAAACTAAGTTATTTTCCTTGTGTTATCTATACAACATCCACTGTTGCCTCATTAAGTGAAGCAATTAATCCGTCATATACACATTAAACAGCATAGGGGAGAGTAAAGAGCCTTGTCTCACCCCAAGAGGAGCCAAAACACTCGGATAGTACATTGCCCCACCTAACAGTGAAAGATTGTGGGAATACCAAAATTTCAATAAATTTAATATATATATGGGAATCTTCCTGTCTTCTAGTTTTGCAAATAAAATATTGTGGTTCACCCTATCATATGCCTTACTTATATCTAGGAAACAACTATAAATAGTTGAATTACTGTCAATGTATTTAGATAGTGCTTCTTTAAGTACACAGATACAGAAGTCAGTTGAGTGGGACCTTTTAAAGCCAAACTGATTAGATGTCCATAAGAAATCATATAATCGGAGTAACAAAAGTTTTTCTAGTAGTTTCGCGAAGCAGGAAGCGACAGCAATAGGCCTGTAATTATTGCTGGACAGAATGTCTCCGTACTTATTTTTGACCAGAGGCAAGATATATACCCTCATGAACTCTGCAGGGATATAGCTATGAGCAAGCATGGCTGATAGGAGCAATGATATATGCACTGTATGCAGACATACTACGTCATTTGCATATTTTAAGTGCTCATTCGATAAGTCATCTACCCCTGACGCAGAACCAGTCTTTAACTCTTTAATTAACCTCTTTACTTCAGAAATGATATCAAATATTTTCCCTTGACCCTCCCACAATCGTTTCGCTGCAATCTATCTTAAGATTATCCCTACTCACACTATTAAGAATGTTAGATAGTGTTTTTCCACAGCTTTGCAATTTCATCGTCCCCCGACACCCATCGATTGTCGGAGGGAGGACATTTTTGACACCCGTTTGATTCTTAACAAATTTCCAAAATTTGTTATATCGTTATTTATGCGAGCTTCACAGGCTTTTGATGCTCGAATACTCTTCTTCCTGTTTACATCGCCTTATGGCCGCCTTATACTGACCCCGACTTCTACACATATTTATATACTGGTCCTAATCTGGGTCTACCATGAAAGCACCGCAAATCATAGGCGTCTTTCGATTCCCTCTTCAGGGGGGCAATAAAATCATTCCATCCAGGAATAACCTTAGTATGATAGTTGTAAGATTTAATCAGGGGCTTCCTGCTTTCTTAACAGGGATATTATCTTACTATAACACCTACTATGAGTTTACAGTGAGAATCATTTGAGCAAGGATTATACAGCCAAGGTGCAAAATTTCTAAATTATTAAAGAGGTGACATGTTTGTCTTTGTATTCTATTCTCTGCTGCATAACATTGGACCAATCGACGCGATTATTCTTACCTATTGAGTTCTTGTTAAGTCGTGTTGCGCATAAATTGGTAACGTTAATTAATATTTTAATGGTCTATGATCAGAAAGAAGGAAATCGCAAATATGAACTCTAACAATTCGATCCTTTAGATTACACTGGCCAACAAAATGAAACTTTTTTTTCATCACAAACATGATCACACCTTTCTTAATGCATTTTTCGCGCTGATTCCGAATCTGGTTTTATTTTTTTTATAGCACGTACAGTTATATAGATACACTAGTTTTGATATTTTTAAGTTTTTGATATTGCTATAAGAAAATTTATGGATGTATAGATCACACTTAGGAATGATAAACAACAAATACATCATATACCTTATTCAATGTACTTATAAATAAAGAATATATACATTATTTTATTAAAAGCGCTGTGAGTGTGATTTCCTTTTGTAAATTTGGCCTGGATTGTCACGATACAGCATCCAACAATGGTCCGCCATCATGCTTTCATTCCAATATCCTTGGTAGCGCTTCTCCATCATCTGAATATCTTGATGGAAGCGCTCTCCTTGTTCGTCACTCACTGCGCCAAGGTTTTCAGGAAAGAAATCTAAGTGGGAATGCAGGAAGTGAATTTTTAACGACATTCGACACTCCATTTCTTTGAAGGCATCAAGGAGGTTCTTGACTCCATCCTTATACGCAGGTGACTTGTTGCTTCCAAGAAAGTTTTCACATATCCATTTGAACGCCAGCCAAGCCTTCAATTCCAGCGGACTTAGGACTTTTTCAAATTCAGTGTCATTCAAAACCTCCCTTATTTGTGGCCCAACAAAAATTCCTTCCTTCAATTTTGCTGCAGTAACCTTCGGAAATTTCCTTGAAAGGTATTGGAACCCTTCAGAATTGACTTTACCCATTGCTTTAACAAAATTCTTCATTAAACCAAGTTTAATGTGAAGAGGTGGCAGATAGATCTTTTGGGGATCCACTAAAGGGACAGACTGGACATTGCTTATCCCTGGACATATGTATACCTAAGTGGCCAGTCACTTTTGGTGTAATGTTCTATAGTGGCGCGACTGTCCCACAGGCAAAGGAAACAACAAAATTTTGTGAATCCTGACTGCATACCCATAAGCATTCCTATAACTTTTAGATCTCCACAAACATTCCATTGATGACTGTCGTATTTGATTGCCTTAAGTAGTATATCCATATTGTCATATGTCTCTTTTAGATGGACGGAATGGGCAATGGGGATGGATGGCATTATATTACCATTATGCAAAAGAACTGCTTTCAGGCTTCTCTGCGACGAATCAATAAAGAGGCGCCACTCAGATGCCACATACGTCTGAGATATGGCTGTAAATAGTCCATTGATGTCATGGCAATAACAGAGAGGACCGTCTACTGAAAAGAATGCTGTTAATTCAAAATTCCGCTTTCGGTAGTAACTAATACGAACATTGTTCTCAAGTAAATTGTTCTCCTTTAGTCTTGAGGCGAGAAGCTCTGATTTCTCTTTAGCAGCGATAAGTCTCTAACAAGATCATTCAACTGTCCTTGGGTTAACTTTTTAGGCTCTAAATGTCTACTTTCAAAAGTGTACTCTGATTCTGTAGATGGTCCGGAAACGCCAGTTGCACCTTCATCACTTTCCATGTCATCTATGATAGAATCTAGCCTATCACTTGGGGGAATTGTAATGGGCAATGTTTCATCATCAGTTTTACTAGTCTACGTGCTGAATCCAAGTTTGGATATACAATCTGGTGTTTGTTCTTGGCAGAAAACCCCATTAAGTTCACACTACAAAAATAACAGTCTTCATGATGATCTCTCGGCTCCCTCCATATCATGGGTATGGCAAATGGCATTGAAGCTTTCTTTTTGTTAAGTCAATCACGTAATCCATTTGAACAGCCAGAACAGATTTGATGTGGTGCCCATGGTTTATCTTGTCACCAGATGGCAACCAAAGTATAGCTTGTATATTTTCTTAATGTCGGTTGTAATACTTCGTCGCTGTTTTAGTTGTCAACTGGCGCATACGAAACAGAACTTGTCGGGGTCATTCTTACATTGTCGAGGCATGTTGACTGACCTGAGCAAACTATAAATTCAAAAAAAATGTACGCCAACTTGACACAACAAGTTCTTGGACTGGACTGATCTTTTGACACACAAAGCACGGCGTTCTTGCCTGAATCACAATGCTGCTAGATAAAAGCTCACACCTGAAATACATAAGATGTATAATTAAGATAATTGAAATAAATAAGATGAATAAACTAAAAAAACACAATAAAATAAACACAATCAAATGTTGAAATATTAGTATTTTGCCTATTTAAAATGGTTAAATCTGTGTAGTTATATATATGCCTTCATCTTGAAAACTATACGTGCTAGAAAAAATCTGAATGCCGTTTTGGAATCAGCGTGAAAATGCTATCCAGCCACCACAAATTTTACTCTGATGAAAAATCTTTGTTGACCAGTGTTATTACTAGTGAGACAATGATCAATCCACCTGGTGGTACCACTCATATCGCTAACGTATGTAAAATTACCACTGGCTACCCCTAATACATCTACATCACTTATACTTAAATTGGCCGACTCGCACATGTTACCCAATTCTCCAAAGAATTCCGAGTTCACATGTGCGTTAAAGTCCCCCATTATTATACAGTGAGAATATTTGGGGTTATCTGATAATGACTTAATTTTGTACAGCAAATCAATGTATTCATCTAGATTACTGCCGTTGTTGTATGGTAAATGCAGTTTACAATTAATATGCAATCATTGTTCACTTGTAATTCAATGCCTAACACCTACGTTATCGCTTGTTAAAATTTATATGTTTTGACAAATTTTTCCTTATTAAGAAAGCAACACCACTAAAAGGCCTGGGGTCTGATCAAGAAGAGGGTGCAAAGGCCGTTGTGATTCATATTATGGAAACATACCATCGCGTATGCCGTGTGAAATTAAGTTCGCCTAAACAAATAGAAATTTTGAAAAATTTACTACATGCCACAGTAAAATACCCAATTAACAGAGTACAGATCAAACTATATACGGTGCCAGCAGGGTTGGCCTCGAAACAGATAGAAAACGTGGCCCTGGGAGTTCTACCTAAAAGGATATTAATTGGAATGCAGGAAAACGCTTCGGTGAATGGAAAATATAAAAAGAACGCCTTTGAATTCGAGAATTTCGGCCTTAAAAATATAACTCTATACGTCAATGACGTTGCGTTGGGCGGGGCTATGATACGCATTATTCATCAGACGCTGTGTTCCCGCTTTGCGCGAGAGCATATAGTAATCTGGTCCATATTGCAGGTGCTTGTGATGAGCTCGGGATTGGGGTAACGCAGAAAGAATTCGTTGATCAATTTAACCTTTACCCGTTTGACATCACACCTGACTTATCTACTGGTGTAAATACACACTTAAGTCCACAACAGAGTGGAAATATCTCAGTCAGATTGGAATTCGCCAAAGCCGGATGACGCGCCTATTAGTGTACTAGTATACCTCGAGTCAAGACCAAATAGAAGTTGACAGATTTAGGAGCGCTGTCACTGACTTTTAAAATGGACGTGAATACCCTTCAGAGAGTAATGAATAGTGAACGAATCACGCGCTCCAAATTTCTCGGTGTGTTTGTGAAGAATAGAACCGATGTTATTGGTGGTGAAGGGATTCATTGGATAGCTATCTACTTTAAAAATAGGGACCGCCTTTACTATTTTAATTCACTCGGGATTCATCCATGGAATGACGTTAGTATTATAAAATTTCTCGAACAGCTACACATTCTCGAAATTGTCTGGAATCCCTATTGATTCCAGGGATACTTTAGTAACGTATGTGGTATGTATTGCCTTTCATTTCTCATGCACATGTCACGTGGTAAGGAATTTATAATTTTTAAAAAATTATTCGGCCCGTGTCACACTGAGCGGAATGATTAAATGGTATGCAGCCAGAAAAAAAAAAGGTTCACGTTTGTGCGCATTCGATGTGTTGTGTGATGTTTTGCTTGTATATATCGGGTGACCCAACAAAAATGCCTATCTATTCATAAGCAATCATAAAAATTTCTGACCTCTACATAAAATCCTTTTTCCACAGTTGAGGGAACAATGTGGTATGGTGAAAAAAACGAATATCATAAATTGAAAAATTTTATTCTTCACATCTTATCAACAAATATGATCAATATGTCCGCCGTTCTGCTCACACACTAATCTTAACCTTTTCTTCAACGCATGAACCATTTTCTGATTTCTGCTAATGTTATTTTGTCCCAACATTCGAGTATTTTTTTTTCTTTAATTACATTTCTGTGAACTTTCCTGTTTGGCCTTCATAAATCTTCTCTGCTAGAGTGTTCCATATGCAATGATCCATGGGATGGCAATCAGGTGATTGCGGGGCTAGTCGTTTTTTCCAATGAAGTTGACTACATTCTGTTGTAGATAATCCTGTGTAAACTTGCTAGTGTGAGCTGTAGCACCATCTTGTTGGAGTATGAAATCGTTTCCATAATACAGACCCCGACAATCAGGCAAAAGATTCTCTTCTAAGATATTTACATAGGTTTCTGAATTAATTTTTATTTTCTGAAATGAAATGAATTTTTGTCTTTCCATTCCACGCTACATCTGCTAATACCATGATTTTTTTGGAAAACCGACTTGCCTGGTGGTAAAGTCTCGAAGAAGGAATGTCTTTCTTACGTCGACCATAAACAACTTCGTTTCGGGAGTTTCGAGCAATATCGATGGTGAAATCTTTTTCATCTGTAAAAACTTTTTTTAACAACATTGGACGAAAATCTATCAAGCAATTTTCTACAACGAATTTTTCTTTTAGCTCTTACATTGCTGTCACGTCTTGAAACACAGATCCTTTTAAATGCTTTAAGTCCTACCGTTCTCTGGATTCTTTGTACGGAACTCCGACTGATACCTGAATTTCTTGCAATTTTCCTCTGAGAGCAGTGTGACCCAGGTCGATCCTCTTGAGATAGGCTCATCATTTCGATCATTGCTATATTGTCTTGAGTGTAAACTGTTTTAGGCCCACCACTTTCACGCTTCCGTGCCGTCGAACCGGTTGCTTTAAGTTTAATTTTTCTATTCACAGACGTAACATTACAAGTTATTCCTGGAAATTCCCTCAAAATTCTTGCCCCAGTCTATCTTTTTTCCAAGAAACACTTTTCAATAACCGCTTTTTCACCGTTAGTTAGAACCATAATTTGAAGGGTAAGTTTAAAAAACAGTATTTAAGATAGGCGTAGCCTATATAATCTGACGTTTTTCAGAGACTAACAGATTACCCATAGGCTAAGGAAACTACTACAAGTCTTAGAATAGTTGCCAGGTACAGCTATACACATTTAGGATTTAGGATATTCGTTTTTTTCACCATACCTCATTGTTCCCTCAGCTGTGGAAAAAGTATCTTATGAAGAGGTCTGAAATTTTTATGATGGCTTAGCAATAGAGTGAGGTAAAAGTTTTGTAAATTTTGGAAGTGTGAACTACATACTTTTGAAGATATTGATGTCCAAATCTCAAGGCTTTTTTGGGGGGGGGGCACCCGATATAAAATGAATATTTGCAGCAATGTTGTCTCCAATAATGTTAGTTTGTGTATTCTGTAGCTTATTTAAAATGTAACGGCAACTAATTCTGTGGCTAATTTAAGATGGATATAAAAAATTTTACTGTTTTATAAAACATGATTTCTATCATTTAAAAAGTGATGAAAATACATTGAGTCTTCTTACCAGAAACACATGTAAAAGAAAAAAGCTCTTACCCGAAACATAAGAAAAAGAAAAAGCTTACATTATTTCGTTGATGATGTGGCAATCGCTGGGTTGAATGCGCGGTAAAACTTCTACCTCCGTATTCAGGTCCATGACATGCATTTCTTCAATGCTATCAAGAAAAGATTGTATAACATGAGTCGGCTCCTCATCGGACCTTTAAAGAGAAAGGATAATTTTAAATTAATTTGATTAGTTCATACATTTTTCTGAATCGTTTTTAATAAAAACCCATTTGCTTTCCATAAAAAACACATGCAGTGTGTATATATATATGAGAAGAGAGTTACAATGTGAAGTATCAAATATCTTCGAACCGCTCAGAGAAGTTTGTGACCCCTTTAAGAGAAAATGCCGAATAACCACATTTCAAATTAATTTATTATGGAATTTTATAAAATTAAAACTTGTAAAAGAGTTTTGATTGTTGTAAGTTAAAAAAAATTTAACGATTTTTTATGAAAAACAGGAATTTACCACAATATTAATTATTAATTACTAATGCAAACTAATCTATAATTAAAAATGTAATATACCTGCTATTTTCATCTCATTACTACAGCCCCTCCATATATATTTATATATGATGAAATAATCATGAAGGAAACGAGAACGGTGCTCAAGAGCATTCGCCTAATGACATCCTCAGGCACACTAAAATAAATAAGTTCGCTACTAAATATAGGCCACAAAAAATAAAAATAGTATAAACATTTATGTACCTGTATTTCTCACATTTCAACTGCATTCCCTTTCGCCGGATCGTAAGGAGCGTCATTGCAAATATTATCAACTGTTTGCTTTGGAAATAATCCATTCCAATCGGTTGCGTTAAAAAAAACTAATTGTAGCCACCGCAGCAGTGTCTCCATCTTCATATAAAACCGGTAAACTGTAAAGTTGTTGTTGTGACTGACTCATAATGCGTGTGTTTATTCACTGGTAAAACAACTGCTATGAGGTCCAGTTGAAATTACTTCTTTTTATATGCATTATTCCCAATTGTAAAATACCACCCCCAGAAGACTAATAGGCAGTTCGTAAGTTTGTTGATTGGTGGTCAATGTAACTGGGTGGGCTATGTTAAATGTGTGTGCCAATCAGCTGTCTTAACACCGATATAACGGACCCACGCTTTGGGCAATGAAGTTCTGAGTGGTCATCACGAATAATAAAGGCGTATCTTTATCAAATTTGGCTTATTCTCTCCGCAGATTTATTTTCACTGCTCACATCTCTATTATATTATTAAGCAAACTGGAACATTGAAATTAATAGCCTTTTATTAATCCTTAAGGCACATTACTATAATTTATTCAGGTAAAACATCGACATAGAGTATTGTAATTTAAAATAAATAAAGAGGTTTATATTTTTGGTCTCTTTGCACCTCATACGACTACCAGCCTCTCTCTCTCTCTCTCTCATATATATATATATATATATATATATATATATATATATATATATATATATAAGTGAAGTGCTGGATTTGCGTCTGTCTAGAAGGGAAGTAATCTTTAGACATTGTAGATCAGATGGAGAAAGCTTAGAGGGCCTCCCTAATCTAGGGCGATCAGCTGGGGTTCCATTTGAGCTGTGACGAGCTAAGATTTTTTGTGCACCAGTTTTGAAAACGCCTGTAGATTCACTTATTTTTCTTTGACTCAGTCCCTCACCATGCAAATGTATTATTTTATACTTTATCTCATCAGAAATTGTAGTTTTTGTCATTTCTTAAGCCTGTGAAAGAAAACAGCATGAATTAGGATTATAATGAGAAACGTTTTGGATAAATTTGTTTCGCAGAATTTAAGTGAATATGTCAATACTTTTAATTGTAAATATTGATATAACTAGCTTAGGAGCATTTACTGCAGATCCATCAATAATAGTTCGCTAGATCTTTAAACACATGCGTTATAAGTAATATAATGAATCAACCCTCAAGTCCAATTTATGTAGACTAGAGGGTCATCCAGCTTATACAACTTTATACACTTAAGTAATAACTTAGTTGTACGTTAATATGAACCAGACGTTCAAGTTAATATGTATTTTAGTATCAAAACCAATGTTCATACAACAGATTATCTAATAGTTATCAGATCGACACTGGTCTCTGACTTTTGCACAGTACTATATATATATATATATATATATATATATATATATATATATCTCTCTCTCAGGACTGGCAGGTCAGATCCGGACCCGGACCCAGACCTGGGTTTAACCCGAAAGTGAGATAAGACCCGGACCCGGACCCGATAGTGAATTAGAAAAAAGACCCGGACCTGAAAGTGAATTTTAAAATTGACCCAGACCCAGACCCGACCCGAAAGTGAAGGACCCGCACAGCCGGGTTTTTAGTTTACAAAATTTATGTGTGCGCCTTTAGATTTGGCAACAATGTATTGAATTATCACTCCACCCTCCAAATGGACTGGAAGTGGAGAGTTAACGGTGACGGAAGAATAGCCTAATCCTAATATATTTATTGTTTGTTTGTGAGTTGTGTACTGTGTACATTGGTTGGTCTCCAGTGCCTCGTTTGCTATTTATATTTGCAATGCCTTTACAAGGTCATTTTTCAGTGGGAAGTGGTAGCAAAAAAACTAGCCTTACAAATGAATATTTTAAATATAATAATATTGATAAAACATCTACATGCCAAATTGAAAAGTGTGGAAAAGTGTATAGTGGCAATCATGTGACAAACCTAAAGCGACACCTAAAATCGTGTCACCCAGACATATATCGTAAAGTTGAGGATCATGATAAAAGCCTACCTAGCACTAGCAGTACTTCGAAAAATCAAATACAAACCAAGGGAATGAATGTAGGCCAAACTAGTGTTAAAAACTTTTTAAACAAATTAAGGTTGGAGTTCACCCGCGTCTTCATAGGAAAACTTTAGAAAATGGCCTTATTTCGTGGGTGACAAGAGACGGGCGGCCTTTTAGCATTGTAGAAGATATTGGATTTAAAATTTTGGTTTAACCATTTCTATCTGCAATGAATATAAACGTGAACAGAAAAAATCTTGCTACTTTGACTCTCGATAGAGCGATAACTGAAAAAATAAGTTAAACATACTTAAAAAAAACCCGTTTCATTTAAAAGTAGATTGTTGCAGCCGCTTAGATAAAGGACTTTTAGGTATTCAAGCCCAATATTACTTTGAAAACAAAATTGAACTGAAAACATTGGCTGTCAAGGAACTTCACTGCTCGCATTCAGGTAAAAATTATTTACATCTCACAAAAAATTATTTTACATTTCACACAAATATATGTGTGTGTGTATATATATATATATCGTACAATATTACAGTATATGTAAAAGAATGTTACTTTAAATCTAAATCAGTAATAAGTAATTAATTTCATAGATGTTTTGAAACAAACCATTCAGTCTGTGTTAACCGAGTACGACTTGGGATCTGCATAAGTTGTATCTATTGCAACAGACAACGGGTCCGATATGATCAAGTGCTGTTAGAATAAGGGGGCTGAAGAGAGCAATCATACATCGTACTTTGCCCCTTAGCAATGCATGTATAACTATAGCTAGTTACTATTAAATATTAATACAATTAATACACCTACTTTCAAACATTTCAAAAATCGGATTAATTCATATATATGGTTAGGCTACTACCGTATAGCCATATAATGTTTTACTATGTTTCAGAAAACATGTTAATGTAGCTACGGTAGCAGTCTTATTACCTATCCTATACCAGATTATAATTACATTTTTAATAATGGACCCGACCCAGACCCGGGTCATATACTGAAAGACCCAACAGGACCTAAAAGTGAACTTTCGGGTCCGACCCGGACCATGACCCGAAAGTAAATTAGAAAAATGACCCGGACCCAGACCCGGACCCGAAATTAGAAAAATGACCCAGACCAGGACCCTACCCGAAAGTGATAGACCCGCACAGCCCTGAAGTTCAAGCTTTACACTCCACCTTAATCCTACAGTTTAACATAGAATCCGAACCACGTTCCATATCTCCTCCAAACCTGATTGCAGAAGTACAGGGTGATTTTTTATTCGAGAACCCTTAACTCGAAATTTTTTTTAATTATTAACAATGGAATCTGTGGTGGATGTTCATAGTGTTGCCTGGAGAGAGAGTTACAAGGAGTTACAAGGAAAAGAAGTGCCTCAAAAGGCCTTGCGGCCCATACCGAGGAGGTACCAATGGCAACGGGTGCCAGGGAAAATTTTGTACACACTTAAATAGTGTGCAAGATTTGGTCTAATCTTTTCTTGAACTGATCCACAGAGGAACTGTTCACAACTTCTGAAGGTAACCTGTTCCACATGTCACAGATCTTATAGGTAAAGTAATTCCCACACACACTAGTCCTAAACCGTTTCAAATCCAACTTCCAACCATTGTTGCGAGTTGGGTTATCATTTAAACTAAACATGCTTCTAAAATCGACATCGTTGAACCCGCGTAAGAGCTTGAAAACCTCGATCAGTTGACCGCGCAGCCTCCGAGTTTCCAGCGAAAATAAGTTCATGGCGCGTAACCGTCGATTGCAGCCCATATGCCTAACGGAAGGGATTAACTTTGTGGCCCTCGCCTGCACTCGCTCCAGCCTCTCAATATCTTTCCTGAGGGTGGGCGACCAGAACTGCACTGCATACTCCAGGTGCGGCCGAACCAGGGAATTGTTCAGAGAGAGCACAATCTCCTTGTTCCGAAACTGAAATTGCCTCCTGATATAACCCAATAGCTTCTGGGCTTTCTTTTCCACCTCTACGCACTGTTTGGTAAACTTAAGGTCGCTGCTAAGTAGCTCACCCAAGTCCTTTTCTAAATCAGTCACCGAGTAGTCCGACTTGGGATTGGCGTAGCCAATGTGCATCACTTTGCATTTACCCAAGTTAAACGGCATTTGCCATTTTTCGGACCACTCTCCTATCCTACCTAGGTCCGCACGCAGTTCCTCGATCGCTTCGGGCGTCCCAACATTGGCCCCAAGCTTGGTATCATCAGCGAATTTGCGATCCGACTGACGATGCCACCGTCGATATCATTTATGTAAATGATAAACAACAGTGGCCCCAAAACGGAACCCTGAGGAACCCCACTAGTGACCGAGGCCGAACCCGAACTAGCCCCTTTAATTACAACCCTCTGCCGCCTTTTCCTCAGCCAGTTTTCAATCCACCTACCTATTTCCCCACCGATACCCAGCGCGCGCACTTTGGCCATTAGCCGGCGGTGAGGTACCTTATCAAAGGCTTTCTGAAAGTCGAGATAAAGTATATCAATCGCCCTACTCTTATCATACTCACTCAACATGACGTGGAAAAACTCAAGCAAGTTGGTGAGACACGACCTATGCCGTCTAAACCCACGTTGGGAGTCCCCAAGCAGCTTGTAGGAATCCAAATGGTCAACGATCCTATCCGCTATTATCCCCTCTAATAATTTACCTACAACTGAAGTGAGACTAATGGGACGATAGTTCCCTGGAATTTCGTGATCCCCTTTCTTAACCCTTTAACGACGGATGGTACCTTAAGGTCCACCAGAAATAATAATATAAATTGTACTACAATGCTTCGTTTCTATAAATGTTTCTACGTGTTTATATATAGATGTCATTTAGGTGTTGGGAAAGGAACCCAAAATGTGTATCATTTCAGTGACTACAGTAGTTACTAAAATATTTAGTTTTCAATAACAATAAAACCTATACGTTCTGGTAACAAGAGTGACCGCATATGCTGCGGACTCGTCCGTAAAGGGTTAAAGATAGGGGTCACATTGGCGTCCCTCCAGTCACCAGGCACCTGGCCCATCTCCAACGATTTGTTGAAGACTGTAGCCAGGTGGGGAGCCACCTGGTCGCGCACTTCTCGCAACACTCTGGGGAGAAACTGGTCTGGCCCAGGAGCCTTAAACGCGCTCAGTTTGTCTATTCTATCGGCAACGACTGTCGCGGTACATCGAACACTATCCAGGCCAGCACCTTCGTGCCTCACGCCTGGCTCGGGGATGACGCGGGTATCCTCCCTGGTGAACACTCCCGCAAAGTACTCATTAAGCACATCAGCGATGTCCGCGTCGTAGGTCCGCAGAACGCAGAACGCCATTATGCTTCTGATGGGCTTTCTACTATTAACATAACGGAAGAACTCCTTAGGGTTCCCCTTGCAGAGGCTTCCACCCGTAGTTCTTCGTTACGTTTCGCTAGCCTAACCTTCGCCTTCACTTCCCTACACAGGCGGACATACGCTTCAGTGTTCATGGGAACGATTGGCCTTCGCCCTCCTATACGCTACTTTCCTATTTCGGATAGCCGAAGCGATGTCACGATTGAACCACTTAGGCTGCGTTGAAGCAGGGGTGACCAGTTTTGAGGGTATGGCAGCAGACTGCAGCACCATAAACTCGTCCCGAATGCACTCCACACTCCCTCAACATCGCCGCCGACCTCTAACCCCATCTCACCTACGCTATCCCTGAGGCTAACAAAGTTCGCCCGCCGAGATCGAGCTTACTGCCTCTCGAGTTACTACGCTTCACCCGAGGGACGCACACACGGAACCTAATCAGACCGTGATCACTCCCGCCCAACGATTCGTCAACGGTGAGGCCAGTGACGAGGTTGTCTTCGGTCGTGAATACTAAGTCTAGAACGCTTTCGCCTCGTGTAGGCTCATTGACCCACTGAGTGAGGAAGTTCTCATCAGCAAAGTCAACTAGCCTCCTCCCTTCAGCATCAGCAGTCCTGTTTCCCACTTTATGCCGCGCGACAGTTGAAGTCTCCTAAAACTACACACACCCTATCCCCTAGCAGGCTACTGAGTTCGGTGTACAGGGCTGTATCCTCCTCGAGGAGGAGATGCGGAGGTCTGTACACCAAGATTAACCTATAGTTCGTCCCTCCCACATTCAGATCGACGCCAAGCAGCTCCCGTTCCGACCGGAACTGGCAGTCAACCGGACTCAACGTGTCCTGATTAGTACCCCCCCCCCTCCCACGGGTGCGGTCTTTGCGAAACATTCTATACCCGGGAATTTCGAACTCCCCAACGTAGTCCCTACGATCAGTATGAATCCAGGACTCGGTGATAGCAACGATATCCTGGTATTCTGATGCTAAGAGCGCCCGTAGCTCAAAACTTGTTCTAATCGACCTAGCATTAAAAAGCATTGCACGGAGGGAGCCTTCCCTATTCTGACCGCCCCCTAGCACGACCCGTTTCCCGAACAGCCAGGGCTGTCGGGAGTTGAAGAGCCCCTCACTAACGAGGGGGCAACTTCCGCAGGAGCCTGAGCCCCCTCCAACGTAGAAGGAGGGTCACCCCTGGACGCACACTTCAGTTGAAGGTACGTCCGCCACCGGCTCATCATCATCTCTCCCCGGTGGGGGCCCATCATCTCTCCCCGGACTCGACCTCACCATTCTGTATAGGTGCCGGTCGAGCAGCGCGCCTAGCACACCTTTACCCTTGTTATTGAAGTGGACACCATCCCTCTGGTAAAGGTTCCATCTACGAAAATGCGTCGAAGGGATCAATAAACCTCACGCCCAGCGGGACGCACAAGTCTTGCACCCTCTCGTTGATACCAATGACCTTACTGAGTGCGTAGTCACTGGCATTCATTCGCGGTAAAATACCCATTAACATTCCCCTGTCTGTCTTCAGTTTTAGACCATCCGCAAGAGACGATCTCGGTGATGATCCCTTCTGAAAGACCTACCCTACCGCCTTTGAGGAACAGGTCGTTGCCACCAGCGTGGACAACGATCGCAGTCCTCCGACTAGCCACGCGTACCTTCTCTATTCCTTCCTTAATGTGCGCCGTTCCCCGCCCAGTAAGCACCTTACCTTCCTCCCGTCCGGTTTGCAGAAGCAAAGTACTTCTCCTGGCCCCTGATCTGAGAGTCCCCAATCAAAACGGTGTCTTCCTCCTTCGAGCACAGGAGACTAAAGCGGTTGGAGGTCTTGACAGGGGCAACTGGGGTCTCAGGCTTCGGCTTCGCAGCCTTCTTGCCCGAGACCTTTCGAAACCCGTCGCCACCCATACACGCAGTTACACCACCCGACCCACCCCGACCGGCAGCTACATCCTTCGCTTCTTTGGGCCATCAGTAGGCCCCTTCCCACCCTTTTTCTTTATCGGCCCCTTCACACCCTTCTCTATCAGCCCCTTCTTTGCGCCCTCCACCTTATGCCGAGGTTCCATGCATTCCACGTGGGTCGCTGGCGATTCCTGACAGTGATTTAGGACCCTGGTCCCCAGTTGCACCTCTACTCTTTCTCCGCGGTCCCGAGATCTGTCCATTCCATCGCTGGACCGCCTTTCCACGGCAGCTATCCTATCCTGAATGAACTCCGGGTTAGAGGGCGGCGCAGCCTCGTCAGTGACCGCCGCACCTCCAACAGCCGGTCTGGACGACTCGAGCCGCCGGACCCTCTCCTCCAGCTTCAAGTAAAACTGCATGAGTTCGCAAAAGCGGGAAATGCTGGAGTGGTTGATCTTCTCGAAGCGGGCTTCTTTGAAGTTCGTCACCCACTGGTTTACTTCACACCTCGCACATTCAGCCTTCAGTTTCTGCGGTCCAGTCATTGTAACTTTTTTCTTTTTTTTTCGAACTCTGCTAAAACGCTTTATCTTATTCAGAGTATTCAACGAAAACTATCAAAAACGTTCTGACCAGTATATAAAAAAGGAGGGGAGGCGTGAATCCTTCCCGCGCGTAGACGCATCCACCTATTTGCAAGTGACGTTCATCCCTTCCAGAAGACTACACCTCTCGCTGCTGCCGCACCGACCAAACGTCTCCCCAGGCCGGACAGTCCCAAACGTGTCGCAGTTACCAACTGACAAACACTCGCGACGCAGGCGTCACGGATTTCCCGCCAGGAGCGACAGCGAGATGCAGCCCCTTACTAAGTCTTACTAGTCACTCACAAGCGGCCAGACTCTTAGAATCCAGTGTTCAAGGGATATCCCACCAGACCCAGAGGGTACGCCCGAGACTTTACGCTGGCCTGGCAGCCAGCTGGGCAGTAAAGTTCTCTCACCTCAGAGCAGTACAGCCAAGCACCATCAATTGGTCACCAAAGAACGGTCGCAGGGGGCTGGTCAGGCCATTACGCGTTAGGAATGGGCTTAACGGGGCACTAGCCACACTCCATTCATCGCGCCCCTACGCCTGGGACCCCTCCATCCCACTCTCACAACCTACGAGCGTTAAATGGTGTTATTTATAGAGGTTCCAAAGCCTCTCTTCCCACGCATGAGGTAGCGGTAGGGTCCTAATAGTAAAAGAAGAGAAAAAGACTTTTCTTTTAGTAAGTTCTTTTTTTATATTTTTTTTTGCAGTCAGAGGGGAACTGTCCTTTTAGCTTACGTTAAGGGTGAGTAGGGATGGGATGGGGTCCTAGTAACCCACGGGACAGGATTGTACAACATACTTCACCCGCCCTCCCGAAAGAGAGAGAGAACCTAAAGGAACTGGCATCCAATTTCTCTAGAATCCCACGACTCGGGACCGGAGGACTGTCACACCCCAAATATAAAGTTTACAACATCCAGAAGAAATGTGCATAACCTTTATACCCCCTGCGGAGAGAGAGAGAGAGAGAGAGAGAGAGAGAGAGAGAGAGAGAGAGAGAGAGAGAGTTTTTATTTAAAAAAAGTCGACAACGCAAATATTCTGCAGTGTGTGTTATAAGACAGATTAAGGACTTCATTTAATCTGTGTCTGCACAACGTATCCCAATGAGGTAACTGAAAAGAGTTAAAACTACTAAAGATCAAAGTGAAACATTTTATTTACGATTATTTCTTGTCCGGCGAATTATTAATACCACCATTTATTTTATATAATTCTTAATCCAAACAGGCCTGAGCGTCGAACCTAATCTATCTGAACAATGTATCGCTACATCATCTGTACACGGAAGACGGTCTCCCATCCAACTACTACCCAGACCTAACGATGCTTAACATCGCTGATCCAACGGGGAGTTGAGTTAAAATGTGGCTACAAACCATGCGACAAACAAAGATTATATACTTTGATACTGCGTAATGTACTGTAAATAGCCTAGAAACCCGAAATTTATAAAAAGGATAAAAATTACTAATTATTAACGAATGAAATTTTATTCTGAACCTTCTGAAAAAGTTATAAATAATTTACCGTCCGTTTGGAAAGATTTAACAAATAAAAGAAATTAATTTAACGCCAACATATAATGTAAAACATCAAAGAATTTAAGGAAAATATAAAAACTAAAATGCAAAAGTTTTTGAACATTTACTTACAAAATTATTTAATACTTTGCTTCCCCCACCTTAGCCTAAGAGAAGCGCTAAGGATGAGAGAAGGGTGAAGGGGGGTGGGAGGAAGCTAATACAAATATATACATCGTTTTCCTTTTAAATGAATCCAAAATTCGAAAGAGAAATGGATATAGTTTGTGTACAGATGTACAGCATTAGAAAGCATCTTCTGCACTGCGGTTCGAATAATTTTTTTTGGCAAGTCAATAAGTAATGTACACCTGAACAAGCCATTTACGCCTTCTAAGCCAGATTAAGCCTTCTAAGCCAAATGGCTGTTTAAGGCAATGTGTGTGTGTGTGTGTGTGTTTAATAATAGGGGAGCTATGTATATAGTCGGGGTGGTGTATGTGCGTGTGTGTGCTTTTAATTCGCTCGAAGGTTATTAATATACACATAAACAAGCCAATTACGCCTTCTAAGCCAGATTAAGACTTCTAAGCCAAATGGCTGATTTACACCTGATAAACCAAGTGCTGAAGCCGAGAGCTTTGAGTCTGGCTCTGCCAAGCAAAACATTTTCTCTATCTCCTTCTTAGGTTAGGTATACCCCTTTGGGGGGATGAGGCCGTCCCACCTTCTTCCGCAAAGACTCTCTTCCTCCTTTCTCTGTCTTCGGTTAGGTATACCTCTTTGGGGGGTGAGGCCGTCCCAACTTCTCCTCCAAAGCTACCCCTTCATGCAACCTGTGGTTACCCCACCCCCTTGTTGCATAACCCCCTCCCCCTTGCCTCAGAACCCCTTCCCCTTTGCAACATTACCCTTACCTTCTTTTGCAACATTACCCCCATCCCCTTTGCAACAGTGATCAACATTTGCAACATTTCACTTACACCAGGCCCGTAGCCAAGGGGGGGCAAGGGGCGCAAAGCCCCGCCTGGAAAATAATATGCCCCCCTGGGAAAACCAACCGCAACGGCGTTCCATGCTACAAAAACGCCAAAGCCAACTTGTTTTACTTGCCTTTGAAAATAAGAGAACGAAGCAAATAGACATGTTTCAATTCCTAAAGAATTTCGCTAAAAAAACTCGCCGCATACAGTTATTCTAAAATTAAAAAAACTTACAAAGACTTTTATTTACACTAAATTTAGACTAAATATTGTATTCTATAACCCAGTGGTTCTCAACGGGGGCGTTCACTGGGTGTCGGGGGGCGTTAGAAGCTGGTTAGTTGAAAAGGGGGCGTTAGTCAGCTAATGGGGGGCGTTCATGTGTTTCAATGAATTTCATCTACACAGTTCTGGAATCTACATTAAATTTGAATGTTTGAATGAAATTAAGTGGCTGAAACAAGGTTACTAGAACCTTTTAATTTAGCAAAATTGCAAAAGCACTTACCGAAAAATATGGAATCCACTCAGCTGATGTAATTTCTCAAGCGCCATCTACTGGGAGAATTGTCACTATGTCAAGTTCAACATTCTCTCAATAGATGGCTCTTGAGTAATTATGTCATTTATTGTGAATTATTGGAAGTGAGTAGACGCCATTTTTTCGGTAAGTGTTTTTGTAATTTTACTAAAGCCGTCTTCTATTAGTCAACTGACATTTAAATAGTTGTCTAGTATAGTTGTCTAGTATATAGTCTAGTATAGTTGTTAGTAACATCCTTGCTAGGAAAAACATTTAAGTACATTAATACAGCAAACATGATTCCATTTTGTTAAAGATATAGCAAAATATTCAGCTCGCAGAAGTATAATTTAGGCTAGTTTACCATAAAACTTATTTTATGCATACAAATAAAAACATTTCTTACGCTAACGGCTAACTTAACTAAAAATAAAATTTCTGAATGTTTTTACAGTTTTCGCGATGTCACAAGGCAAGAAAAAGTGTCGTCAGTATAATGTTGAATATCTCAGCTATGGCTTCGTACCTTCTCCTATGAATCAACGGCTTCCTATGTGTTTACTGTGTGAGCAAGTATTCTCTAACGAGGCCATGAAACCCTCACGCCTGAAGGAGCACATAATTAAAATCCATCCTGATAAAACTGACAAAGACCTTGCATTCTTTAAAGACCTCAAAGAAAGACATGCCAGAAGCACAATCAGTAGCATATTCAAAAAGAACGTAAACCAAACTGAGAAGGGCTTAGTGGCCTCATATAATATCTCTCTCCTTATTGCCAAATGTGGAATGCCATTCACAGTTGGAGAAAAGCTGATTCTTCCTGCTATTAAAGAAGCTATTTGCACTGTTATGGAATGTGACCCTTCGCAGGTTCTAAAATCCATCCCCCTCTGCGAGAAAATCCGTTCACTCTTCAGGCTGACGAGACAACTGTCTCAGATAATAACGTTTTGCTGATGACCTATGTTCGTTATCTGTCATCTGGTGAAATTTCCGAAGAGTTTTTGTTCTCCAAGTATTTGGAAACCGACACTAAAGGGCAGACCATATTTAATGCAGTTGAAGAATACTTGAGTTGCAATTCTATTCCAGCTGCCAACATCATTGCATGTGCCACCGATGGGGCTCCATCCATGGTTGGACGGTACCGTGGTTTCACTACTCTATTGAAAAAGTGGGCTCCACACATTTTGACAGTCCATTGCGTGCTGCACCGTCATAATCTAGTGGCGAAAAAAATCAGCCCTCCTCTCCACGAGTCACTGAGTGTGGCAGTTAAGGCCATCAACAAGATAAAGGCCAATGCACTGAATGACCGAGTGTTCAGACAACTCTGTGGGGACTGATGAAATTTTTGAGCGTCTGCTACTTCACACCGAGGTGCGCTGGCTCTCGAAAGGCAATTGTCTTTCCCGTTTGTGTGAGTTGTTCAGCACAGTTTTAGAGTTTTTTGAGGATACTGATGCAACTCTCAAGGAACAAGTGTTGTTAAGTCAATGCGATATTTTCTACCTGGCAGACATCTTTGAAAAAATGAATGAGATCAGCATTAAATTACAAGGAAATGAAGTGACGCTGATTCACTGCAAATCTGTAATTTGCAGCTTCATCGCCAAGCTGAACATATACCAGGAAGGCATTGGACGGCGTCAGCTGGCTCATTTTCCCAAATTGATGAAGGTAATTGATTTTACTAAATACTTACTTTTTAATAAATTTCAGAAATTTTTATTTAAAAACTACTTGTTTTTTAATGTGCTTTTATTGAATTTATTCACAGGTGTCCGAGAAACTGACTGATGAACATCTACTCCGTTACATCGACCACTTAAAGATGATGAAGGCTGACATGGAAATCCGATTCAGCGATCTTCAAAAGCTTGACGTCCCTGACTGGGTGGTACAGCCCTTCAAATCAGATGTTACGAAATTTGAAGTTGAGATCCAGGAGGAGCTTGTTGATGTACAAAATGACGATGAGGCCCAGGTAACCTTCCGCACCTCTGCTGGCGTGGTATGTGGGCAACACATTGGCAACGTTATCCAGTTCTTTAGAAAAGAACTCGTCTTCTTCTCTTGGCATTCCCTACCTCATATTTAGTGGAACAGGGTTTCAGCCATGTCCTTTACATGCAGTCCAAATATCGTAACAGGCTTAATATAACAGCCTCAGGTGCACTGAGGTTGAACCTGACTTCTATCCAACCTTCAGTGAAGATATTGGCTGGAAAACACCAAGCGCAAGGCTCTCACTAGTATTTTTGTATTATTTTTGTGTGGCACATTGTTTTTATTTTACGTTACTGCGTTTTTGTTTGTTTGAATAAAATTCTTTCATGTTATGTTAAGCTGTTGTTTCATTTCCAGGGAAGATTTGCATGACCGTATTCAACATTCCAAGACTTAAGAATTGAATTTTCCTGGTGGGGGGGCGTTGAGAGGTCTAATAATTGGTAAAGGGGCGTTGGTATAGAAAAGGTTGAGAACCACTGCTATAACCCAATATGCCTATCTATATGTATCGGTTTGATCATTTTTTTATTTAGCCTACGGTGTTTTACTTGTTATAGTTTTGAATGTAATTTTCTGTAGTATATTTCGATATTCACACAAAAATGACATTAAATTTTTTCATTGTCCCTCCCTGTCAATTTCTCCGCCCCTCCTACTGATTTGGTCTGGCTACGGCCCTGACTTACACCCGTTTTGCGGTCATCCTACTTATATATTAATAATTATATATTAATTTACCATTTCTAATTATACTACGTAAGAAATGCAAAGCACCATAAACCTGTTTTCTAAAAAGGTTCATTTCGCAATATTTAATTTGAATGCTTAAATGTATATGTTACACTCAATTTATAAAAAGCCTAATTTTACATATTGAGTGAAATTCAGGCAGTGTCAAATTAGTGATACACACAAAACCTAACCTAACCGTTTTAGTAATGCTGCATATGCACGCCTACTGGTATTTCCCAATATGTTGATTAAAAATTCATGGCTAGGTTAGGTTTAATTACTAAGTATTAAGTAAATCGAGCATTTAACAAATTGCCTACAATTTCAGTAAATTTACAAACTTCCTGATTTCAGACATTGACTGCAACATATATATATATAACGTAAAGAACGACGCTTGTATAGGAGAATATCCGCGCAAGATGAGAGCGAGAGAACGAAACAAATGAAAAAATGAGGTAACCACCCGGGAATCGAACCCGGGATCTTCCGATTGCCGGTTAGATATGATAACCATTACACCACGGGCCTCACTCAATCAAATGCCGTAATTCCTCTACATACGCGCAGAAACCAATGCCCCAAGGGGGCACCTCTCGCATGCCGTACATTATATACATTTAAACTGCAAACACGCAGTATAATTAACGTTCTCTCGCTCTCATCTTGCGCGGAATATTCTCCTATACAAGCGTCGTTCTTTACGTTAATTATACTGCGTGTTTGCAGTTTAAATGTATATATATAATATATATATATATATATATATATATAATATATATATATATATATATATATATATATATATATACGGGTATCAATTAAAAGGATGTGAAACTACTTGAGTTATAGATAATTTCCCTTATTGATTTATCGACAGATGTGTTCCCAAGTAAATTATTATTTTTTTGTGTTTGAATCTTCGATGGAGGAAATTGTGTTTAACATTTTCAAAACATTTTTGGGCGGAAAATTTAATTCGCTTTTGAATTGTGAGATTTGTTTCAAATGGAAAAACTTTAAATAGTTCTCGGCAATTAAGCTTGTATGCGTGGGAAGAACGAAGGGTCATGCAGTACCATGTGTGTCATTGTGGAAAATTTAACTGTTTATGTATGGCAGAGGAACCCAAAAGCAGTAAAATTTAGGTTTCGGTGTTCTGTGAAAATCATTAAGACGTTTTGGAAAAGCGAAGAATGAGAATTTAACATTTTAACAACATGGAACATTGGTGGCAGTGGTTGTCATTCGCATATACATGTATATATCCAACACTCATCTGTTAATAGCAAGAGGTTAACATGTTCACTGCTGTAGTAGTTTTGTGACTATCGAGACACTAGATGTGAAAGATGTCACCGCCTTTTAAGAAATAAAACGAGGGTGAAGAAACCTGTTAGAAGGAATGACTCGGGATACAATTATTTTGCCTAATTATTTTCATTCAAATTCTGAACTGAAAATTACCCATGTCGGGGTTCGTTATGGCTTCAAGTAATACTGGATCAAATCTACCTCTTTCACATTGAAATTATAGTTCACTTTCAAGTGATTTATTTAAAATATTTTGGGATCTTTACAGTGTTAGACATTATTTCAGTATCAGAACTATTCTGTGTACGGCCTTCCAGACTCACTGATTTAGGTTAAAAGTCGCAGAATTTAATAGTCATTTTAAGTTCCGCGTGTATACTGTGCATACAAATCAGAACCACTTTCTTCACCTGATAATGTTTGTTAGATAAAATCTAGAATTTTTATGTTCATTAAAATTTACCGATTCAGTGTCTACTCAATTTACGATTTCAAATTAAGTGTGAAGTACATTACGTACGTACGTAAACTCCATTTTAGTTTTCAGAAAATATCCCATTATTTTTTTATACAGGAAGGAGGGGCCAAGTGCGAACACCCGCAAAAACGCCCCGCCTCATAGAGGAAAAAGAGAGCCAAAATCAAGGTCCAAGGTTTTCGAGATGCCTGGACACTCTGCATTTGAAATATTAGAGGTAATAGACAAGGGAAAAGATGGACTGAGGAAGATTGTTCCAGAGTTGACCGATTGAGTAAATGAAAGGTTGAAAATACCGATTAACCATTGCGTTGGGCTGAGTTGGACAGAAAAGGAATATGTCGAAAGCCAGGTACTGCGTGCTCTCCTTAAAGGAGGCGGCATGCAATTAGAAAGTTCAGAATAGTAGTGTCCGTTATAATACCAGGAGCGATATTTATGCATTTATATATTTAAGACAATTCTTGTAATGACGTCATTACAAGCATTGTGATCCTCATTTTGCATCACCCTCCACAGAATGTTAAGAGAAGAGGAAGGATTGAGTCGTGTATTATTGAAGATAAGGGGATAGTCGTGCGGAAGATTGTGACGAATAGATATATGAGGGAACTGAGTTTTTGAAGCATTGAAATCCACAAGGTTTTCTCTGCCTTAATCATAGATAGTAGAAAGATCAGAGGTCAGATGCACCATAGCCGTCCTACGCGAAATGGAGTGACTGTTGAGAGGGACGCTTTGGGAAACGGGTGGAGAAGTGAAGAGTGGAATCATCGGCATAGGAGTTTATAGGACAGGAAGTACAACTTAATAGATAATTCATAAATAAAAGGAAAAGAGTCGGTGACAGGACAGAACCCTGAGGAACACCCTATTAATAGCTTTAGGAGAAGAACAATGGCCATCTACAACCGCACCTATAGATCGGCCAGCAAGTAAATCAGAGATGAAGGCACAGATAGAAAGATAAAAACCGAAGGAGGGCAGTTTGGAGATGAAAGATTTTTGCCAGACTATCAAAAGCTTTCGATATATCTAACGTAATAGCAAAGGTTTTACCGAAATCCCGAAAGGAGGATGACAAAGAGTCAAAGATATTAAGAAGGTCGTCAGTAGAGCGTCCCTTGCGGAACCCATACTGACGATCTGAAATAATATTATGAGAAGAGAGGTGTTTAAGAATCTTCTCATTAAGGACAGAGTAAAAAAGTTTAGAAAGTCAAGAAATCAAGGATTATTTATTATTCGTCTACAATAATAAATACATATTCAAAAATATTTTTTTTTTAATTCTTTTAAGTGCCTTCATTATTTTATTTTACGCCAGACAATTCAAACTTTTATTGTTAGAAATCAATTGTACCACATCTTGTATAAGTATATATTTAACTGCTAAATATGTTCACAGATGTTTGATGCTTAAGTGTTTTGTTTATGAATAAAGTTATAAATATGTTTATACGAATGCCACTCAATATATTTTGCCCCACCTTTTTTTTCTCTGCAAGTTTCCTTGGAAGTTCCTGAAATTTTGTACACAAGTAGTTTCATACCTTTTTTACAAGTTTTTATTTTTCCACATAGTCTCCATCCTTTTCTACGGCTTTCCTCCACCTCGAAACAAGGGCCTTTGTTCCATGCTGGTAAAAGTCCGCTAGGTTCAGCTGGAGCCATCTCTTAACCTCCTCAACAACCTCCTCGTCACTCTGAAACTTTCTTCCACGAATAGCATCCTTCATTGGCCCAAACAAATGGAAGTCTAAAGGTGTCAGATCCGGGCTGTATGGAGGGTGGGGTAACACAGTCGAGCCCATTTTTGTGATGGCCTGTCTTGTTTGCAAACTGTTGTGTGGTCTTGCGTTATCGTGCAAAAGAAGGACGTCTTCCAGTTTTCTCTCCGGTCGAACTCGCTTTATACGTCTCTGGAGTGTCTGTAGGGTAGCAATATATGCCTCTGAGTTGATTGTTTGTCCTTTCTTTATAATGTCCACCAGAACCACCCCTTTCATGTCCCAGAAGATGGTGGCCATAACCTTTACTGCAGAGGGAGCCATTTTGAACTTTTTCTTGCGTGGAGGGTCTGAACCTGAAACAAAACGCCAATCCATGGAGTGGCATGACGCAAAGTGGTGTACCCAAGTCTCATCCCCAGTCACAATTCGTGAAAGGAAGTCATCCCCCCTCTGTCTCGTATCGAACCAACGACTCTGAAGATCACAAACCCAAAGAAAAGAAATTGTTTCAGTCAGTTGGCGAGGAACAAACCGTGAACACACTTTTGAGTATCCCAGTTGCTGAATTATCGTATTCACACTTCCTTCACTAATTCCTAGCTCCAGTGATGGCTCCTTGTATGTGACGCGCCGATTTGATCGAACGATGCTGTTAGCACGTTGTACAGTGTGAGATGTCACAGCCGATGCCGGGCGACCGCTGCGTGTTCATCATCGAGGCTGGCTCTCCCTCTCTCCGATGATCTCGCGATTTTATACAAGGAGGGGAGGTTCAAACTGGACAAATCCGGTTATGTGAAGCGCAGAAAGTTCAAATTTACGGCCCAAAAGACATTTCATCCCCATGGCCTATTATTTATCTAAGAAAAAAGGGTGGGCAAAATATATTGAGTGCCCCTAGTAGTTTCATATACTTTATGGTAGAACATGATACAAAATCCCATAAAAAAAATTAAAATATTTCAACCCTAAATACATATTGTAGGCCCATTCTATTTTGCATGCTTGAACAGAACTTGTTCAGAAATGTGTTACAAGTTTCGTTAAATACAGTTCTAAACTCATCCTTCTTACCCTGTCAAACTTTTTTCTCCGTTGGGCTCCTCCGACCACAATCTTATATCTGTTTCCTGTTCTATCGCTCCAAACTTTACAGGTCTTCAAATAAGTTTAATAACAAAATACAGAGTGTACGCAAAGTCCTTTCCTGATTATAAACTTTAATTACATGAAATCCAAAGAAGACACAGTAATGCTTTGTTTTGCATGTTGTTGCACAACACATCACGTTTATTATGTTTCTCATTAAATCTCAACATGTGCGCCGTTAGTTACATGTAACACATCCAAGCAAAATTCGAGTTCACGCCATACGCTCGCTAGCATACTGTATCTCTCGTGACACTGTTGATGGCATCACAAATCCTTGCACGAAGAGTGTCAATGTCAGCAAAGTATGGTACACACAGGGGTGCAGTGCTGCCGGAGCGTGCCGGAGCGCCGCTCCGGCACCTCTGCAAGAGGAAGTTTGGAGGAATTACCATAACAAGCAACAAAAAAATTGTCTCCATTAATTATCAACAGTTTCTTACTAGTCTTGTGAACAATTTGCAGCACCGTATGTTCACGACAACATCCATGAAAGGTTCTCAAACTTCTGAACCTCAAAGTATGTATAAATCACTGCTAAATGAAATGTATGTCCTTGAAAAAGACTACTGACCTGATGAAATACCACCTAATTACGGAGAAGCTGAAATCTCATCTCTCTGTAAGAGGTTTAAGCTTTCTTCTTACTCTGTACTAAATGCCTTTAGAGACTATGTGGAAGATCATGGGCGCCGCATCCCCAAGATTTACACCCATTACTGAGCTGTTCACAAGTTATTCCTATTAGTACTGCTGAGTGTGAGAGGGGATTCAGTCACATGAACTTGATAATAACATCAACACGCTCAAGAATTCTCATAAATCATGTATCAGCGCTTATGTTTGTTAAACTACATGGACCTCCTCTAGTTCAGTGGAATCCTGAGCCATATGCCATATCATGGCTGCGGTACCACAGATCGGCAGATGACACCAGGACAAGAGTTGCTTCAGACCCCCGAAAACATATCACGCCTGACCCTTTGTGGAAATTATTGTGAAACTTCCCACTGGTGGTATTTGGTAAGCACTAAGTAGTTTTAACTTCTTAAATTGATAAAATACATGATTGCTCTTTTTTCTTTATTTGCTTGATAATTATATTTATTTTATGATAATTAGTGAGTGCAAACACGAAATACTTAGTCATCGTGTGGCATATATAGAAACAGGATAGGAAATGGCAGGCTTTTGTCAGGCCCACCAGAGCTCCGGCACCTATAAAATTGGCACTGCACCCCTGGGTACACATAATCCTTTACATATTCCCACAGGAAGAAGTCTAGGGGCATGGTATCGGGGATCGTGGAGGCCATGGCAATGGGCCGTCGCGTCCAATCCATCTTCCGGGAAAAGTGGTGTTAAAGCACTCACGCACTAACAAACCCCAGTTTGTTGTAAGATGATGGATGGCTGAAGGTCTTCCAACTGGGGACCTAATCACGGACTTTGACTCCGCAAACCAAACAACACATTTGCTTTCTCCTGAGGAGTTGCCATTTTGTTTCAATCAATCACCAATGGCTCCCAATCAGGCACAGGAGGATCTGCAAATAAAAAAAAAGAAGTTTGATGTGTTATGCAACAACATGCAAAACAAAGCATTACTGTCTTCTTTCGATTTCATGTAATGATTAAAGTTTATAATCGGAAAAGAACTTTGTGTACACCCAATAGTTTTTACGGAATTATAGAAAAGACTTAACTTTCAAGGCTAGGTGCCAGAAGGAGCGAGAAGAATTAAAATTAAATACACTGCGTTCGCACTTTTGAAAACATTGGAGAAAATGTAATCTGCTTAATAAGTTTTTCCCCGATTTCAATGAAATTTGCAGCAAATAATCACTATACCATCAATGCTGCTATATATTCATTTCTATAAAATATTTTGATAATTAAAATAATTCTCATTTTATTGAAAAATATGTAAAATATTGTGTTCCGAATTATTAAGCAAGTATTCTATTTACAGATCTAAATGGTGAAAATGGGTAGGAAGAAGGATTTAACACTAACAGAGAAAAGAAAAATAGTCAAGTTACTCGCTGAAAATATAAAATCTATTGAAATTGCGAAGCAGTTTGGCAGAGCTTATCGAACTGTAAAAAAGTTCGCTGCCTGAGTTTGGTACCCTCCGCTACAAAGTGATAAAGGAGCTATAAGAAAAGTGACAAGGCGGCAGATATCTGTAATCAAGCGCGAATTGCAAAGCATCCATTGTCCTCAATTAAAGAGGTTTTTGAGCAGGCTGGCATACATAATGTACCAAGAACATCTCGATGTGGAATCCTCCAAACAATTGACAAGACGTTTAAACCTAAGATTCAGTCACCATTAACACCCAGGTACAAGCAGCAGCGTATTGAATGGCCGCGTCAGTACGTGAAAACAGATTTTAATACTGTATTGTTCACCGATGAATGAAAAGCAACCCTTGAGGGACTTGATGTTTGGTCAAGAAGATGGATTGCTGAGAGCGAATTTCTACCATCGAGATTAAGACGCCAACAAGGTGGAGGTAGTGTCATGTTTTGGGCAGGATTGATAGGCAATGAAGCAGCTGTTCCATACAGAGTGCCTGATGGTGTAAAAATGAATGCCCAGTCTTACACAAACTTTCTAAAAGAAAACCTCATTCCATGGTAGAGATTGACCCTTAGCAATCCATCTTCTTGACCAACCATCAGATGCCTCAAGGGTTGCTCTTCATTCATCGGTTAACAATACAGTATTAAAATCTGTTTTCACCTACTGACGCGCCCATTCAACACGCTGCTTCTTGTACCTGGGTGTTAATGGTGACTGAATCTTAGGTTTAGACGTCTTGCCAATTGTTTGGAGGATTCCACATCGAGATGTTCTTGGTACATTATGTATGCCAGCCTGCTCAAAAACCTCTTTAATTAAGGACAATGGATGCTTTGCAGTTTGCGCTTGATTACAGATATCTGCTGCCTTGTCACTTTTCTTATAGCTCCTTTATCACTTTGTAGCGGAGGGTACCGAACTCAGGCAGCGAACTTTTTTACAGTTCGATAAGCTCTGCCAAACTGCTTCGCAATTTCAATAGATTTTATATTTTCAGCGAGTAACGTGACTATTTTTCTTTTCTCTGCTAGTGTTAAATTCTTCTTCTTACCCATTTTCACCATTTAGGTCTGTAAATAGAATACTTGCTTAATAATTCGGAACACATTTTATTGAAAAATTTTACATAATTAAAATAATTGAGATAATATATCGAAATATTTTATCGAAATGAATACCATCAATGCTGCTACATATAGTGATTATTTGCTACAAATTTCAAAGAAATCGGGAAAAACTTTTGAAAACATTGGAGAAAATGTAATCTGCTTAATAAGTGCGAACGCAGTGTAAGATGAAGGAAATTTTGGCGGGGGGGGGGGGGGGGGGGGGAGAGATTTTGCACGATCCCGGGCAGAAATATAAACTCAATGAGTCATGAGTTGGATGGCGACGGTACCTTCTGAAAGCCTTTTTGTTGTGGATAGCATTAGAATAAGCAAAGTTAAACCAAGGTTTTTCGGCACTAGTAGTAATTAAAGAATATGGAATGTATGCCTCCATGCCCAAGAGAATCACCTCCGTGATGCGCTCAGCGTACTCGGAGGGTCTCCGGCCACAGAAGCAGTAATAATCATTGCATGAGAAATCGGATAGTTCTGCCAAAGGTGCCTCCTCTTGGGAGGATCCAGAGATTGTGGTCGGAAAAGCGCAACGGAGAAAAAAGTTTGACAGGGTAAGAAGAATGAGTGGTGAGGAAAAAATCCAGAATGTTGGGACTATCTCCAAGGACATCGAGGATACGAATAGGGTGCTGTACAATCTGCTCTAGGTCATTCAAGATAGAAAACAAAGCTATTCAGCAGGAATGTCAGTGAAATGGAAGGAAAGGTGGTGGTGAACACTGAAATCTAAAATGGAGATTTCAGCAAAAGGAGAGTGGGATAAAGTGTATTCCAATTTAGAAGTGAGGTAGTCAAAGAGTTTAGGGTAGTCAGTAGAATTAGGAGAAAGATAGACAGCGCAGATGTACAGGGTGTCCCAGAAGTTTGGACTCATTTTCCCTATGTCAAAGTGAAACAATTTCTAATAAACACGACATTATATTTTTAGTTTTACATATTTATTTCAGGAAAGAAAATACCCTGATGGCTCAGTATACCAATGAAGAGAAGGTGGAACTGGTATTGAGCCAGAGCCATCAGGGTATTTTCTTTCCTGAAATATGTAAAACTGACATTAGAAATGTGTTTATATTTTCGAAACAATGTCTGTTTCCCTATGAATCCAGATTTCTGGGACACCATGTATTTAGTTTATTAGAGTGGGTTTTTATTATCATATGCCAATCTCAGAGTTTATTTCACAACAGTTTCGATGCCCACTGGCATCCTCTTCGGGTGTGTGTATATATATATATATATATATATATATATATATATATATTATATATATATATATATATATATATACACAGTATATATATATATACACACACAGTATATATATATATATATATATATATATATATATATATATATATATATATATTATATACAGGGCTGGCCATAAGTAGCGGCAAAAATAAAACGTCAAAAAATTTATTACCTAACAAATTACAACGAAAATAAGTGCAACACAATACAAGATAACTATGTGGATTTTGTAAAAAACTATACTAAATGTTCTACTAGTCCACCATTATTCTCAACAACACATTGGAGTCTTCGGGGTAGATGGTGGACCGAACTTCGCAATTTTTCGATAAGAAGGTAAATATGAATATAGCAAAATAAATCCAAATCAATTGAAATCTAATGCATAGGGCCTATTTACCTTCTTATTACAAAATATATCCGTATTATATATAAGATGTTAGAAAGCCAATCACATTTGAACCAATCAAATTTTTTCTTTCAGTTAATTAGTAAATAGTTTTGGGCGCTGCTTATGGCCAGCCCTGTGTGTATATATTAGGGGTGCACCGATTAATCGGTATCGGCACCTGGCATGCCAATTATTTTCTTAATATCGGCCGATTAATCGGTATCGGCAAGCTTGGCATAGGTAGCGTTGACTGGGGCGAATTGGGTCACCAAATGGGAAATAATTTTAATTATACAGGGTGGGCGGAAAGTAGCTCCCTATTTTGGATTGGTAAAAAAATACGTATATATCCATTTATTTCAGAAGAAATAATATGAAAAGGTAGGCATACATGGTAGGTTTTCTCTAAAATTCAATGTGGACTCCAACTCCTTCCACCAGCTTCTGGAGCCGCCAGGAATGGCGTCCACTGACTTTAGCAGGAACTCCGGCGGGATGGAGGACATGACTTCCCGAATTCGGTCCTCCAGTTCTTCCAATGTCCTCGGTTTGGGCGGTAGACTTCTTCCTTTACCCCCAAAGAAAGAAGTCGCACGGTGTCAAGTCGGGGCTCCTGGCTGGCCATTGATGTGGACCACGACGACCAATCCAACGCCCAGGGAAGTGGGCATCCAGCCACTCACGGACAACAAGAGCGAAGTGCTGAGCGGTACCTTGCTATGTTGCGAAACGAGGTCTGGCCGGTTGTCAGCACATGGGGAGAACATCGACGATCTGATATTTATGCAAGATGGCGCCCCTCCGCACTTCGCTCTTGTTGTCCGTGAGTGGCTGGATGCCCACTTCCCTGGGCGTTGGATTGGTCGTCGTGGTCCACATCAATGGCCAGCCAGGAGCCCCGACTTGACACCGTGCGACTTCTTTCTTTGGGGGTGGGTAAAGGAAGAAGTCTACCGCACCAAACCGAGGACATTGGAAGAACTGGAGGACCGAATTCGGGAAGTCATGTCCTCCATCCCGCCGGAGTTCCTGCTAAAATCAGTGGACGCCATTCCTGGGCGGCTCCAGAAGCTGGTGGAAAGAGTTGGAGCCCACATTGAATTTTAGAGAAAACCTACCATGTATGCCTACCTTTTTATATTATTTTTCTGAAATAAATGGATAATATACGTATTTTTTTACCAATCCAAAATAGGGAGCTACTTTCCGCCCACCCTTACATAGTTTTAAGAATGTCGCATCAGCAAAAAAATCGTTCCTAGTTTTTACCACTAAATCACAAAACTAACCTTTTGTGTCTTTTTTTAAATCCAGCAGTTAGGAACATCAAAATCATTTTACACTGAGTCGCATGTATAGAAGACAAAATTTTTAGCAAAAAACTACCTTATTTCAACCGAAATAATTAAGACAAAAAACAAAGCTTAATTTCGGTGTTACCAGGATGTGTTTTCAATAATCAAATTCTTCAAAGTAGCTAGCTATGGTAGCTATCTTCCTAACTAAATAAACCAATTTTAAAAGGAAAATATTTTTTATATTTTTTCAAAGTTAATTTTTAAATATATTCCTTACAGCTGCTTGAAGTGCTGGAAAAATTTTTATTTTTATTTTAAAAATTTCATGTTACAATGAATTAATGCCAATTGTTCCCCATGTTCGGGCGTTAATTTGTTTCTCTTGGATTCGTAGATATTTCCTCCTGTGCTGAACAACCTTTCACTATGTGCGCTCCTCCCTCTTCAGTTTAGATATTTTTTGACCATTTTGCAGAGTGTAGTTAGCTGTTGTTCATTTTCTGTTGATTTCTTTCCATGTTTGCCCATATCATAATTGTTCCACCAATGAAATGGACATTCTTTCTTTGCTATTGCAGGAAGTGATAAGTAGAAATCAACATCTTTCCTGAAATAAATAGAAAATACATACAATAATGTAGTGTTACGTTACATTACATAAATAATTTAAATATAAAGTCACCTAAAAAAAATGTTGCTAACCATTTTATCTTTTTGTCTTTAATAAGTTGTTTGTGGATTGATTTCGACTTTTTTGTAACCCTTTTTGACTGTTCCAAGTTGCTTTCCCCTTCTTCAAAAAATTTATATATATCATCTTGCATTCTTAGCTTTTTTAAGGGTGAATCTGAGGTTGTCGACTCAGCATCTGATCCAGAAGCAGTAGAACCAGAGTCTGAAAACTCTGAGTCAGTTAAACTTGTGCTGTATTCTGTAATTTAAGTATAGCTATTAAAGTTCATACAACACTGGTAACTGTATGTCATAAAACCTAATGATTTTTTTTTTTTTTTTTTGAGATTTTAGTTTAAATCTGAAAAAAATCAACTTTACCAAATAAGAATAAATCACTTTGTAATTTAAAAAAATAAGGAAACAGATCTAAAGTAAATTGGTGCACTAATGTTCCTTCAAAATTAGTTAATCTATTTATTTTAAATAACAATGAATAGGTATTTTGGCTAATGAAAATAACTACTGACTGAGTTAAAAAGTTAATATCCTAAACCCTAGAATCAATTTTTAAAAAAAAATTATGAAAATAAAATTGTAATCTGGGAAAATAAGAATAAAATATAAATATTATTTGACTTACCATCAGTTTTTGGTTTTGCAAATTTGTCTGAAGCATTATATAGTTCTGTTAAGGCTCTCTCCTAGTCTTCTGATGTAACAAAATATTTCATTTTGAATCGTGGATCGAGTACTGTTGCTAGGATTAGTTTAGATTCTTCTTTATACTTGTCAAAGGTATTCAAACCAGCCAGTCCATTGATACAATAAAAGGAATGACTTGAGAAATTAATGCATCTGCAAAGCTCATCTCTTTGGTCGCTACTTCAAACTGTTTGAGAACCATGACAAGTGTTTCGGCAAGCTCCCATTGGTCATCTGTTAAGCAAGTATGCTTTTTCCCTATACAATATAGGATTATTGCTTTCTTTTGCTCAACAATGCGTGCTAGCATAATAGGTGCTATTCCACCTAGTTGATACGTCTTGGATGATAGCATGCTGCGGTAATTTAATTTCATTTTGTATTTCCTTTAAAGCATCTCGTGCTGAACTAGTGTGATGGAAATGAGTTGCCAAATTTCGTACAACCGCAAGCATGTCCTTTACGCTTCTTTGTTCTTCAATTATGCATACAAGATAAAGTTATTAAAGTGTATGTATAACACAACAAAATGAGGAGTCTTCTAGGCCACTCTCTCTAATAGCAACTTTCATATTTGCCGCATTATCGGTTACGATCATCTGTATCTTTTCCTTATTGATGTTCCATTTTTTGAGGGAGTCTGTTAAAAACTTTGCTGTTTTAACTCCAGTATGTGAGCCTTCAAAATGGGACATTTGTAGAACAGCTTGCTCAGGTCCAAACTCCTCATTTATCCATTGGGCTGTTAAGCTATAAAACGAATGCAGACTATGACTAGCCGTCCATCCATCTGTAGTAAGGCTGACATATGACGCATTATCAAGCTTGGTACGTAGAGTAGTTTCCAATTTTTGGTAAATGAAGGGGATGACACTTTCTGCAAAATGCTTTCTCGATGGTATAGTGTATCTAGGCTCAAGATGGCTTATCAAATTTTTAAAGCCAATGTCTTCTACAACTGAGTAGGGTTGCAGATCGTAGCAGATCATTTCTCTGATGATTGTAGTTCATGTACTTCTGGTTCTACATGTTCAAATTCTGATATAGTTTCTTCTAATGATTTCCTATTGGAGGGGCCTGGTTTTTCCAACGAAACTATCTCAGTTTTTCTATCTTTATTTGATGATTCGTCACTTGGAGAGTCAGTAACTTTCTTTGACAGAAAAGTGGACATGAGTATGCTTTGACTTGTTAGTGATGTTTTTTTTACTGGATGCTGTTGCTTGTTGAGAGCTTCAAGTTTGTTAAAAAGAGCTTTGTGCTGAGACTTAAAATGACTACATCAAACCTCAGAAGCCATCTTATGTGTTTCCTTTCCTCCTCTGGATATAAGCGCACCACATACTTTACACTTTGCTTTGCTATTATCTTCTGAACAGATGGCAAAAAAATCCCAAATTGGGCTGATTTTAGAAGATTTAGACATAGCTCATATTAGTGTTGTAAAATTCTTGGGAATAATCTTTAGGAGAATATTCTCTGAACCGAGAATTTTTGATAATTTTCTTTTATAGAATATTTCAGGGGGTTTTCAACTATTCTGATACAACTTCATTTTGACAGGAACTGAAGTTGAGAAATTCTAAGTCAGAAGTGAATGATAGGATGAGTGAAGAAATAAACTAATTTATATTAGTACTGTATTTTAGTAACTATATATCAGAACGTATTTATTAGCTATTGTTATGGTTCCCGTTATACAGTTACAGGTAAAACCGTAGCGATATGTATATTGAAATATAATTGGGTGTTTTCCAGTTTGGCAGTTGTGATTGTGGTATGATATAAAAGACATTATAAGAACTAGATTGCCAATTCCACATAACACATATCACTAACTCAGCTATATCAGTATGTACGGTATTTTAGTGTGTAACTACGGTATATCAAAATATATTTTAGCAACTATATCAGCCTACATACATACAAATCCATACATACATACTATGTATGGACTTTTTATTATACCTAACATAAATTTCCCCTACCTTATCAAGGTTTCCCTGTTCCCTTAAGAAACAAGAAAATCATGTGTAGATGCTTGCTCTATTTGCTATGTTATAAAATAGGGTACTATATTTTTGTTGTAAATAACCAAATAATATTAAAAAACAATACTAATATTCAATCTTAAATGTATAAATTTAAAAACAAATTTGAAATAATTTTGAATGATTCAAGCTGATCAAGCAGTTATAAATAATGCTAAGCTTAAGAAAACCAGTTTAATAACACTTTCAATTTGTTATTCAAATTATTATCCAAAATGGCAAAAAAAAATACTTCAAAAAGAACTACCTGGCCTACCATAAAAGGCTCAACAGACAATATCACAATCACATGTAGATACTTGCTTTTGCTATACACAACCACAACTAACCAAGGAAATAATTTGCTATCCTTTATATAGGTACTATTTTCTCCCAAATCCGGAGTATTCCAGAATGTTCTGGAATCGTCTAGAATATTCTAAGACATTCTAGAAAGTTCCATAAGGTTCTGAAATATTCTAGATTGTTTTACAGCTTTTTATAGAAATCTAAAACTCTTAAAACTAAGAAAAAAGAAAATTCTCGAATATTCTCAGTGAATAATATTTTGGAGTATCAATAAAAAACTTTTATTAAAAAACAAAAAACAAGCTCACATCGCTAATTAAATAAGTTTTTATTAGTTTTTTAATAATAGTAAATAAAAGTAAATAATAAATAATATAATATTAATTAATATACATTACATTGGGTTATACTTATAATTTTTATAAATTGATGCCGATTAATCGGTATCGGCAAATTGGTATCGGCCGATTAATCGGTATCGGCAAAATTGAGGTATCGGTGCATCACACACATATATATATATATATATTAGTGTGTGTGTGTGTGTGTGTGTGTGTGTGTGTGTGTGTGTGTGTGTGTGGTTACAACAACCAACAAAATAACTTTATAGCTGCAACTAAGTCTTTTTTTCCCACGTATTAAAATAGTGAAGATATTTCCTGTTGGTGAGTTGTATCGTTCCTCCGAAGGTGTACCTCCGCTCCTTGCAATTCAATAAACAAATGGCGGAAAGAATCGTTCCAAGACTCGGCTTAATTCTTTCGGGTGCGGGACGCTGTGAAAAATATCCTCTGGAATGCTTAACATACAAATTGGGCCTGAAAAAAAATTGTCCCATGTTGTGGTTGTTACAGTATAAGTCCTTCGGGACTATGTCCCCATTTCCTGGGCTCCGGCCTCCGACGTGTCGCGACACCGCTTCCGTCGATCAGTGAAGTTAAGCGATAATGGGTCTGGAAAGTAGTCCAGATTACGTAACGACCCCATCATTACATTTTCCGGAGCAAATGTAGTTTACGTCCCCCTGTGGTGCCTAGTGTAGTTTACATTCCCCTATATTATCCTAGTGTAGTTTGCGTTCCCCAACTTTGACCTAGTGTAAGTTTGTGTCCCTTTTTGCGTCAGGGGGGACGTAACTACACTTGCTCCCATTTTCCCCTATTTCCTTCCATCTTTTAAAGATCTCTTTTAAGATTTCGAAACAACTAAAATTGGTCACGCAATTTAATTATCGAACTTAGGCTACGCTTTTGAACTGAAATGCACTACTTGAATTGACGAAATTGTCCTTGCTTCATATTCGGAGATGAGAAAAACGAGGGTAACTCCCCGTCCAACCATGAATCATACATCTTCAACTGACCTCAGAAGGCAATTTGTTTCTTTAATTAACTTCAACACTTTTTGTACTGAATCGTATTTTCTTTGCAGGAAAAATATTTTAAAGGATTTACTTGTGAAGTTCTTATCTTAATTAATGGGATTTCACAACCTTAAATAAATAAACGGATTCAATCAATGCCCATGAGCAATATGTACGTATACACACAAGGTGTTTATAAAGGCCCTATCTATTTCAGTGAAAACGTAGCAAAAAGGGTAAAATTCAATAACAGTATAATAGAAGGCATACATTTAATGAATACTTAAGCATATGATTCTACATGAGCACCATCAGTATCTCCACCGTCGTCTTTCAACAAGATGGGGCACCTTGTCATTACGCAAACATTGTTCGGGAGTACCTAAATGAACGATTTCCAAATCGGTGGATCGGACGTGGAGGCAACAGGCCCTGGGCGACTCGATCTCCTGACCTAACACCATTGAATTTCTTTGCATGGGGCTTTATCAAATCAAACGTATATCAAACGAGGGTTACAGATCTGCAAGATTTACGTGCTCGTATCGTAACAGCAGTTACAAAAATAACGCCTGTCATGCTCCAAAATGTGTTCCGCAATGCTGCTGACAGATTCGAACTCTGTAGAGATACTGATGGTGCTCATGTAGAATCATATGCTTAAGTATTCATTAAATGTATGCCTTCTATTATATTGTTATTTAATTTTACCCTTTTTGCTACGTTTTCACTGAAATATATATATAAAGTTCCTATCTATATATATATATATATATACACAAATTTTTAATGCAGGAAGGAGGGACCCAGGGCAAATGCCCGCAAAAGCGCCCCTCCCATAGAAGAAGAGAGCCAAAATCAAGGTCCGTAGTTGTCGAGATGCCTAGACACTGCATTTGAAAGATGGAAGGTCATAGACTGGAACAGTCCTCCTCAATCCATCTTTCATCCTGAGTTGACCGGGTGAGTAGATGAAAGACTGAAAATACCAATTAAACCTTGCATTAGATAGTTGGACAGAAAAGGAAGGAGAAAGTGTAGAAAGTCTGGTATTGCGTGCTCTCCTTAAAGGAGGCATGCAGTTAGTGAGTTGAGAAGAGCAATGTCCGTTATGATAGCGATAGTAAAGAGAGAAGAGGCAACATTGCGGCGGAGAGAGATATTGAAGACAATCAGTAAGTGGCGGAGAATTGATGAGACGAAAAGCCTTTGACTCCACCGTCAAGTACGGCTGTGTGTTTTGAACCACCCCACACATGAGAAGCATACTCCATACAGGGGCGAAGAAGACCCCTGTACAGAGACAGCAATTGAGTGGGGGTGAAGAAACTGCGGAGGCGGTACAGCACACCTAACATCTTAGAAGCTGTTTTGAAAGCGAGTATATTTGATCTTTCCAAGAAAGATCACAAGAAAAGCAAACGCCAATATATATATATATATATATTATATATATATAATATATATATAATATATATATATATATATATATATATATAGTGCTCGAAGTGAGGCGGGATGGGGTGGGATGCCATCCCACAACTTTTAATTAAATGTAAAATCATCCCACTACTTCATATTTACCTTAAAATCATCCCGGAACTTTACACTCTAAATATGATTTTCCAGAAATAGAACAGGCTTTTTGTTAGCTTATTTGTTTCGCTAAATAAGATTTCATGAAATGATGAAAATATAGTTTTTGTCGAAAATTTATTGAAAATAAAACAATATTTTACATAAATTCCAAGAAAATCATTATTCATTCCCTTACGGTCATAGTTCTCCCCATTCCCTCCCAAAGTTGGGAGGGAATGGGGGAGAAACGCGTTCGGCGCAGGCACAAAGCGAAATACAGTATTACTGTTTACATCTAGTTAGTCGCTTTCGAAATATCAAAGTGGTTGTGGGGTAATAGTTTTGCTCTTACAGTTTTATGGTAGCACTGAATATCAGTGTTTTATTATAAATGTTCTGTGTAACTGCCCATCGTAAATATGGATAAGTGGCTTGTAAAAACAACTAAAAGAAAGCGTAGTGATTCCGATTTAGAAAACGTAAGCAGTGAAGACAATGTAGGGGATGTTAGCCTAGCTGCAAGTTCAAGCACTGCAAAATCTCCTGTAGTGGAAACTAATATTAGTGAAAAGGAAGCGGCTGAAGGGTATTTTCCTAGTTACTGGACTAAGACCCAGTGGTACGAAAAATTAAGAACATATAACTGGTTGGAAATTACTAAAACAGGTCTAGGATGTACTGTATGCAAGTCAGTAGGAAAACTAGGGCCAATGACGGCGCAAGGCCTATCATTATCGAAAGTGGGTTAACGGTACAATACAAGAATATGGGAACACAAAGGATAAGCAGCAACAAGCAATGAGGAAGAAAATTTCAAGCCATAAATTAGCAACTGCGCATTTAAAAGCTTGTGAAATAAATTCTTTAGCAAAAAAGAAATCTATAGAAAATCTAAATGCCAAAATGCAATCAGTAAAGAATGAAACGACGTGCAAGATTTTTCGAACAGCATATCATATTGCTAAAACAAATCGCCCATTTTCTGATTTTTCTGCCGTAATTAATTTACAAGTCGCTAATGGTTTGCACATGGGACGAATACTACAATCTGACCATTCTTGCTCAGTAGATGCAAGTAGTCATTTTCTTGACATAGTAGAATTGCAAAAGACGGATTCTGTTACCATAGTGGAAGCATTTCTGAATATTCTTCATGTGCATGGGTTTGAAAATATTTTTTTGATGAGAAATTTCATATCATTTGCTTGTGACGGAGCTTCTAATATGCTTGGAAGACATGCTGGGGTAGCTAAAAAACTTTTGAATCTCTTTCCTGACCTTATTGTTTGGCATTGCAGCAACCATCGATTAGAATTGTCCGTTAATGATGTAGTGCGTGAAATTTCGGCTGTTTGTCACATGAGAGTATTTTTTGACAAACTTCATGGCATATACAGTGCATCTCCAAAAAATCGGAATGAACTTCAATCTGTTGCGCAAGATTTAGGTGTAACACTGAGATCAATAGGACGCATTCTCGGAACAAGATGGGTATCTTCAAGTGCAAGATCTGTGAAAGCCGTTTGGAATAATTATATAGCTATGCATCAGCACTTTCATTAAGCCTCGCTTGATAAAGAGCGTGCAGAAGTGGATCGATGTCAGTATGCTGGACTTAAGAAAAAATTAAGCGATGCAAATTTTGTTCTTAACATGGGACTAATGCTTGACGCATTTACAGAACTTCAACATCTTTCAATTAAACTACAAGATAGACGAATTTCTTTGCCAGAAGCTCATCATCTTATAGATATAAAATTCCATGTTTTTCAGTCAATGGCATATAATGCGGGTAAATTTTATGAGGCAGCTCAAAATGCACACAGAATATTAGAATTCCAGGGAATTAAGTTAGAAAATGGCAAAGTACCTGAAATTAACCAACAAGAGTTTTTTGTGAAATTAAGTGATAAACTAACTAATAGAATGTTTACAACAATTGCTTCGCGATCATCTCTGAGTGAAACAGATAAGCAACTAAATACAATGAACTAATCAACAATTTAGAAATATTTGATTTTTCTAAATGGCCTAACAAAGACAAAGAACCCTGCTTTGGTGACAAACAAGTTACAGAGCTTTCTAGTGTATTCAAGGTCTGTGAAAATGACGTAGTCCAGGGATTCCGCGAACTTGTATTCAGTAGTAATTTTGATATTATACCAAATGATTTGAAGCCACTCAAAGCTGCAATAAACACTTTGATAATATCAACAGCAGAATGTGAGAGATCATTTAGCAACATGAATCTTATCATCGCTTCTGAACGAAATTCTTTGCGCACGAAGACCGCATCTAGCCTAATGTTTATTTCAATGACTGGCCCACCAATGAGCAGTTTTGATCCCGTAGACTATGTTAAATCTTTGCTAGAAAAAGGTCGCCGAGATGCAGATAACACGAATTGCCAAGCTCCAATAAACAAGTTTGCGCACAGCCATAACTGATAAGTTGATAACATCTGGAAACTATTTTAAAGGTACATATGATGATAAAATAAATTTCACATAAATTAAAGGAATGATTATTTGCAGATATTTTATTTTTGTAAGTTTTTAATGGTAGTGTAACGAATATTTTTTTCTCGATTTTGTATATATATATATATATATATATATATATATATATATATAATTTTTTATATATACAAAAAAATTTCTAGTTACATAAAAATCTGCCATTTCCGGAGGCTGAGGCTTTGCACATTATGAAAATTTCGAGTTTATATATATATATTATGATTCGAGTTTACCATCCCGCTACCTTTTTTTTCCCACTTCGAGCACTGTATATATATATATATATATATATATATATATATCAGGGGCGTATATTCAGGGTGTGCTAGGTGTGCGCCGCACACCCAATAGATTTTCTGTAAATTAATATCTAATTAACCCTTTGTCTCCCTCTCTCAACTTTAGTCGAGACGAAAAAGATGCCCTAGTACATCTCCCTTCTCTTTGAATATAGGCACTATGATGCTGGTCCGCCACTCATCCGGAATCACCTCCTGGTCAAACAACTTCTGCATTAGATCCCACACCAGATCCACCCCCTCATCTCCCAGTGCCTTCCATGCCTCAGCTGGTATCTCGTCTGGGCCAGTCGCTTTGTTATTTTTAATCCTATTCAGAGCACGACTCACTTCCATCCTCCCCACTTGTTCTGTCATAGCTACATTTGGTAATCCATCCTCATAGAAAGATCTTGGGTTTTCTTTATTTAATAATTCCTCAAAATATTCCTTCCATCTATCCTTTATCTCTTCATCTCTTTGCAGCACCGCCCCCTCCCTTCCCTTAATTTGTTTTACCTGTGTAAAGTCTTTTGTCGCTCTATTTCTGCTCTTAGCCAATCTGTATATCTTCTTTTGTCTTTCGCGATCCTCTAAATCCTCATACATCTGCCGATATGCCTCCGTCTTTGCTCTCGCCACTGCTCTCTTTGCCTGTTTCTTTGCTTCTTTATATACCACCTTACACTCTTCACTCCTCGATTCTTCCCATAACTTCTTTGTTTCTCTCTTACTTCGTAGTGCTTTTTGGATCTCATCACTCCACCACCATCCTTCCTTATCTTCCCACACTTTACCTGATGTTTCCCCCAATATGTCTCTACCTGCCGTTCTCATGACATTCGCATTATGTACCCACCAATCCTGTACATTCTGTTCATCAACATGGATTTCACTCAACACTCTCTCTCTAAATTCCCGTTTCTTCCCCTCCTCTCTCAGTTTGTACCACCTAATTCTCCTCACTGTTGTTCCTCGGGTCTTTCTTCCTCTTTTCAACATCACATCCATGACTACCAACCGGTGTTGTGGCGTCACATGGTCTCCTGGAATAACTTTGCAGTCCCTCACCTCGGCCAATTGCGCCCTCCTATACAGTATGAAATCAATTTGCGATGTTCTGCCTCCACTCTTGTACGTAATAACATGCTCCTCCCTCTTTCTGAAAAACGTATTTACAATCGCTAGATCAAACGATACAGCCATATCCAACACTCTCTCACCGTCCACGTTTGCCTCTCCATAGCCATGACCACCGTGCACTCTGACCACTCCATCGTTATGATCACCAACGTGTCCATTCATATCCCCGCCCAACACCACTCATTCCTCGGCAATACTCTCCATTTCTTCCTCCAATAACCTCCAGAATGCTTCCTTAACGTCGTCCGGACATCCACTTCGGGGCGCGTATGCACTGATTATATTGAGTACATATTTCCCATAATTCATTCTCAAAGTCACCAGTCTATCTCCTCTTCGCTTTACTTCCACTATGCTATCCTTCAATTCCTTCGCCAATACAATACCCACACCATTCCTTCCCTCAACCGACGCCCCACTGTAGAACAATTTATATCCCTCACTGAGTTCACTTGCTTTGTTCCCCTTCCAGCGTGTTTCTTGTACACACAACACCCCAACTCTCCTCTTCTTCATCAACTCCACAATCTCTCTTCCTCTGCCAGTCATGCTTCCAACATTCAGCGTCGCAATTCTCAGGTCCACCCGAGCTCGCTTCGTTAGCCGCACCCGCTCTTGGTGCGGTAGCCCTCGCCTCACCACAGAGGTCGGGCGAGGTCTCTGTACGTCGCCTACGGGGTACGCCCTAGCCGTCATCGCATTTTCGTGTTGAAGACTCATCATTGTGGTTTTGGCTGGATTTTTATGGCCGGATGCCTTTCCTGACGCCAACCCTCCCCATTTATCCGGACTTGGGACCGGCCGAGAACAAGGCTGGCTTGCCTTACCCTCGGGTGATCAAGGGGATGTACAGGGAAGTAACAACTAAGGTGAGGAGTAGTGTGGGTGTGTCAGAGAGCTTTGGGGTGGAAGTTGGTCTGCACCAAGGATCAGCTTTGAGCCTCTTCCTTTTCAATGTGGTATTCGATGTGTTCACGGACAGGATTAGAGGGGAGGCGCCGTGGTGCATGATGTATGCAGACGATGTTGTGTTGAGTGGGGAGACGAAAGAGGAGGTGGAGCAGCAGTTGGAAAATTGGAGAGAGGCGTTGGAAAGTAGGGGATGAGAATTAGCCGAAAGAAGAACGAATATATGAGATGTGATGTGCAGCAGGACCGAGGAGGGGAAGTGACATTGAGTGGAGAGCGTGTTAAGACGGTGGAGTATTTTAAATACTTGGGGTCAACAGTGGATGCAGGGGGGAGCAGAGAGAGAGATAAACTGTAGAATACAGTCGGGGTGGAAGAACTGGAGGGACGTATCAGGGGTGCTCTGTGATAAGAGGGTCCCAGTGAAACTGAAGGGAAAGGTATTCAAAACAGTGGTGAGGCCGGCAATGTTGTATGGAATGGAGACTGTGCCAATGAAGAAGAGCAATGAAAGAAAAATCGATGTGGCTGAAATGAAGATGTTGAGATGGATGTGTGGAGTGACGAGGAGGGATAGGGTCAGAAATGAGCATATAAGAGGAACAGTGAAGGTGGCTTAAGCATCTAAGAAGGTGCAGGAGGCCAGGCTGAGGTGGTATGGACACGTCAGGAGAAGAGAGGAGGAGTATGTGGGGCGCAGAGTGCTGGAGATGGAGTTGCCGGGACGGAGAAGAAGAGGAAGACCGAAGACGAGATGGAGGGACTGTGTGGTGGCGGACATCAGGGAGAAGGACTTGGAGGAGGACGCGGTATACGACAGAGGAGAGTGGAGAAGACGAACCAAAAACAGCGACCCCATGTAAAGATGGGATAATAAGCTGCGGAAGAAAAAGATGCCTTAGCCCTTAATTCCGCGCTTGACTGTTACACTAGTCGAGATGAGAAATGAGCTACTTCAATTTAGTTGTTCGGATTGTCCTCACAACCATCGGTAAAATTTTGGTACTGAGCTATAGAAGCGTTCCTAGAGCTTATTTGAGGCGCGAAATTTCACTATTGCGGTGCGGATATATATATATATATATATATATATATATATATATATATATATATAATTACACACTTCTCCCCTACTATGGGAATATAAATTTATGTTTACCCCATGCCAAATCAAATGGAAAAGAGAGAGAGCGAGGGATCAGGGCGGAGAGTGTGCAGTCTGTGGACAGAACACCCTCCATATATGGTAAAGTGGGCGGGGCCTATGTTGCCATGGCCCGCGTCATATGCTTAACATATTACACTGCTTATACATGTGAAGCAAAGAAGTTCCTTAAAGGAACCCGTAGGAAACTGGTGTTAGAGAATTTAGGTGAACTGTAAAAAATCTAAGTGTTTAGTGTAATATTGGGAAGGTGGATTGTGTATGCTTACCATAGTTATTAATAAATCTTAATAGTAATGAGTTAACATGAATTTCAGTTATTAATTTTGCTCCACATGATATTCCGCACACCCAATTCACATAGAAGGGCGATTCAAAAACAGGGGCTAAAAAATTATTTTTTTGTGTTCAACCCTTTGTTTTTTACACAAAATGAACCAAACTATCTGAATTTTTAGATCATTATTTCAAATTTTACAGGTTGCTACAGACCAGGCATGGGGACGAGGCCTAACCTCAGGCCTCGAGGCCGAGGCCTTCAGAAATCCACGAGGCCGAGGCAGAGGAGATACATTTTTCAAAGGCCTCGAGGCCGAGGCCTGTTTAGGGGAGGCCTCACGAGGCCTTAGGCTGAAGGTATTTGCACCCAAACAATCTTGAGGTGTGATATTTGGATGTAAATAACGAATGCGATATTTGCACCTCTGGGTGAAGATACTCTTCTAAATCTTTTACGAATAAGCTCCTCCAATTTTTGGGAAGGCTCAACAATCTAGCCTGGCCTAGGCCTAAAGCTCTTCCAAAGGTAACCTACCGTAGCCTCACACTAGCCTCTATCTCTTCTTTTGAAATCCACAAGGGAAAATAAGATTCGGAGCTATTGAAGAATAAGGATCCCAGCCTTCTTTAGTTAGCCTTATAAGCCTAACTAAAGAAGGCTGGGGTCCCTATTCTTCAATAGCTCCCAAGATTCTACTCAAGCATATTCATCTATGTCTTTGTTTATTAATTTTAATAGCTCACTTCACACAGCCACACTACAACACTGACACGCTGGGTGTTTACACTTGCCGGGTCACACAGTCAGACAGTGGTGCCCAGGAAATCTCGTTCTGGCAACTTACATTAGCCCAATAACTTTTTAGTTCTTATTTCATGCGGTTCTTAGTTCTCATTTTAATATAACCGCAATATTTCAAGTATTTATGATAATATGGAAAGTTATGATGTGAAGATCCAGCAAAATATTTCAAGATTGTACTAGTACAAACTCACTGAGTGTTGATCGTGTAATTTCTGAATGACTACAATTATTATTAGCGACTCTAGCGAGCATTGCAAACAGAGCTACATTTGGAGATGCCTTATTGTCAAGATACATAAAAATGCAAAACTAAGACCACAATTTCTTATTTTTTTTAAAAGTCTACCAAAGATCATTAATGTAATTGTAGCTTGTACTGTATGTGAAAGATGTTTCTAATGTATGGTAGGCCTATTAGGTATGAAGTTTACTATATAATTATATACTGTATATCATATATATTATATATATATATATAATGACAATTCACTGGTCTGCGTCATTTTTGAGGTCAAGGTTTTTTTAGTTGTTCTTTTATAAGTTTTCCATGCTGAATTGAAAAATGTAACTCATTTTGCTCAATCAGGTCAGGTTTTTATGCTATCTCAATTTTAAAAAAACTAGATAACAGCTCAACAAAAAAAAAAATTTTTTGTTGCCAAGGAAATTCGTACGAATTTAGGGTATTTTGGGGTTGCTGAATTCCAAAATGAAAGTAGTTTTTCCGATTTGGCTCTAGTTCTTGAGATAATGAATACCCTCAATTAATAGGAAACGTAACCATAACGCGTGCATATGGGAAACTACCGGAACATTCTAGATGGTGAGACACGCGAATATTCTTAGTGTTTACTCCGCGATCATTCTAGAATATTCCCCCTCCGTATATAAGTCATCAGCCACCCAACCAGTAAGTAGGCTCCGCCTGAACATTAAATTTTTTGCATTTTTACGTGTTTCAATGGGGTACCAATTATCTCATAAATTAGAGCCAATCTAGCAAAACCGATGTCATATTCGGAATCAGCACCACAAAGTTACCCCAAAATCACTCTAATATGATTGGCAATAAAATGAGTGTTGACCAGTGTAATCGTTATGAAATGAGCAAGTTTATTTTTTTAAAACAGACTTACATTTTAGCCAAGTGTTAGCCAAGTTCTATATAATAAACAGACAACTTATTTCTAATTACGATTGTCATTACCTGGTCATTCTTGCACATTCTATTCATGCTGAAAAACAAACAGGTTCTGCTACATCTGTGGTAAAGTCACTATGTCAGACCGGCAGTCAAACATCACACATTTTGTGAGAAAAAGCTATCACGCCTACTTTGGAGTTAAACTTGGTGACCAGGACAAAGCCTTTGCCCCTCACATATGTTGCAAAACGTGCGTTGAAAGTCTGCGGCGGTGGAGCCACAAGAAGGTAGAGTGTGGAGGGAAGGAAGAGATAATACTACTGACTTATTTCTGTATGACAAACCTACAAGGTAAGTTATAAAATGAAATTCATACTATTTATATCTCATATATTGTCAGGCATATTTTTGTGTCTTTATCTCATGCCTAAAAGGAAACAGATAAAGACAGATAAATCGAAAAAACAAGCAACACGTAAAGTATCCAGGCGTGCCATCTGCCATAAAGCCAGTGCCTCATGGACCAGAAATTCCAATTCCAACACCGCCCAACAACTTTGATTCGTCGTCCGACTCAGATGAAGAAATGGATGACGGGGACATATCTGATACATACCAACCTACTGCCGAGACAAGTCAACCCAAACTCTTGAGCCAAGCTGAGTTGAACGATTTGACAAGAGATTTGTGCTTGTCCAAAGAATCTGCTCAGTTGCTAGGGTCACGTCTTCGCGAAAATCGTTTGTTAGCTCCAGAAACAACATTCTTCTGGTATCGCAGCCGCGAAGAAGAGTTTCGAGAATATTTCAAGCAGAAGCTTGAAAGCAGTACTACTCTACAATGGTAACAAGGTCGCCTCTGTTCCGGTGGGTCACTCGGTGCAGATGGCAAAGTTATAGTAACATGGAGCTTTTGCTAACTGCTTTGAAATACAAACATCACAATTGGATGATATGCGGAGACCTACAGGTATGTTCGTGTCTACAAAAAAAAAAAATATATATATATATATATATTTAGGAGAAATCCAATGACAAGGAGAAATGTAAATGCCATGAAAAGTCTTCTTTAATGCGCAACGTTTCGAGCAATACGCTCATCTTCAGGCTGTTTAATAACAATGTGAAATTAAAATCAATATTGAATGAAAAACAAAACAGAAAATTTCTATAACCTATTCGTAAAGACAAATTTTAAAAGACTGAGAAAAGAGGGTTAAATTCTAAGTTATACAGATTTACATATAAAAATTAAGAAGTTATTTTTAAATACATATAGTAAATGTGAAATTAATACACTGGAAAAATTAACAATAGTACACTGGAACAATGGAACTATCTACCTTACACTGCAGTATCCGAGGCTGACTAATTTGAGCAGAGACAAGAACGGGAAACACGAGAGATGGCGAGGGCGATTGGGGAAGGAGGGATTATAAGGAATTGGGGAAGGAGGAGGGATCATAGCAAATTGAGAGGGACGGCAGATGAGTCAACATTCAGACTAGGGGACAATGCTTTAATGAAAAGCGATTCTAGAATTCTTAGTGAGTTGGGACAAGTATTACAACCAAGAATTTTAAAATTGTCTAAAGTGACATCAATTTTACATTTAATGCTGTGTTCACGAATACTCGAGGCTTCTTTAGTTTTTAAAATTTTACCTGTTCGGCCACTTATTCCCATATGCGAATAAAATCTAGCCCTGAGAGAGCGAACAGTGCTGCCGATGTAATTCCCAAGGAGACACCTGGGGCAGGTAAATAAATATACAACACCGCTACGCAACGAGTCAGGGGTTCGATCCTTCGCTGAGAAAAAGCTACCTAAAGACGTTTTATTAATAAATATGATGCGGAAATCAGTATGATAAAAAATTTCCTTAACAATTTTGTAAATTTAAGCTTAAATTCCTTATTCAAAGGACCCATTTCAGGTACCAAGAAATTTTTATATCCTTCGGCACTGTAATACATGGAAGTTGAGGGCTATAAACATTATTTAAGAAGGATCTAATTAGTTTGTCTACATATTGAACAGGAAAACTATTATTAGTAAAGTATGATCTTAGATTATTAAATTCATCATTAAGTAAGGTAAAATTAGAGGTCAAATTATATCCTCTGAACAGGAGAGTTTTAATACAAGACATCTTATAGTTGAAATCAGTAAAACTAAAAAAATTCATGCCCAAACCAGTGAAAGTGGGTTTCCTGTAAACTGATGTAGTAATAGAATCACCGTTTTTCGAAATTAAAAGATCTAAGAAGGGGAGGGAGCCATTTTGCTCAGTTTCCATTGTATACGTTATATTGGGGTGCAAAGAATTTAGGAAGTTAAAGAATTGTTGCGCTTGTACCGCATTATCAAAGACTGCTATCGAATCATCAACGAAGCGTCGATAGAAAATTGGCTTGAGATGAGTGGGAGATTGTCTAAAAATTACACTTTCTAAATGAGTCATAAAAAAGTCAGCTGCTAACGGTCCGACTGGTGATCCCATCCCTACCCCATCAATTTGTTGGTAAACCTTATTGTTGAAAGTGAAATAGCATTGTTTGAAGACCAATTCTAAAAGTTCCTTAAAATGAGACAATGAAAACCATGAAAATTATCAACTGAGCTAAAAAACCCTATCTAAAATAATGGCAATAGTTTCAGATACAGGTACATTTGTGAAAAGTGACTTTACATCAAAACTGACAAAAAACTTTTTTGAATCGAAGTTTTTACCAAGGAGGTCTTTTTGGAATTCAAACGAGTTATTTATAGTGTAAGCATTTTTCGCAAAGGGGGACAGGAGACGAACAACAAATTTTGCCAATTGAAAGGTGGGTAAGTTATACGAAGCTAAAATAGGACGGAGAGGTGTTCCAGCTTTATGGATTTTAGGCAGACAGTATAATTGAGCAAGATTAGCACCAGATGCGAACAACTGAGAGTAAGTATCATTTTTTATTATCTTTAAGGACTTTAGTCGTGACAGAAATCTATTAACAGCATTAAATGTAAAATTGATGTCACTTTAGACAATTTTAAAATTCTTGGTTGTAATACTTGTCCCAACTCACTAAGAATTCTAGAATCGCTTTTCATTAAAGCATTGTCCCCTAGTCTGAATGTTGACTCATCTGCCGTCCCTCTCAATTTGCTATGATCCCTCCTCCTTCCCCAATTCCTTATAATCCCTCCTTCCCCAATCGCCCTCGCCATCTCTCGTGTTTCCCGTTCTTGTCTCTGCTCAAATTAGTCAGCCTCGGATACTGCAGTGTAAGGTAGATAGTTCCATTGTTCCAGTGTACTATTGTTAATTTTTCCAGTGTATTAATTTCACATTTACTATATGTATTTAAAAATAACTTCTTAATTTTTATATGTAAATCTGTATAACTTAGAATTTAACCCTCTTTTCTCAGTCTTTTAAAATTTGTCTTTACGAATAGGTTATAGAAATTCTCTGTTTTGTTTTTCATTCAATATTGATTTTAATTTCACATTGTTATTAAACAGCCTGAAGATGAGCGTATTGCTCGAAACGTTGCGCATTAAAGAAGACTTTTCATGGCATTTACATTTCTCCTTGTCATTGGATTTCTCCTAAATATTAAATTGAAGCTCTGTAGAAGCAACCCGCATGATTATATATATATATATATATATATATTATATATATATATATATATATTTTATAGGTTATAGCCCTAGTGCTGGGTCTACAAGGCGGCTACACCAAATACTCCTGTTTTCTCTGTCTGTGGGACAGCCGAGCAGACAAGCAACACTACGTACAACGCGACTGGCAAGCAAGACGTGGCCTGGAACCAGGTTCGCACAACGTTCTGTCACACGCTCTCGTGAATCCGCAGATGATTCTACTTCCGCCGCTGCACATCAAGCTCGGACTTATGAAGAATTTCGTCAGAGCACTCAACAAAGAAAGCCGAGCTTTCGCTTTCCTGAATCAGAAATTTCCACGCGTCAGTGAGGGCAAACTGAAAGCAGGTATTTTTGACGGCCCTCAGATCAGGGAGCTAATGAAAGATGCTCAATTCGACGAAAGTCTGGAGGACAATGAGATCAATGCCTGGCTCGCATTCAAGTCCATTGTCACGAATTTTCTGGGCAACCACCGAAGTCCAGAGTACGAACGTGTTGTCGAGGAGCTCCTGCAGAGCTTCCAGGCTCTTGGTGCACGTATGTCCATAAACATGCATTTTCTCAGCTCGCATTTAGACTACTTTCCGGACAACTGCGGTGATGTCAGCGAGGAGCAAGGAGAGCGCTTCCACCAGGATATTCGAGTGATGGAAGAGAGGTACCAGGGCCGCTAATTTCATAACGATTATTTTCGAATTATCTTCACCTCAGGAAAAACAATTTCAAACGCAGACCAGTGTAATATAATAACGATAATATTAAGAACATGTTGAAATATCAGGTGTAAATAAATAAATAAATAATATATATATATATATATATATATATATATATATTATATATATATATATATATATATATATTTTACTCAAGAGTATATTTGCACCTGATATTATCCATTATCAGCCATTTTTAAAGTTACTTTACATATAAATGAAATAATACTTTATATTATTAAAGACCGAAAAAATTATTTGCAAACAATACATTACAACAAGTTACATCTCAGTTATAATGCCAATATTAGCAAAAATATTGTTTGCATCCGATATTATACAGTATATTCATTTCAAATCATATTATTTAGAAGTTTATATGTTACATTTTACGACGGGCGAAAAACAAAATTATCGACGCTAGTAGCTAGTTATCAGTATTCCTCTAGTTTGGCCTACCTGGTATACTATTTTTTATTATAGAAAAATTACGTGTTTGTGTTATTTATGTGTATAAACTATTGTACTGTATCTAAGCTCAGTTCAACTGATGACCAACTGATAGATTGCTTTCCCACACTAGTTTTGCTACATTAAGTCAATTGGTCTACTGCTGACTGACTGACAATGAAATATTATATATGTCACGGTATATAAATATTAATGTACCTAACGTCACAGTAACCTGTCATAATCCGTTGGTCACGTAACTGAATAGTATTTATCAAAGACTGCCGCCTGACTAGTCACCTGTCTGAATAATATTTAGCAAAGTATGCCGCCACATACGGTCACCTGTCAGGTTATGGTCCTCACCTGAAGAATATCGACCCCAATGCTACCGGGGGTTGAAAATTACAGAACAAAACAAATCAGGATTCCCTAAGGCCTCTGGAAAGGCCTCGTGACTTTCATCTTTTCAGCTGGCCTCGAGGCCGAGGTCGAAGCCAGGCCTCAGCCCCATGTCTGCTACCGATCATCAAAATTTATGAATTTGCATAGATTTCACGCTTATGCTTCACTGTCAATCTTATCCTGTTTCTACACCACCCCTGAGGTTTATATATGCGGTATATACAGGGTGTCCCATAAGTCCGGCATCATAGGAAAAATAATAAAAAAAGGCAAACCAAAAGCTTTTATTTACAGAACGTGCTCAATATGTCCACCATTGTTTTCAATACACAAATTCAGACGTGATACCCAGTCAGCAAGCACACTGTGAATGATGTCAGGAGTAATGGTGTTACATGCCCCAATAATGCGCTGCCGCAAATGTTCAACACTCCTAATTTTCTCTGCGTATACCAGCGCTTTCAAGTGGCCCCAGAGATAAAAATCTAGTGGCGTGAGATCCGGGCTTCTAGCTAGCTATTCCACAGGCCCTCGACGTCCTAGCCAATGACCAGGGAATTGTTGGTACAGCTATTCCCTTACTTGGGTGCTGTAATGTGCAGGAACGCCGTCTTGCTGGAACCATGTTGGGAAATTTCCTTCTTCGTTCAAGACACTGGGAAATGCTCCTTCTTTGAGCATACGTAGGTAGGTGCCTCCAGTGACATGTTCATCGAAAAAGAGGGGCCAATGATGCGATCTTTCCAAATGCCACACCATACCATCACCCGAGATGCACCTTGTTCCTTTGAAGAGGTATATCAGTGAGGGTTGTTTTGAGACCAGTAGCGGGTGTTCTATCGATTTACCTCACCATTTCCATAAAAAACAGCCTCGTCACTGAACAGAATGGTGGACGGGAAATTGGCATCCCGAGCATATTGTTCCGTAGCCCATTCACAAAATTCCATCCGCCGGTCGGGATCATCTTCGCTTAATTTCTGTAGGATCTGAAGTTTATATGGATGCTATTCGTGAGCCTGAAGAATGCGATGGATGCTACTTTTCGACACTTGTCTCGGCGGACAATCGCCGAAGAGACTTATTGGGACTTCTGTTAAAATGAGCCAGGATAGCAGTCGCTGTATCATCGTCAGTGGACCTCCTGTTTTCTCAGAGTTGTATTAGCAGACTTGTTGCAAAGTTTGTTGGCTCGCGGTCTGGATGCAGTCTGTTAAATTCAGCAGCGGCCTCTTTGACTCCGATTTCCTATGAGTAGAATTATCTGGATTCGTTCTTCCTTGCTCACAGACATTATGGCCTGTAGAAAGAGAAAAATATGAATTATGGTTTGTAGAAATAGAAAAATATGAATTTCTCCTATGATGCCGGACTTATGGAACACCCTGTAGTATGCGGCGCGTTGTCTTTTTTATAGTGGAAGCTCCCCTGCAGGCCTATCCTAGCCACTGACAGAAGTAGAGTTTAGAATTTTTACATATTTATTACTTGATTAGTGTTTCTTTCTTTCTATTAGGATAAGCAAGCTCATTGCTACAACTGGTCGAAAACCAGAAATTGTTTCTGAATACAACAAGCTCTTAAAAAATGAAGAGCATTCATCAATCCAACTCCCCTTTCAGCTATTTCATTAACCCTAGAACACAAACCCTAGGACCGGGTTACGCCATCACAAACCCCGGGTGAATTTTACCCATTTTCGGAAATTAATATAAAAAGTTCTAATCGTGCTTTATTAAATGTATAGAAATAAATTGAAAATATAACTCTTGTACTTTAATTTCCTGCTATAAGAAGTTAAAAAAACATAAAGTAAGTACTGTGATGGGTAACTTAGATAAACCTTACTCACAATGCTTTAATACTACCTAACCTAACATTAAAATCTACTGTGAAGTTAATACTGCAGCTGCAGAGTTGAGCGTTGGCCTACAGTCACCCGAGTCATGAGAGCCTCAGCTGGCGCAGCCACAAGCCTCTTGGATCGCTACGAACTGTAGTGGAGATAGACAAAAACAGGGAAATTTTTGAGAGGCGAAAACTGACTTATGTGCACTAAATATTTTTTGTAGATATTTATTCATCATTTATGAACACTTTTTCATTGCAGACAACTTCAAAGAACATTATAACTTACCTGGTATTATACACAGTCAACACAGACAGGGCAGAAGTGGCGAGGGCACACAGGTCCACGACACTTGCGGCACCTGTGCCGCGTCTTCCTGTCGGACCCCTTAGGGCACATAACGCAGCGCACCAAGGCACCACTACTCTCTGCTACCACCGTGCCTGCCGGGCCTGCAGCAGTGCCAGGTGAAGGGATGTTGCAGATTGTGCAGATGAGTGTCTTGAGGGGGCGTGACAGGAACGGCGAGTCGAGCGTCTTCTCTGCCCAGGGCGTGATGAGTCCCAGTGCCAATATTTGCATATATTTCCTCCTGATGATCCTGTTGCCACCTGTCCTAATTGCATTTTCATTGTGGATGACCCAGGAGTTGAGTACACAGGTGTTCAGCATCCCATAAAACACACACAGCGGCCATCTCTTGGTCTTGCGTCCACAGGAGTAGTGGGCACACATCTGGTCGAATGTGTCCACACCACCTTTCGTGTGATTGTAGAACTCGATGATCTCCGGCTTTCCTGTGGGTCCCAGGGCTGGCTGTGTGTGCATAGAAGACAACAGCAAGACGAGCTTCTTCTTGGTCTTGGACTTTGTTGGGATATATGTCACCAGAGTCATTTCCTTGGTGAAAAGGAATGCACTTGACCCTAGCCTGCGACTGGCCGTTTCCTTCATCTGCGACGGTATCTCCTTTTTATTTCCCCTGACCGTTCCAACAAGGGTCATGCCACAGTCTAAGAGGTCCGTCACTAAGGGCACAGACGTGAGCCAGTTGTCTGTGGTTACATTCCTTTGTGTCTGGTGGTATGGCCTGGTCAGCTCCTTGGTGTAGTAATGGCCAAGGTTGATGCCCTGCATGGGTCTTGTCCCATCCTTCCCCAGATAAGGGATCGCACCCACTAAGTACTTTCTATTGCTGTCATTGGCAAGAACAAGCTTGATCCCGTATTTAGCCGGCTTGTTGGGGATGTACATTCGGAAGGGGCACCTTCCTCTGAAACCAAGCAGCTGTTCGTCGACAGTCAGGTTCTCGCTAGGCACGTACATCCTCCCACAATTTCCTATAAAGTTGTCCCAGATCTTCCTAATGGCTGCGAACTTATCTGTCTTCCGCCTCTCCTCCCGTGTGTCAGGGTCATCAAAACGCAGACAATTCAGTAGGAACTCGAATCGACCCTGAAACATGGCCGCACGGTATGTGGCTGCGCGCCGGTGCAGGGGTTCCACATCTCTGATGTTGATAGATGATTGTCCCTCTGGCAGCCACTGAAGATGATAACCCCCAGAAGTGCACGCACCTCGGCTGGTTCTGTTCGAGAGTGTGTTCCAGTCTGCCGGCCGTACTTGGCAGCCTGCAAGTGGATTCGCTTGTTGCTCCATTCAACAATCTCGTCGATGATTTGGTCCTCAAACAGCAACGTGAAGCACTTGACTGGGGTGTCAGCACTCCGTGCCTCCGCTGTTGGCCCTGTGGTCATGCCGGATGGAAGGATGTTCCGTGATGGAGTTCTCATCGACGAACGAGACTGTGGCCGGCAACTCCACCTGAAGCCAGAAGTGCTTGCCAGGGTGCTGGTGTGGAAGTCAACGACTGAGGGAGCATCGTCGTCCTCATCAGGGCGCCTTTTTCTTCCCCTACGAGCAGCCGGGGCATCAGGAGAGGCATCAGGGGCATCAGGAGAGGCAGCATGGGCATCAGGAGAGGCGGCAGGAGCATCAGGAGAGGCGGCAGGGGCATCAGGAGAGGCGGCAGGGGCATCAGGAGAGGCAGCATGGGCATCAGGAGAGGCAGCAGACGTAGAGGCACCAGGGTCTGGGTCGAACACATGGCGGCTGGTGATAGGCCTAGCTGTCACGTGGGGCGAGCGTGGCTTGGCTGGTGTAGACGTGTGCCGTGGTTTTTTCCATACACGGCGTCTGGTCTCCTCATCACTATGACTACTCTCATCATTTTTCACTTGGTTCAGGTACATATTCTTTGTCAATGTCACTATCATACATGACCTCATATTCTAGGTCATCTTCATTCTCTTCATCATCAGTTTCACTATAATCAGGTAATTCCCCAGTTGTGTTCATAATTCTTTCAAGCTCATCACTTGCGTAATACTTCACCTGTTTATTAGACATGATTCTTGCAATAGTAATAGCACTTTAGTACACCTAGAATGTCATAATCAATGCCTGTAAAGAAAAATAACGTAAATAGCAAACCAGAATATGTACACCACTGCAAACCTTGGGAGATTTCCACCCGCTAATAATTGCACCTTGTATCACAAACGTCGGGTGAAAATCACCCAAAATGTACTCTACAGGAAAAATCAAGCGAGCGACACTTAAACCACTACCTCTCTCGACCACGGCTAAACACGCACTGCAGCTACTGGGCAAGGCAGGTGGCTGCCACCACTCCCCACAACATGGTCACGTGATCAAAATATCGTGGTGATTTTCACCCGAGGTTTGTGTTCTAGGGTTAATAACTTTCATTTGGTGGAGAGATTACATTATTGTACAGTTCATCTTTGTGCCATTCAGCAGCATTTTTGCTGAAAAAATTTGTTGTAAATCCTGTAATTTCAAAGAACCCTTGAATATTTGATATTCAAGTAAAAGAACTAGAAGACTTTGTAACGAGTTCAGGGTTTTGAAAAGCCATTACCATTTTGTTCTTTGTTTCAGCAGGCATCTCTTTACTTTCACCTTCTTTGATGACAAGTTTCTCAGATTGAAAAAGATATTGGGTCATCTTTGGTATCAGAGCAACAGATGAAATAGACTTGTCATTCTGTTTGTACAGATCAAGGTTCTTTAAGAGCTCTAGATCTTGACGAGGAGTAAGAGATGGTACAACCGTGCAGGAGCTGTAAACCACCAGGAGGTCGGTGGGGCCCACAGTTTTTCGGTTCCTAAGTCACAGTGTAGAAATCCCCGGAGGGAAGTAACACAGTTCCGGCACGTCGCCGGGGCCTCGGCCGGCGACGCACACACTGGGAACCGGGAGAGGCCTTCCCCTCAAGAGGAAGACAATACTATCGTCGTAGAACATCCAGGGACCGCTGGTACGTGGACGTGCACCCTTTGTTGGGTGATCGAATCCAGTGCCAGGGGTCTACAGGTCCATGCTAATAAACACCCTGAGCGGAAAGTAGAAATTAGTTGTGAAAGGTGTGGCATCAGATCGGACAACTCAAGATCTATAGGGGTCCATCTGCGGTATTGCGCGCATCATGATGAGGAAGAAGTGTTGGAAGATGAACGAAAGAGGTGCGAGGTCTGCGGCCAATCGTTTCGAGGGGAAGCAGGGCTCGCGGTGCATAGTGCTCGTAAACATGCGGAGGTGAGGCAGGTGCAACTGCGTCCGCAGAAGGCACGAAAATGGACTACGATGGAACTTGAAGATCTGGCGCAAAAGGAAGTGGAAGCTCGGGGGGGGGGGAGTGAGAAACCTCAATAAACATCTACAGAGGCTTCTCCCTCAGCGGGCCATCGCTGCGGTTGAGTCCATGAGGCGCCAGCCACACCATCGACAGCGTGGCATGGGCTTGATGGAGGGCTCTTCCCCGTCGAGCTCAGATAATGATTCGTCAACATCAGATTCATCCCCGCCGGCCACTCCTAGAAGGGAGCGGCGAGAAGAGGGAGATGGGGTTGAGTCGGGGGAGGAGGGAGTGGAGGTGCAGAGAGTATTGCAGGAGACGGAGGAAGAGGTGTGAGGGAGATTGATGGATTTAGTGAGGGAGGTGTGTGAAGAGGATGGGGTACCAGCAGCCTTGACTGCCTATTTGGAAGTATTGTTAGACCGAAGGGAAGATCATCTGGACTCTTCGGCGTGGGAGACTTGGGCAAGGTGGGTTAAGGAGAGTGTCTGCGGAACGCCCGCCTAGCGGGCAGTTTCGGGGTCCTCGGCGAGGCGGTAGGCGTCCTGGGGTTGGTACTAGGGCAGGTAGGAGGGCAATGCGGTTCAAGAGCTGTCAGGATCAGTTAAAGAGAGAGCCTAAACGCACCATCAGGAAGATCTTGGATGGGGCCCTTGAGTAAGAAGATCCTGCTCCACCTAGGGTGGAGCACGTAGCAGAATTTTATAAGAGCAGGTTGGAAGAAGTGGGGGAGGATCTGGGACATTGGCGACCATCGAGGACTAGGTATGAAAATCAGGAAGTGGGATTGGAGTCCTTTAGCGAAGGCGAAGTGAAAATACCGCTGCGGCAATACCATCGAACAGCGCCTGGTCCAGACGGGGTGACTGTGGATGACCTTCGGGCCCTCCACCCACGCTGGATCGCAGCGATCTTTTGGATTTGTCCTACATCGAGCCACCTATTAGCTATCATTAAGGAATGTAGGACAATTCTGCTGTATAAGAAAGGAGATCCCGCGGAGGTGGGTAACTGGAGGCCCTTAACCATCGGGTCGTTGTGGCTACGACTTTATGCCAAGATGTTGGACCAGAGGCTACGAGGGCAAGTGCGGGTTCATCCCCGTCAAAAAGCCTTCGTGCCTCTGGATGGAGTGTGGGAAAGTACCCAAATATTACGCAGTGTCCTGCATACAAAAGGTACTCTGTGTATCACATCAATCGACCTTGCCAAGGCGTTTGATACGGTGAGGCATGGGTCGATTAGGAGAGCCTTGTGTAGAAAAGGAGTCCCTGGGATGTTGGTGGATACCATCATGGAGCTTTATCGGGGTGCGACCACCACGATCTCGGTCGGCCCCGAAAAGACGCCATCAATAAGAATCCTACAGGGAGTGAAGCAGGGGTGCCCGTTGTCACCCCTGCTATTTAACCTGGTTCTGGAAGAGCTTTTAGAAGAGTTCGATCAATTAAAGTGTGGAGTGAAGTTAGGAGGTGAACAGGTTAACATTATGTCGTTTGCGGACGACACTGTCCTGTTATCAGACAGCTGGGCAGACATGCGCATCCTAATGGAGAGGGCTGCGGTCTTCTTCGGGGAGCTTGAGGGTAAATCCACAGAAGTGCGTGGCATTATTTCGAGAAAGGGCCCTAAGAAGCAAGACTCTTAAAGTTCATGCAACCCCCCATGCTTATTGGGATGGAATTTCCCTACCGTCTATTTCGGTCACGGATACGATTAGGTATTTGGGCCTTGACCATCTGGTGGGAGGTGGGACGGCTTTGTGTAGCCCATTTTCCCAATGGCAGTTACAACATATATGTGAGGCCCCTCTGCGCCCCCACCAACGCATTGCTGCGATTAAATATCATCTAATTCCAGCAATAGTGTACACCCTCCGGCTTGCATCATGTGGTGTAAGAAAGATCAGGAGGGTGGACGGAATGATTCGGCGAGTAGTTAAGAAAATCCTCCAGTTACCGGAGTGGACGCCATCTGCTTGGTTATACCATCCTCGGGGTGGAGGGCTGGTGTCCCTCCAACACTCGATTATGGTGTCCCGGTTTGGGGCGATGGAGAGGATGACTAGGTCGGAGGACCGAGTGGCGGTGATGGTGGGTTTGGAGGGGATGGAGAGGGCTCGGAAAGATCTAGAAAGAGTGGGAGTGTCTGTAGAAAATATCAGGCAGTGGAAGACACGTGAAGGAGTTATGGAGGATCAACTTTCCGGCCAAAGCAATGGAAGAAGTAAAAAGGCCATGGCGGGGCAAAAGCGAGATTACCTCTGGGGGAGATTCCTCAGAGAGGGACAATTCATACACGCTTTGAGGATATTATCTGGAACCATACCATCACGGGTTAATCAGATGAGGGGGTGAGAGGGCAATCGGTTGTGTAGGCTGTGTGGTAAGGAGGCGGAGACAGACCTGCACATACTCAACAACTGCCCCAAGGAAAAGGACAGATATGTGCGGGGACACAACCATCTGGTCTCCCACATGGCCAAGCATTTGGCCAAGAAGTACCCCGTCTGGAAGGAACGCACGTGGAGTCGGGGGGCCTTGCGCCTTAGACCAGCACACCCTCCCTAACAAAGGTTAGATCAGGTGTTTGCGGATGTGGCAGTGCCGTATCTTAAGGATATGGCGGTGTTGGCCCAGAGAAAAAAGGAGGAAGAAAAGTACCGGCTGCTGACATTGGAAGCAGTACCAGAGGAATTTCGTACATTACATGGGGTGAAGGAGGTGAAGGTTTGGGGGGTGGTGGTAAGCTCAGATGGAACGGTTCCTACATCATTGGTGAGGGAATTGTATGGATTTGGTATTGGGGGTGCAAACAGGGTGTTGGGTATGATTGCTCTGGCAGAATCAGCATGGGTGGTGCGAAAGCATGTGGGGAGGGCTAGCTCTGCTGGTCTCTGGTGTATTTGTATATATATAATGATTGGTTGCAGATTTTTTTTTGAGTAGGCAAGCCAATTAACAAAAAAAATAAAGGCAACAAACTGTTCTCAAACAGGCAGATGTCTCATTTCTTTTTCTTCCTTAGGCGTAATCTTAAACTGGGATTTGAACATCCAAATTTTCAAAGAATATATTACTTTGGCCATCCATCTAGCTCGGTGAAGCCCTGCTGGACTTTTAAACGAGCTTCCACATTTTGGTTCTCCTCCCAGGAAAATGATTGAGAGTTGTAGCAGTTCACTGTAGTCATCGCGGGGCTGGTTTTTATCAAGTTGGTTTGATGCAAATGCAATCATATCAGCTTTAATATCAGTTACATTTTCACCTGTTTCCGGCTCTGATAAAGCTGTTAGATGGCCTAGTTTCAACAGGCAACGCTATTTTGTCCTGAATCGCTTGAAAATCACAATTTCTGGACCTGATGATGGTGGTAATGACTTTGCAACCACAGCTTCCAGCATAATTTCGAGTATGTGGTAGCGACAGGCTAACCACAACATATCCTTATCCATTTTTTGTTCAAGAAAAATACAGGCACCCTTTCTAGGACCAGTATTGGCTGTTGTTGTGTCGAAACATGCATTTAATTTGTTCACAGATACCACATTCATGGGATGCCTCATATACAGCAGTTGCTGTTAACTGGCCATTGCCCGAATCAATTTTAGGTACATAAGGAGTTGGTCTACTCCTTCCCCAGAAACCAATATACTGTAGGTAGTCGGTCAACAACTTCCCTGCCTGTTATAGCTTCTAACAATTTACCATCCGACTGGATTGTTAAAGGCACTTCTGGCTTGAATTCTTTTTTTAAATTCACAGAAATTTTGAAAGAAAATTGCAGTCTTTCTCTGCGAATAGATAAATAACTAATGTTGTATTCTTCTTGGGGGGGGGGGGGGTTCCAAGACTGAATTGTTGGTGTCAGAACAAGCGAGGCCTTTCGGTCACTTAGTAACTAAACGAAGAAAAGTGCTTGACAGCAAATTGTTAGCTAGTCTTGATTTTGCTAAACTATTTTTCTTGAAGTACATGGTCCAGGTGTAGCATCTATTTAATGGTATCATCTGTAGTTCTCATATCTTCCATTTCTGGTTCCAATTCAGATGATGTACTGCTGAGAACTACAGTCTCTTCAAGCCTTTTCTTGTCCTCTTCTCGTGACCTCCTTTTTTCATAGAAAGAAAACAACACTGGCTAAAAAAGAACAGATAACGATAAAGCTTTATCAATAGTGCCCATTCTGCCTCGCCGTCCTTTCTCACGCTGTACTTTCAGAAAATTTCTGTCTTCTTCTATATGAAGAAGATTCATAGCATTCGCAAGAGCTATGTCAAAATAAATTTTCTAGTTCTTTCCACTTCTCTTTATCAATTAAGGTTTGCGATCGCTTGGATTTGTTTTCTTTGACAAATGTTGAAGAGAAACATTCCTTCAAGATTCCTTGAATTTGATCAACATGTATTTTTTGTTTAGTTGGTATCCGTGCTTTTTCCCAAACTGTCAACACATCACTTTTAGTAGAGAAGCATGATTCTCTGATACTTTGTTCATTATTTCTGTAGTGCATGAACAGTGCCATAGTTTCTTTCCTTGATGGCAATACTGATACTTTCAGTGTGGCTGAAGAATGTCAAATAAGCCAAACATCCGTCTCTTTCCTCGTAGAACACCGGGAAGAGGGAGTATTTGATGATGTACCTTCTATGTTAGATAGACGTACCCGTTAACTCTAATAAAGCACAACTGCTACTGAATGCTGTGGCCAGTAGATGGTTGTCTTGGACACCTGCAAGAGAAGAGAGGAAGGGGATCAGAGGGGGGAAGTGAGTGAAGTAAAGTGATAAATAAAAGTTTAGGCTTATTCATGTAAGTTAAAGGACATACCATATAAACAGGAAAATAATTAAATTTTGCATGTTCGGTAGCAACTCATAAATTTTCAGAAATTTTAAATGATATTTAGAAAAAAGTTTCTTCAGCAAATGGAACCTAATGACGGGTTGAACACATTAAAAATCAAAAGTTCATTTTTTTTAGCATCACCCTAATATATATATATATATATATATACTTGGTAACCTAGTAGAAGTTCCGTGCGTCGGTCTCTCTTCAAACGAAGATCAAGCTGGTGGCCCCACCTCTAGGCCTGGCCGGCCTGATGGAGGAGCGTGCGAGTTGCTCTTTCGCGATCTCTATGGCGCATAGCCAGGCACATCCGGTTCATCGGGTATCGTTCTGAGCTAGGCATCTAGTCTTCTTTTTGAAGATTTCAACTTTGACACCCGTGATGTTCCTGATGTCTTTCGAAAGCTGGTTAAAAAAATCTTGGCACCCCGCAACCACCAAGCTATTTTCCTTCAGTGTAGAGGATGTTTAGTTTAGGAACACTATACATTTTACCTTTCCTATTTTCCAGTGTGTTTGGATGGTTACTTGGCTCATTTTGAGGTTAGGTACCGGTCATTCGATCTTTTTCCTTGTGTAAATTATGGTGTATCTCCCTCTTCTTCGTTTTTACAACTAATATTGATTTAATTTATGAAGTTCCCCAGTCGTTGCGTTCTTTGCAGCCATCAACCTTGGCAAAGAAATTTCTTTGTACTTCTAATTTATTAATTTCTGATGCACGACTTCCGACTCAGTGTGTGTGTGTGTGTGTGTGTGTGTGTGTGTGTGTGTTTCTTTACAACTGAAGAGAATTGGAGTTTTAAACAGTACTGTATCTTCCGCATGGCATCCTTTATCGATTCTTTTGTTTATAGGGTTTAGACGAAATTTAATAAGATTTCACTTCAAGAAAATATTTAAAAGCATAAAATCCATCTCTAAATTCACTTATTTCCGCTGGACCGCGGTCAAAATAAGAAATGATGGATTGTGAGCCATTCATTTTTACATGGTTTTATAATCCGTGGCTCCACTGAATCTTACTTAATATAAAAGTTTTTCAAAACACTTCGTCAATCACTAAATGCTTTAGAGTGCCCTTCAATACCTTCATTGTTAAATAAAGGTATTTATTAATAATGAATATTTTATTAATAATGGCCCGAAGGACTTAAATTTTAAGGCTAAAAATTCTGAAAAATTTAAGATTTTAGTCCAGACTTCAAGAGGTATTTCTGATGGGAAAAAGTATTTTCAAAAACGAGCAAATAGAGAAATTTCTGCTAACTTCAATCGTTTATCGCGTCCAAATTAATGGCATCCCTCGAGTGTTCTCTGAGAGTTTGAAGACCGCAGTTCTAGAATATAGATTAACAGTTTTTCGGCTGTTCTTTCGAAATGTTGTAGTGATGATATATATATATATATATATTATATATATATATATATATATATATATATATATATATATATATATATGTGTGTGTGTACTTATGATCGTTCCCCCCTACCCGAGGCAGAGATTAAACCCTTTAAATATACTCAGGGTTTTTTTTTTAGGTATTGTTCCCACATTACACATTGCCCTATTTATAAGTTATTTTCTCCTTTTTAAGCACGACAAAGAAAACATGTTGAAATACGACAAACTTTGCCGCCCTAGACAGGTACCTACTCTGCCTAGGGGCGGACTGAGCGGTCAGGCAATCGGACATGAAACAAGAGCTCGGGCCATTAGGGGGCCCGGCAGCCCCAGCCCACAGTCATCATAAAACAGTGAGAATGTTCTCTATTAAATTACCCTCGTAGTTCGATTACACACTTGACCCAATTAGTATCCGCACTTTTTATTTTCACATCTGATAGATTATAAACACATCAATTCTCAACATAGTGTATTGAGAATCAATTCTCAACATAGTGTATTGAGAAACAGGGAGACTTGGTATTAGGAAGCTTGTAGATCGCTGGACTATCACAAAAGAATGTTTTTGGCTGTGTGCGTAGCCAGTCATGCACCGCCTCCTTCAGGTCATCATCGCCTTGGAATCGCTGACTTCTCAAAGCGTCTTTTAGTGGTCCAAACAGGTAAATGTGAAGTTCTCGACTATCGAGCCTACAGTCCAGACCTGGCACCTTCGGATTTTTAAGTTCTTGAAGGCATTTTCTAGTCTGTGCAGCGGTATGAGGGCGCGCATTGTCGTGTAACAGAATAACACCTTCCGACAATCTCCCTCTCCGTTTTGTGCGAATTGCTTGCTTTTAACTCTGAGGGAGATTGTCGGAAGGTGTTATTCTGTTACACGACAATGCGCGCCCTCATACCGCTGCACAGACTAGAAAATGCCTTCAAGAACTTAAATTTGAAGTTCTCGACTATCCCGCCTACAGTCCAGACCTGGCACCTTCGGATTTTTACCTGTTTGGACCACTAAAAGACGCTTTGAGAGGTCAGCGATTCCAAGGCGATGACGACCTGAAGGAGGCGGTGCATGACTGGCTACGCACACAGCCAAAAACATTCCTTTGTGATGGTATTAGGAAACTTGTAGATTGCTGGACTAAGTGTATTGAGAAACAGGGAGACTATGTTGAGAAGTGATGTGTTTATAATCTATCAGATGTGAAAATAAAATTGTGAAAATAAAAAGTGCGGATACTTACCCTCTACAATATGAAAAAAAATCGGATAATTCAATTTCAAGGGGCCCAGGTTGCTGTCAGTTCGCCCCTGACTCTGCCTATACGTAAATCCGCCTACATATAGAGGGTGATAAGAAGAACTCAAAAAGTTTTATTTACAAGCTATTGAAGTTCTACATGAGCTCCTTTTGTGGCTCAGAATACCGCTTTGATGTCTGTAGTCTCCCTCCATACATTTTGTAGCATATCATATGAACTTTGGAACATTTGAAGGAAACTGGCAACAACTTTTCTAACAGCCTCACGTACATTGGAGGAACAAAAACTTCCTTTTTGACATAGCTGCAGAAGAAGTCAACGGGGCTTAGATCGGGCGAACAAGCCGGCCAAGGAATGGGTCCCCCATCCCCGATCCAACGATCAGGCAATTGATCATTCAGGAATGTTGTAACCTCATTGTGGAAATGGGGTGGCGAACCCATCTTGCTGAAACCACACTCCAGCTTTGTCCTCTAGCAGCTGTGGCATTAGCCACAGCTGTAGCTTTGCTGATCAAACAATTAATGGTATCACTTACCGCGCTAAGAAGACTTACCGGTGAGAAAGTGTACGGTCCAAAGCACAAAACACGTTAACCTTCAGGCTATCTCTGACGTGTTCAATATAACAAAGAATATTTCGAGTAATTTTTATTTTTGTATTATATGCTTTTCGCTGTAGCTTTGTTAGTTTTTTAATAATAATTTTTTTAAAATCATTTGTAATATCTCTCTGATCTTCCCCTCTTCTCATGCGTGGGAAGAGAGGCTTTGGAACCTCTATAAATACCACCATTTAACGCTCGTAGGTCGTGAGACTGGGATGGAGGGGTCCCAGGCGTAGCGGGGCGATGAATGGAGTGTGGCTAGTGTCCCGTTAAGACCATTCCTAACGCGTAATGGCCTGACCAGCCCCCTGCGACCGTTCTTTGGTGACCAATTGATGGTGCTTGGCTGTACTGCTCTGAGGTGAGAGCTTTACTGCCCAGCTGGCTGCCAGGCCAGCGTAAAGTCTCGGGCGTAGCCTCTGGGTCTGTTGGGATATCCCTTGAACAATAGATTCTAAGAGTCTGGCCGCTTGTGAGTGACTAGTAAGACTTAGTAAGGGGCTGCATCTCGCTGTCGCTCCTGGCGGGAAATCCGTGACGCCTGCGTCGCGAGTGTTTGTCAGTTGGTAACTGCGACACGTTTGGGACTGTCCGGCCCTGGGGAGACCTTTGGTCGGTGCGGCAGCAGCGAGAGGTGTAGTCTTCTGGAAGGGATAAACGTCACTTGCAAATAGGTGGATGAGTCTACGCGCGGGAAGGATTCACCCTCCCCCCTCCTTTTTTATATACTAGTCAGAACGTTTTTCATAGTTTTCATTGAATACCCTGCTAGAACGAAAAAAAAAAAAAAAGCGAACTCTAAATAAGATAGTTACAATGACTGGACCGCAGAAACTGAAGGCTGAATGTGCGAGGTGTGAAGTAAACCAGTGGGTGACAAACTTCAAAGATGCCTGCTTCACGAAGATCAACCACTCCAGCATGTGCCACTTTTGCGAACTCATGCGGTTTTATGAGAAGCTAGAGGAGAGGGTCCGGCGGTCACTGATGCGGCTGCGCCCTCCATCCCGGAGCTCATTGATAGGATAGCTGCCATGGAAAGGCGGTCCAGCGATGGGCTGGACAGGGCTCGGGACCGCGGAGAAAGGGTAGAGGTGCAACCGGGGGCTAGGGTACAAAATCAGTGTGAGGAAACGCCAGCGACCCACGTGGAAGGCACGGAACCGCGGCGCAAGGTGGAGGGCGTAAAGAAGGGGCTGATAGAGAAGGGTGGGAAGGGGCCTACTGATGGCCCAAAGAAACGGAAGGATGTAGCTGCCGGTCGAGGTGGGTCGGGTGGTGTAAGTGTGTCGATGGGTGTCGACGGGTATCGAAAGGTATCGGGCAAGAAGGCTGCGAAGCCGAAGACTGAGACCCCAGTTGCCCCTGTCAGGACTTCCAACCGCTTTAGTCTCCTGTGCTCGAAGGAGGAAGACACCGTTTTGATTGGGGACTCGCAGATCAGGGGCCAGGAGAAGTACTTTGCTTCTGCAAACCGGGACGGGAGGAAGGTAAGGTGCTTACCTGGGCGCGGAACGGCGCACTTAAGGAAGGAGGTAGAGAAGCTGCGCGTGGCTAGTCGACGGACTGCGATCGTTGTCCACGCTGGTGGCAACGACCTGTTCCTCAAAGGCGGTAGGGTAGGTCTTCAGTTTTAGATCATCCGCAAGAGACATGATCTCGGTGATGATCCCTTCTATAAGACAGACGGGGGAGTGTTGATGGGTATTTTACCGCGGATGAATGCCAGTGATCACGCGCTCAGTAAGGTCATTTGCACCCTCTCGTTGATGCCAGACTTGCGCGTCCCGCTGGGCGTGAGGTTTATCGACCCGTTCGATGCATTTTCGGGTAGGTGGGACCTTTACCCTTGTCATTGAGATGGACACCATCCCTCTGGTAAAAGTGTGCTAGGCGCGCTGCTCGACCGGCACTTATACAGAATGGTGAGGTCGAGCCCGGGAAGAGATGATGTTGAGCCGGTGGCGGACGTACCTTCAACTGAAGGGTGCGTCCAGGTAGAGGTGGGTGACCCTCCTCCTACGTTGGAGGGGGCTTAGGCTCCTGCGGAAGTTGCCCCCTCGTTGGTGAAGGGTTCTTCAACTCCCGACAACCCTGGCTGTTCGGGAAACGGGTCGTGCTAGGGGGCGGTCAGAAGAGGGAAGGCTCCCTCCGTGCAATGCTTTTTAATGCTAGGTCGATTAGGAATAAGTTTTGCGAGCTACGGGCGCTCTTAGCATCAGAATACCAGGTATTCGTTGCTATCACTGAGTCCTGGATTCATACTGATCGAGGGACTACGTTGGGGAGTTCGAAATTCCCGGGTATAGAATGTTTCGCAAAGACCGCACCCGTGGGGAGGGGGAGGGGTACTAATATACATCAGGGACACGTTGAGTCCGGTTGACTGCCAGTTCCGGTAAGAACGGGAGCTGCTTGGCGTCGATCTGAACGTGGGAGGGACGAACTATGTACACCAAGATTAACCTAGACCTCCGCATCTCCTCCTCGAGGAGGATACAGCCCTGTACACCGAACTCCGTAGCCTGCTAGGGGATAGGGTGTGTGTAGTTTTAGGGGACTTCAACCGTCGCGGCATAAAGTGGGAAGACAGGACTGCTGATGCTGAAGGGAGGAGGCTAGTTGACTTTGCTGATAAGAAGAACTTCCTCACTCAGTGGGTCAATGAGCCTACACGAGGCGAAAGCGTTCTAGACTTAGTATTCACGACCGAAGACAACTTCGTCACTGGCCTCACCGTTGACGAATCGTTGGGCGGGAGTGAATCACGGTCTGATTAGGTTCCGTGTGTGCGTCCTTCGGGTGAAGCGTAGTAACTCGAGAGGCAGTAAGCTCGAACTACGACGGGCGGACTTTGTTAGCCTCTGGGATAGCGTAGGTGAGATGGGGTTAGAGGTTGGCGGCGATGTTGAGGGAGTGTGGAGTGCATTACGGGACGAGTTTATGGTGCTGCAGTCTGCTGCCATACCCTCAAAACCTCATACTCAAGGTCAACCTCAAAATGTAGTTCAAACTTTCAGGCCCAAAAGAAAGGCCGCTTTAGATTGCCTTCAGAAGATTAAAGATCAGTTCAAATAAAAGATAGGTTGAGTTATGATATTCCTTAAATAACGAATATCGCTTTTCTCGCCGCGGAGGTTATTAAAATTAAAATAACTAAAATAGGTTTGTTCAAACGCGCCCTTAAAGAAAGTATGTGGAATCACGACTTCCGATTCCAGAATTTTCTGCCCAGGAGTGCGTGATTCAATTTTAGGTTGTTTTTTTTACAGTTGAACGGCAGTTTGTGCCATATGCCTTCGGTATTCAGTCTAAAAATTTTCTTGTTGTTGTTTAAGAATTTAAACTTCGGATTCAGAAGAATCTCTATTTTTTCTTAGTTTTGTTGTAATTATTAAAAGTTTGGTGATGGTTTGTTATAATAGGAATTGTAGTTTAGCATTTTCAGGTTAATTTGATTTGATATTATAAACATTCTTAATAATTAGAGCTCAATAACTAACAAGTTTTCAAAACTACGCACGTGGCAAGTACTCGATTTCAATATTAAGAGTTAGCATTTGTTTATTTATTTCATTATTAAGGTTTAGGGTTTCTAGGATTTTAGTTAAATTCATGTGTTAAGATTTTGTCTGCTTTAAGTATCTCTAAGTATATATATATATATATATATATATATATATATATATATTTTTTTTTTAGTTCGGGAAGAACCGATTCGCCTCTATTTAAAGGGCATATCTCAGTGGAAAAACAAAGAAAAAGTGAGAGGAAAGACAGAGGAAAAAGAAAGGGTGGAGGGGACAGTCGAAGTGGAAAAAGACCAAGGATGACAAGGACTGCAGGGTCGAGCCCCATCATCCTTGGGTGCTAGGGCCGGGAGGGCGCACGTGAAACCTCCAGGAACAAGCACGTACAAACGAGCACAAAGAGCACTCAAGAGCACGAGCTTAGAACCCCCTTGCGGGGATATATATATATATATATATATATATATATATATATATATAATGTTATAATGTTATAATGTTTCAGACCAACAAAGACCCTAGGATCCACTCATGGCTGGTCTACCTAACTGTGTTCGTGTATTGTGTATGTCCTCCGTGGTGGCGGAGGGGACCTACAATTTTACGTGGGTTCCGAACCACAAGAACATAAGAAATTTATGTAAAAACTGCCGGTAAATTGGCAACGACCAATTTTTACGAAACTAAATAATTATCAATTTAAAACTAATTAATTATCGATTTAAAACTAAAGATAGAATCTCTGATCCAGAGGATCAAGTCATAATAGACTACTATCCACAAATATGTTACACTCTATATCTATTTATAAAGGACATGCAAATATATCGGATCCAAAGAATCCAGTCAATTTCATTACGGTATCCATCAAGTCACGGTCCATATCGATAGCGGACCAAGTCAAAATTTACAATCATATACATTACAATATATACACTTACGAGAAAAAGAGTAGGTGTGGCTGTAAAGACTGTACAGTAATGTAGAAATGTGTGTGCACCCATTTTGGGTCTCCCATTTAAAGGTGTTTGTGGGGCAAGTGAAGATCATGAGTTTTTCAATACCTCACAGTACTATGGGGGGCACCGCTCGGCAGAGGAATCTCTTTAAATGGGGTGTGTAAGGACAGAGAGTATCCCCTAACCCAAGACGCTGCCTCCCTATATCCCACAACACTTGTGTTGAGCTGTGGGATCTATCCCCAGAAAGCCTTAATTTTACTACCTTAAACTATACCCTTTCTATCAACATATGCGTCTAATCGATTTTTAAACATGTTTATAGACGTGCTACTAATTACTTCTACCGGCAAACTATTCCAGCTATTTACTATTCTATGCGTAAAAAAGTTTTTCGCAACTGCTGTCTCGAACCTTCTACTTGTCAACTTACACCCGTTATTTCTAGTCCTATTATATTGAGATATTTCGAAAAAGCTATCTCTATCTACGTTATCGAACCCATTCATAATTTTGAAAACCTGGATTAGATCACCCCTTAACCTCCTGGTCTCGAGTGTTGTCAATTTTAACTCCTTAAGCCTATCCTCGTACGACTTTGACCTAAGCGACGGAATCATCTTAGTTGCTCGTCTTTGAACTCTTTCGATTTTGTCTATATCTTTGCGCATATACGGATTCCAAAATTGGACCGCGTACTCCAAATGGGGTCTAACTAATGATTTATAAAGTGGAACTATAATATCGCGCGATTTGTACTCAAAATTTCGAGCTATAAAACCTAACACTTTGTTCGCCTTATTGACCGCTGCTGTACTTTGTTTCGCTACTTTTAAATCACCAGTGACTATAACTCCTAAATCTTTTTCCTGCTCTACGCTTGTTAAATCTTTCCCTGACATACTATACGCAAATTTACCGTTACGCGAACCTATATGCAAAATTTTGCACTTATCAACGTTAAATCTCATTTGCCATGTGACTGACCAATCAACGATTTTATTCAGATCTTCCTGAATTTTACCTCTATCTTCGTCATTAATCGCCCTACCACCCAGCTTCGTGTCATCCGCAAACTTTGAAACTGTACTGACTAGGCCGACATCTAAATCGTTAATATATATAAGAAAAGCAAGGGGCCCAATACAGAACCCTGAGGAACGCCACTCGCTACATTAGCCCAGCACGACTCCGCTCCATCAACGACCACCCTCTGTTTCCTGCCTCGCAACCACTCTTCTAGCCAATTTATTACTACACCCCTGATTCCATGAGCCTTAGTTTTTTCAATGAGTCTTTTGTGCGGCACGGTGTCAAACGCTTTTTGAAAATCTAAATACACTACATCAACCGCCCGATGTCTATCGTAAACGTCAACCACGCTTTGGAAAAATTCTAAAAGATTAGTTAAGCAAGATTTGTTTCGCCTAAATCCGTGCTGCGTATTTCTAACAAGTTTATGGTATTCTAAGTGTTCGACTATACGATCCCTAATTATTGATTCCAAAAGCTTACCTACAACAGACGTTAAACTGATTGGCCTATAATTTCCCGCCGCACCTTTATCGCCTTTCTTAAAGATAGGTGTTACGTTTGCTAACTTGAAATTATCTGGTACGCACCCCTCAGAAATAGACGCATTAAAAATCTTTGTTAGCGGCACAACAATGCTATCTTTTAATTCTTTTAGTTGTATGGGATATATGGAATCCGGACCCGGTGATTTACGCGTTTTCATTTTATCAATATAGCGCATTACTTCCCCTTCACTAACGACAATATTATCCAAAATATTACCATTATCAAAAGGTATTATGTCTATGACCGTAGGGATATTCGTTACATCTTCTATAGTAAAAACTGACGTAAAAAATTCGTTTAGCAAGGTAGCCATTTCCTTGTTTTCAGAGACTAGATCTCCATTTACATTTTTTAATGGACCTAAGACACTTTTTACTGGATTTCTATTATTGACGTATTGAAAGAATCGCTTGGGGTTTTCTTTACCGTCACGAGCTATGGAGATTTCAAATTCGCGTTTTGACTTTTTTATTACACTTTTAGCTTCACGCCTTAGAGATATGTAGTTGTTTCGTAACAACAGATTATCTTTATCGCACTTATATAGCCTATAAGCCCTATCTCTACTCTTTATAATGTCTCCTACTCTACAAGTAAACCACAAGGGCTTGTTGTTTACTTTCGCACGCTTAATTTTGTACGGTACACATTCCTCATTTATAGTCCTAAATACCGTTACGAACGATTCCCACATTAGTTTTGCGTTGGAGTTCCCCATTACGTTTTCCCAATTGACGTGTGAAAATTTATTTCGAAATTTACTAAAGTCTGCGTGCTGGAAGTTAGGAATTTTAGTCGAGTTAGTTGGTTTCGAGTGACTTACTGAGAGGACAAACTCTACCATATTGTGATCGCTATTGCTCAACGGTTCTATTACTTGAAGATCAGTAATTAGCCTATCATCCGTAGTTATTACTAAATCTAAAATACTGTCCAACCTCGTAGGTTCCCCAACCTTTTGAATAAGAAAGCTATCCTCGAGAAAATTAACTAAACGATTACCTTCCGCGTCTCCCTGCATTGTATCGTAATTCACGTTGGCGCAATTAAAGTCACCCATAACTAAAGCCTGCTCACTACCGATTATTCTCTTTAGTTCACGATATAACGCTTCGTCCGTATCAGCTGTTTGATTTGGGGGCCTATATATAACCGCAACAAGAAGTTTGAAATCGTTCAATTTAAGTTCTGCTATAGTCGAATCTATCGGTTCTGGAATTGAGTGCTTTACTTCTATAACGTTCGCAATATTATCTTTGATATACAACATAACACCGCCTCCTCGCCTACCTATTCTGTTTTTAACAAAAAGTCTATAACCTTTAATTTGATACTCCCCTACAAAGTCACGTGTTTCAGTGCTAAGCCACGATTCATTTATCGCAATTAAATCATAGTCTTTACAAGCAATTAAAGAAAAAAATTCGTTTATTTTATTTCGTAGGCTACGAGCATTTAAGGATAGAACCTTCAAATTGTTTTGTAATTGCGACACCTTCGCGAGCGCGGGGGAAATTTGTGGAATTTACGCTGGGACCGTTCGGGTTACGGCAGCCTGAAAAGAAGAGACAGTATTATGAAATAGTCTTCCTAAACGCGCAGCTCCAACTTCATTAAGATGAAGTCCATCTTCGAGGAACAAGTCCCTCCTGCGTAGAAACTGTTCCAAAAATTTGCAAAATGCACTCCTTCCTGTTGGCAAAGAGACTTTAGGTTATTGTTAATATAGGTCGCCTTGCTGTAGAAATCGCTTCGTTGGATAATTCGAGGAAGTATACCTGTTAAAACAATCTTATAGTTTTCTCCTAATATATATATATATATAATATATATATATATATATATATATATATATAAACGTAAAGAACGACGCTTTGTATAGGAGAATATTCCGCGCAAGATGAGCGAAAGAACGAAACAAATGAAAAATGAGGTAACCACCCGGGAATCGAACCCGGGATCTTCCGATTGCCGGTCAGATATGATAACCATTACACCACGGGCCTCACTCAATCAAATGTCGTAATTCCTCTACATGCGCGCAGAAACCAATGCCCCAAAGGGGCACCTCCCGCATGTCGTAACATTATATACATTATAACTGCAAACACGCAGTATAATTAACGTAAAGAACGACGCTTTGTATAGGAGAATATTCCGCGCAAGATGAGAGCGAAAGAACGAAACAAATGAAAAAATGAGGTTTGTTTGTTTGTTCCCGAATCTATTACTACACGAGGTTTCATAAGGTTGAAATTCCCTTGGTTTGCCTTTGTTGTTTTTCAAATCTATCAGAAACGTGGTTTCTTAAGGTTCATTTTTCTTTCACACACCACCTGACCTCCAAAAGGGTCACCTACCGTGGGAAAAAAGGGATTAAGTCAGTAAACAGCGACCAGATAAGTTTCATTTAATACTTTTTCTTTAACATTTCTTTCGTCGGTAGCTTAATTATATATTCATTTAGCATAAAACTGTGTTACAAGAACCTGTTTCTGCGTTTCAAGAACAATTTTGCGGGTTTTCGTAGGTGACGGCACAATAAGCACGCGGTAGACCTACGTTATAATTTATTAATTTCTAAACGCTCGTTTTGTGTTTTTTTTGTTTTTTAACTAATTAAAAGCATGGCACCCCCGTCAAGTACTTGCAGTCGCTGTGAAGGAAAATTTGCCGCTTACGCGTTTACAATGGCTAATAATAATGAGCAATTAGTTTGCAGGTGGTGCTCAAGCATGGAAGCACTGAGGAACGAATTAGACCGTGAAAGGGAGGCCAGGGTGAGGCTTCAAGAAAGCGTGATGCTTCTGACGGCAAAATTGGATTCCCTTGAGACTCCAGTTACGACCCCTCCTGCCTCAGTTTTCTACTAATAATATAAATAGTATTAATAGCCCTCTCTCTTCCCTAGTTCCCAACCCTTCGTTCGAGTGCGAAATGGAGCCCCATTGCGAAAAGCAAAGACTTGTCTACCAGTAATAACAAGCAATAAGTTTTCTGTTTTAGGTTTCGAAGATGCTGATGAACCGGAAATACGACTCGTTGGCGATTCCATTGTTCGAGGGCAGCTCGAGGAATTCTGTGGGAGAAACAATCGTCGTAGGCGCCGTTACTGCTACCCTGGTGCAAGGGTGGAGGATATAACTAATAGTGTTGACCATTTTACAGACGGTACCGCCGAGGACACAACGTATGTTATTCATGTCAGTACTAATAACGTTTTAAATTCTAGATCGGAAGAACTGCTGGCTAGGTACAGGGACTTAATAGAGCGACTAAAGGAGAAAACTAATAAGATTGTCTTAACAGGTATACTTCCTCGAATTATCCAACGTAACGATTTCTACAGCAAGGCGACCTATATTAACAATAACCTAAAGTCTCTTTGCCAACAGGAAGGAGTGTATTATGCGAATTTTTGGAACAGTTTCTACGGCAGGAGGGACTTGTTCCTCGAAGATGGACTTCATCTTAATGACGTAGGAGCTGCGCGTTTAGGAAGACTATTTCATAATACTGTCGCTTCTTTTCAGGCTGCCGTAACTCGAACGGTCCCAGCGTAAATTCTACAAATTTCCCCTGCGCTCGCGAAGGTGTCGTAATTACAAACAATTTGAAGGTTCTATCCTTAAATGCTCGTAGCCTACGAAATAAAATAAATGAATTTTTTTCTTTAATTGCTTGTAAAGACTATGATTTAATTGCGAAAACGAATCGTGGCTTAGCACTGAAACACGTGACTTTGTAGGGGAGTATCAAATTAAAGGTTATAGACTTTTTGTTAAAAACAGAATAGGTAGGCGAGGAGGCGGTGTTATGTTGTATATCAAAGATAATATTGCGAACGTTATAGAAGTAAAGCACTCAATTCCAGAACCGATAGATGCGACTATAGCAGAACTTAAATTAAACGACTTCAACTTCTTGTTGCGGTTATATATAGGCCCCTAATCAAACAGCTGATACGGACGAAGCGTTATATCGTGAACTAAAGAGAATAATCGGTAGTGAGCAGGCTTTAGTTATGGGTGACTTTAATTGCGCCAACGTGAATTACGATACAATGCAGGGAGACGCGGAAGGTAATCGTTTAGTTAATTTTCTCGAGGATAGCTTTCTTAGTCAAAAGGGTAGGGAACCTACGAGGTTGGACAGTATTTTAGATTTAGTAATAACTACGGATGATAGGCTAATTATTTATTGATCTTCAAGTAATAGAACCGTTAAGCAATAGCGATCACAATATGGTAGAGTTTGTCCTCTCAGTAAGTCACTCGAAACCAACTAACTCGACTAAAATTCCTAACTTCCAGCACGCAGACTTTTGTAAATTTCGAGATAAATTGTCGCACGTCAATTGGGAAAACGTGATGGGAAACTCCAACGCAAAACTAATGTGGGAATCGTTCGAAACAGTATTTAGGACTATAAATGAGGAATGTGTACCGTATAAAATTAAGCGTGCGAAAGTAAACAACAAGCCCTTGTGGTTTACTTCTAGAGTAGGAGACATTATAAAGAGTAGAGATAGGGCTTATAGGCAACATAAGTGCGATAAAAACAATTTGTTGTTACGAAACAACTACATATCTCTGAGGCGTGAAGCGAAAAGTGTAATAAAAAAGTCCAAGCGCGAATTTGAAATCTCCATAGCTCGTGACGGTAAAGAAAACCCCAAGCGATTCTTTCAATACGTCAATAATAGAAATCCAGTAAAAAGTGTATTGGGTCCATTGAAAAATGTAAACGGAGATCTAGTTTCTGAAAACAAGGAAATGGCTACCTTGCTAAACGAATTTTTTACGTCAGTTTTTACTAAAGAAGATGTAACGAATATCCCTACGGTCATAGACATAATACCTTTTGATAATGGTAATATTTTGGATAATATTGGCGTTAGTGAAGGGAAGGTAATGCGCTATATTGATAAAATGAAAAAGCGTAAATCACCGGGTCCGGATTCCATATATCCCATACAACTAAAAGAATTAAAAGATAGCATTGCTGTGCCGCTAACAAAGATTTTTAATGCGTCTATTTCTGAGGGGTGCGTACCAGATAATTTCAAGTTAGCAAACGTAACACCTATCTTTAAGAAAGGCGATAAAGGTGCGGCGGGAAATTATAGGCCAATCAGTTTAACGTCTGTTGTAGGTAAGCTACTGGAATCAATAATTAGGGATCGTATTGTCGAACACTTAGAATTCCATAAGCTAGTTAGAAATACGCAGCACGGATTTAGGCGAAACAAATCTTGCTTAATCTAATTTTTAGAATTTTTCCAAAGCGTGGTTGACGTTACGATAGACATCGGGCGGTTGATAGTGTATTTAGATTTTCAAAAAGCGTTTTGACACCGGCCGCACAAAAGACTCATTGAAAAAACTAAGGCTCATGGAATCAGGGTGTAGTAATAAATTGGCTAGAAGAGTGGTTGCGAGGTAGGAAACAGAGGGTGGTCGTTGATGGAGCGGAGTCGTGTTTGGGCTAATGTAGCGAGTGGCGTTCCTCAGGGTTCTGTATTGGGCCCCTTGCTTTTTCTTATATATATTAACGATTTAGATGTCGGCCTAGTCAGTACAGTTTCAAAGTTTGCGATGAACGAAGGAAGGCGGCGTAGGTAGCGATTATGACGAAGATAGAGGTAAAATTCAGGAAGATCTGAATAAAATCGTTGATTGGTCAGTCACATGGCAAATGAGATTAACGTGGATAAGTGCAAAATTTTGCATATAGGTTCGCGTAACGGTAATTTTTGCGTATAGTATGTCAGGGAAAGATTTAACAAGCGTAGAGCAGGAAAAAGATTTAGGAGTTATAG